>JBAMAX010001359.1:0-298852 GCA_037043745.1 Chymomyza amoena
AACTTTTATCATAATTTTCATTGCAACAAATTTATTTGCCCACTTATTTCCTTTCAATCAAATTTCAAAATTTAAGCATCGAACCTTTTATTACAGTTTTGATAAAGCCACAATAGTCCTGACCCAACTTCATTTCATTACGCCTACAACCTCCTAACTAATATTACAATATCTAACAATTTCCGTTTGCCAATTGCTTCTGCCAATTTTTTGTCTCTTGACCAATTCCATTCGTGCTCTCTATTTGTTGCCCAAGTTCAGCATTACATTTATAATTATGTAAATCGAAGCCCATAACATGAACTTGTCTACGAACTTTGACGCAGTAACTAGCGCCAGAGAGTCTACCCCCAGTTTTGGCCACAATTTGCCATTGCCAGTTTATAGGCACAGGCAGGCATCACCACAAGGCCTACAAATTGTCAAAGAACAAACATCAGGCACAGATGTCACTTGGGCTGTTCAATGCGGCTCCCAAACAGTTGTGAGCATCGTTGGAGCGCGTTGTGGCGCAATCTAAATGCAAATGGAAGGAAACGCAGTGACTAAAAGTGAGTCGTTGGCGTTGCCATTTGGCATTGCCTTTGTCCTGGCCCGAAAAAGCCACAAAACCGAAACCAAGAATCTCTCGCATAATATAGCCAAGGCGGCAAATGAGTGAGTGAGTGAGTGAGTCAGTTTGGGTTCCAACTAGAGTCATTTGATGTAAGTGGCAGGCAGTAGTTGTTGTAGTTGCACGCACACACACAGATACTCTGTGAGTGTGTTGGTGTGTGTGTGTAGTTTGTTTGAGCTTTGCCACAAATGTCTGGCAGGCGTAGAGGCCGTTGCCGAGAACGTCTGTTTGAGTTCGACATTTGGCACAAAATTCATAAATGCTAATTTCAACACATTGTGCACACGTTACAAATATGAATATTTACCATAACTACGCATACACACGCACACAGCACATAGATACACACATACACACTTTGTTCGCCTTACTGGCTGGGTTAACAGCCGCTGCCAGAAACCTCATACCGAAAAGTAGAGAGTACCCCCCCACAACGTCTCTGTACTTTGGTTTTGCTATGGTTTTAGCTTTACTGGTTTAATAAAAGCCTTTTGCAAAATGAAGCAATTGTGCATTTCACTTTTGAGGCGCCGCCTGTGCTTTGGGCCTTACTTTAGCTAGGCACTGACTCCTGAAAATGTATCTCATAGCTACATTTGTGGCAGCTTTTGCCAATGTCTGGAATTGTACGCTTGCTTGTGTGTGTCAAATGTTTTCGCACAGACGCACAGTTTTTGAATACCAAATAGACTGCGTAGTCAATGCATATATAGTACGTATCAGTGCTACAGATAGATACTGATACAGATACAATAGATACAGATACAATACAATACTTTGCCGAGTCTATATTTGTCTACTTTATGCCTTAGATTGGTTTTTGTTGCTGTGCTTTTGTAGCAGCTGCAACATTTGTTCGCATAAATTAAAAAAGCCGAGTTAAAAGCAAAGAATCTTAACTAGAGAGACGCAATCTCATTATTAGTTTAAACTTGGTCAATTTCTGTGCAACTAATGAGTTTCCAATAGGCTTAAAAGTGGCCAATATGTGCACTGTTATTGCTGCAGACTGTTGCCACTTCATCTAATGAGAAAAATTCTATTACTATCAGTCGAGATAATACCTGGGTTGGCAGCTATTTGAGTTTAAATTAAGACTTGAAGCTTACACAATTTTGCGCTTTTATTAAGTACTTGGTTTGAGAGCAACGACCCATCAAGTTTCATTGGTAAATTAAATAAGATTTAGTTCAATCTTTGCTGATAATAGCAAAAAGAGGTAAGAGGTAAAACTGCAAGATAAGACGAAAAGTATTTAAAATCTCTTCTTTATTTATAAAAATGTGAAAAAAAGTTTCGGCTTTTAACAGGTCCAACCCAAAGCAACTATTAGATCTACGAATATCTATAGCTGTTCGGGTTTAGAAACTTTTGCTTAGAACTATTTTCAAAACCAATCGTAAGTTCACATAATTAAATCCAAATCTATAAAGACGTCAAAAGCTGCCTCAATTAACTTAAAACTTATTTATCTGACTTCCGGACGGATTTTGATAACGATTTCAACTCGATCAAATTAACGAATACTTAGGCTACTTAATAAAGGTTACATTCCCTAAGAAGCTTAGTTATAGATTTGAAATCGCGAACTGATCATAAAAGCTGCAGACTCTTAAAAATTCCAAATCAAAAGAGATTGGAAAAAAAAATAAAGCTGAAACTATTTGGAGCTATAACTTCAAAGTCATTCAATATTCTGGCTATTGAACAGATTTGCCATGTATCGACCTCTGTGTGATAGATGGTCCAATTTGGATTATCTATATCCTAACTTCTCAGAAAAATAGTTTAATCCTTCATTACTCTAAAAAAATTCTAATGGAAATTACAGACTTTTGGCCATAATATGAGAAATCTGGTCCCGCAGTACAGTGGTCGGCATGAAATACACTTACATATATGGTATATACCTTTGCATTTACGAGGCTGGCGCGGTGACGTCACGACGCGCGGAATTTGGCAACGCGAAGTGCGTACGACTTGTACATATGTCGACGTCCATATATACGTGAGATAGGGCCTTTTCGAACTTTATATTCCTTTTTCACCAACAAAATGCCAAATCTAAAACCCATTTCAACAAATCGTACTACTTTTCAAGTTGGATTGTTAAAACTGTTTAATTTACTATTTGGGTAAAACTAGCTCGTATCAAACTCAGCCACTAACCAGGGCTCGTAGACAAAGTGACAAACTACCACATAGTTCCTGGCTATTTGAATTGCAAAAACTAACCAACAGCAAAGCACACGAAGTCCTGACATCCTGCCTGCTTCATTCAGAATCATGGCTTTCACCTCTAAACCAGTTGACAAGCCAAACATCAAAGGGGCGTAGTTCAAGACAATGAATGTATCATATGCAAAGCTGAACACTTTCGCTGGAAGATTGAGTATCTATGAGCTTGCTGTGAATGATGTTGTTGTGTTTACATGGATGATGACATCACTACAACGTCAGATACGTCAAAGAGGCAGCACAAAGAAGTATGCTAATGAGTAGAAGGAGAGATGTTAAAGTTTTATGACGAGGACAAGGGAGTTCATCTTGTTTTTGTAAACAGCAGATTGTGTTTAAAACATGAAATATAAAGCAAACATCGGCGAGAAAACTAATAACTAATAATATGGGATATTTGTGTCAATGCATGGGCTTTTTGATCGAAGAAGCTGCTCCCTAAACCATTCTTTTAGCTTTTAAGATCCTTTTTAGAAAACAAAAGGTTAAATTAAAGCTGTTCTTTCTTTTGCCAGATCAATGAGAACTGGTGTTCCGCAGGAAAGTGTTTTAGTTATGGATACTAGAGGGTCCGAGTGAAAAAAGAGAGTGAAACCACAACAATCGACGAAATACGAAATACAAAAAACATTCGAAAAAATTGCTCACAAATAAATTTTTTATGATATTTGATGGGTCTTGGAAAAGCAAACATTTCAAACAATTAAAAAATTTTAAAGTGCGCTCAACTGCGAGTTTGTTTTTGTACCTTAATCCACTTTTGTGGAAAATATACTTAAATACTTGGAGAAAGTTTTGAAAATCGTTCTGATTGAGCGAAAAAGCGAACATGCGAAGTCAATTCTCTTGGGACAGAAACAACTTTAGGCCTTTCAAATGCGCTTAACTACGGGATCGTTAATCCCGTAATATTTCTGCAAAAAAATGAACAAGAGAATTCAATTCAGAAAAGCGAACATATTCGCTTAAAAGCATACACATGGTGACCCTACATAGGAGGTTTCCAGTTCTTAACACCTGTAGCTTTTAATAGAATTTGTACAGTTTTCGTCCATATTATTTAAACATTTACTTACCTAAGCCAATGTGTACAAGTATTATTCTTTTTATATTTATTTATTTAGTATTTATTGAATTTTTTCTTATTAACACATAATTCACCAAACAAAAATAATAAAAAAAATGGCGGACGTAAAGTCGGGCGCGGACGACTTTAGGATACCCTGTACCATTAGCTTGTAATAAAGTCCGATTTCTTCACAAAAAACCAAATACAGAAGAATTTTTAAGCAAACATTTTTTTTTTGACCGATCGTTCCTATGGGAGCTATATGATATAGTCAGCCGATTTCAATAAAATTTGACACAGTGCTTAAATACCTTAAAACAGATATGAATGCCAAATTTATTTCAAATATCTTTACAAACAAACAAAACACATCGAATTTTGTATAAAAAACGTGTTTTTGGACCGATTGGTCCTATGGGAGCTATATGATCTAGTCAAACGATTTGGATTAAATTTGGTACAGTGCTTAGGAACTATAAAACACTCACGAATGTCAAATTTGGTCCCAATATCTTAACAAACAAACGAAACACAGCAAATTTTGTTAAAAAATCGATTTTTTGGAAGATCGGACCTATGGGAGCTATATGATATAGTCAACCGATTTTGTTCAAATTTGGCACATTGCTTAAATGGTCTAAAAAATTTCCAAACGCCAAATCTGGTTAGGATATCTTTATTAAACAACGAAATATAGCGAATTTTTCTTTAAAAAAGTTATTTTGGCCGATCGGTCCTATGGGAGCTATATGATATAGTCAACCGATTTCGATCAAATTTGGTACAGTGATTGGGAACTATAAAAAACTTTCCAATACCAAATTTCGTTACGATATCTTCATAAACAAATAAATTATTCATCTAAAACGCTTTTTTTTGTCGAGGTCGTCTCAAACACCCCCATGGGAGCTATATAATTTATCCCCGATATCAAAAAAATAAAATAAACTTGCCTCCTATGGAATAATATGGGATCTAATGTGAAAGTTTGGTAACTCTAGCTCTTACCATCTCTGAGATCTAGGCGTTCACACGGACGGACAGACGGACAGACGGACAGACGGACAGACGGACAGACGGACATGGGTATATCGACTTCTCTATTCACCCTGATCATATATTAGGTAACTTTGGGGTGTCTCCGACGTCTCCTTCTATATGTTACATACATTTTCGGCTTGCACAAACTTAATATACCCTTGGACCATACGGTACAGGGTATAAAAACAGCACTAATTGGCATTGCTTGAATGCTTTTTTTTCTCTTTACCAATAACAATCAAATTTTGGTTTATTCATAATTTAGGAGCAACACTCAATTAAACTCTCTTAAGCCATTTCTCTTAAGTGCCAAATAAAAACACGTATCAAAAAGGAATTGATATTAATAAACACAAATACATACAACGGCGTCGACTGCGACGCACACACACACGCGCTACGCTGCAGCTCAACTGAATACTGCATTAACCAGCGTCTTCAAGACACTGTTTCACTGCCAACGTCAACCGACGCGTCGCGACGTAGCTGCGAAATGTACCGTTATATTAGCCGATACACGAAATACTCGTGAAAAACACTTTAATTGCATTAGATTTGATGAACCTCACGTACAACGATGTATCAAAAACACTTTTCTACAAAAATTTTCAATTTTCCGACGTTTTTCACTTGATTGTAATTAATTTAAGAACAGCTTATAAGAAACACGACGCGCGCAGCTAAAAGTGCAAAATAAAATGACATTAAGAACTGCGCAGCAGCCAAACTGCAAAAACAAATTTGTTGCTCTCACTCTGTCTCTCTCTTTGGTTTTTATTTGAACAAAGAGTAACAAATACAAACAAGAGTAACGCCTAAGTAACGCCTGTAAGAGAAAAAACAAAGCAATGACGCAATTGAATTTATTTTATTTGTTGGAAATTATCGATTATTTAGTGACTGTTGATCTTCCTTCGCCTATCCCCGCTCTTGTTTAATCACAACCTCTTAATATAAGGTAGGTTGTCCTCAAGCATATAATTTTAATGTCTTCACGATCTGTCTCTTCTCGTTTTTTCTTGCTCTCACTAAATTTGAGGAACATGCCGGCAGGATTACTCTACCTTGTATTATAATATCAGAAGCAACACTTTTAGAGAAACGTCCGTTTCTTTGTACAGCGAATAGCAAATAATAATATTTTATAACATCTCCTTAGCAGAGTTTCGTTGAATTAAATTGATATGTGCTCTTCCATCAGTACTATTGTATTATGAGCTGCAAACACAACTGTAGGGGAGATCCACCTGTTAATTTTTTGATCTACAGAAAAAAATCAACAAACAAAAAAGGGTCAAGCCACAATCTATGGGTCTACACCAGCACCTTATAAGCATGCCAGCACCATGAACAAATTGTGCATACATTAATCTAGCAGGAAAGTATTTCAACAGACGTTTATTAATACTGAAAGATGCAGATTCCAACATACACTCCAAATTGCTTCGGAAAGAAGAGTTAAAATTTTCCATGTAGCTCTTTCAAATAGTGTCATTGCTTAAAATGAAATCACGGACGATTTGCAACCCCTTTTCAAGGCCAGATATTTTATGGATTTGACTTTGAAAAAAAAAGGTTTCATGCAGATCAAGACACTGCTTCCCTCCGATAATTTTGGAAAATTTTCGAAAATGACACATTTTTTAGAAGTTGATTGCTTGTAACTTCTGTAATTTCTAAAATAATCAGTACATATTATATATACATATTATATATAACTGCAAAGAGTATATCAAAACCTTTCGATTTAATTATCTTGATACAAAGTTTTGGTCACGAGAGACCACATCTCGAAAAGCAAGAAATCCCTTACAAAAATATCAGCATAAAAAAAAGGAACTTCCTTAATCGGCGAAATACGATATACAAAAACCATTTGTAAAAATGGCTCACAAAAAAATTGTTGGTGGGCTCCCTTTGTTTTCGTCCTCTCACCCACTTTTGTGAAAAATATACTTAAGTACTTGGAAAAAGATATGAAAATCGGTCTAATTGAGCGATAAAGCGAACAACCACACTCAATTCAGAAAAAGCAAACATTTCTGCTTAAAAGCGGACACTTGGAATCCCTAGTTTAAGGCCCATTTCTCTATAATCGGATAGAGCGCCCGTGGAGCTGAATCAGGCTGTGGAGAGTGGTAAAATGCTGGGACAACTTGGCTATTTTTTATTCCTCACAATGTGAATATAAAGCAGCAGATGGAATGCATCCAACTACTGGAGAGATGGGTGGGATCAGGTGCGGATCTAGGATTAAGTTTTGGGGGGAGTTCTTCACTTCGAAGAGTATGTTTATCTGACCTCGCAAAGGAATTTCAGCCCATTTTTCGAATTTTTGAAGCGGTCCGGGCCCGAAAACCACCTCCTCCACTGAATGGAATATTAACTTAAATTCTTCTAAATACCAGGCAGGGCTCTTTAGTCTGAAAAGATAAAAGGCACCTGCTATTTAGTTAGACAATCACCCATCTGCAAAAATTAGGCCAATTATCTTGGGGTTACCAAAGAAAATATGAAATTTCTTATTTGTTTATTATTTAACAGTTTGGTATAATTTCAAATTTTGAAAAATCGTTTTAAATATATACCTAGTATTTGAAAGCACTGTGTCAAAATGTTAATTTTTATTTTTATAATGACAAACTATTTTCTTTTTTGTCTTGTTTGCTTATTAACTTACGAATAGCGGCGTAGAAAGCGTTTTGAAATAAGGAAATCCATATGACTTTTCTCCATAAATTTTATTTAAAAATTTTATTTTTTACAAGAACAATTCAACGATTTATAAGGGATGAGCGCCTCCAATTCATGCTTTCTAAGTTACCGTCTAAAAACAAACATTTACTAAAATTGTTTTAATGCAAATAGCCTCTTTTTGTTAACATTACTAACATAGCCATATTTATCTTAAGCAAATGAAAATTATCTTAAAAACAAAAAAAAAAAGAACGCCAAACATGAAATGCATTGCATATTTTTTATCATATGACTGGAATGTTTTTTATTATGCTAAGCCAATAAAAAAAAATAAAAGAAAACAAGCCAAGAACAAACGAAATTTCGCAAACAAACATACTTAAACCAACATCAAATGGATAACTGTGTATGTATCTGTGTGTGTGTGTGTGTGTTAGCTCAAAGTCGCGTGCATGTATTAAAAAATATCTTGTAGATACTTTGGCAGTACAGCGAGCGCTACTTCAATAGCTCAAAGCAAGAAGTTGCGCTCTCCGCACAGTACTAGAAATCGGCTGCACTTAGTTGGAATAAGATGTTCTTAGCTGGTTGGTTGGCTTCTTGACTGGTTCGGTTGGCTCAGAGATTCTCAACCGTCCGTCCGTCCGCCAGTCCGTCTCCAGCGTCTTGCTGCTTGGCCTGTCTTTCTGCTGTTGCAAAAAATGTTTTTATTACATTTCGCGCGCGCATTTTACGCTACTCACGAAATACTTGAAACCAACAGCAACAACAACAACAACAAAAACAACAGCGAATGCCATGTAAAATAAAAAAAGAAATAAATAAATATGAAGTAGCACAGCAAGGAAGGCGGTAAGCAAGCCAAAAGCAGAAAAAAAAACTGAGGTATAATTCCAGGCGCAGCAGTCACACTCGCTCACACACACACACACACACACACACACACACGCACACACACCCACGTAAAGCTGCGCGCATCAAAGCGCGTCTTTCAGAAGTGGTCCTTTGCGCTTTACTGATTTTCCAAAGGCTAAAGGATATTTAGTTAGCAGTACTTCTTCTACTTCTGCAGCCACTTTTACCCTGAATCTCTGCCAGCTCTGAGCAGCAACACTGAAGGAGTTGTCTAGGAAACTTTTCTGCCAAGCTACTCAAGTCCATGCTCAAGTTGTTGGTGTGCCGTTGCCCAACAGTAAACGCGAAAAAAAAAGAAGAAAATTATTTAATAAATTGAATAAAATGAAACCAGATACTTGAGTCTCGGCTTTCTTGCGAAAAAATTCAAACTCAAAGCAGCTTAATGCGTGCGCGACACCAAAGTAAGTCTCAAATGAAGCTCGGAATGAGATTTTCGCAAAGAATTTAGCATGCCTATCAATGAGATTTTTATTAGCTTAGATTTACTTTGTCTTGGGAATTAACTTGAGAAAAAAGATTTGTGGATTTCCAAGACCGATTTGTCGTAATGACTGTACGAGCTCTAATGCTAAATCCAATCGAAATCATTAAGCTGGTTATATGCACTCAATCAATTCCTGATTTTACAAATTTTACTCTAACTTTAGGAATCGAACAAAATACTTTTTGAAAATTATTCGAAATAAACGAAGTTGAAATTTAATTGATTAAATAAAATATACAATTGTACTTCTGAAAAAAACATTTTAGTCGGATTCTATTTGAAACCGAATGTTTGGTGCTCCTAATTTCATCAAAACAAAAGTTTCAAGTGCTTTGATGCCGAATTTATTGGAAATTTATTGACAATTATTTTTATGAGAACTCAACGGAAAAAAATATCGACAACAAAAGACGCATATGAATAAAATTATTCGGTTTGGTTTTTTCGTTTTCCGGAGCATGGCTGATATAATGTATTTTTTCATAAACAAAATATGTGAACTCCATAAAAAGCACGGAAAATAGGTACGTTAAAATCTTTGAAAAAATTAGACAGAACCTTCAACATGAAGTCTATTTTCCTAAACATAAGATGCTCAAACGATAACCATACCAAACAAGACAAAAAATAAAAAGAAAGCATTTCGCCCTGACTCCCTGGTTGGACGAACATATTTATACAAAAAATCGATTCCAAAGAACTCTCTTATGGTTTAAAATAAAAAAAATGATTACACTGTCAGTTAAAAGACCTTCAAGCGAATTTAAATGTTTCCGTCGATATTGTTAAGAGGAGACTTCGATGATGTTGATCTCCACGGTCGAGTTGCGAAGAAAACCCGCTTTTAAGGAAAGTCAACAATACATAACGGTGAGTTGATGACTTTAAAAAGGTGCTATGGAGGGATGAGTCGAAATTCGACACCTTTGGTAATAAAAGAGGATCGTATGTACGACGTTTTGCACATGAAAAATCGATGCCAAACTGCATTACTCCAACCGTTAAACATGGAGGTGGCTCTATTATGGTCTGCGGAGCTTTCTCATTCAATGGTGTATCCCGATTACAAAGAATAGATGGAACTTAAGACGCAAAAGGATATCTTCCAATGGTCATTCACCAAGATGTGCCTGCGGGGAAAACTTCTCAGTAATGCAACAAGACAACATTCCAAAACACTTATACAAATTCTGCACAGCCTTTCTGCAAAATAAACAAAAACATAGAACGTTGAAAATCATGCAGTGGCCGGCCCAATCCCCTGATCCAAATCCAATCGAACCTCTTTGGGATGAACTTCATCGTCACGTCAGGAAACAGTCATCTTTCTTTGAAAAAAAAATTTTTCTGGAGTTCTTGAAAAACTTGTCAATAGAATGCCTCGAATCATCCCAAAAGTGTTGAAAGCTTAAGGTGGATATTTTGACGAGAAAATATAATCGAACCCAATAAAAAGGCTTAAAAGACGTTCCAGCAAAAATTTAATTTAAAATTAATTTAACGGCATGTCCAACGATGTCTCCTACACTCTGTGTATTGTGATTGGCGAATTAAAATAGAAATATGCAATAGATAAAAATAAATGAATTTTTGAATTATTGCAAAAATAAAACATAAAAAAAAAAAAAAAAAAAATATAATCGTTCTAGAGAAGAAAAAAATTATCGGCCTAAGACAACGATCCAAAACACTCATCCAAACCTATTTGCAAAACAAACAAAAAGAACGTTTTTAATCATGGAATGGCCGGCCTAATCCTCTTATCGAACTTCTTTGGCAGAACTTCATCAAGTCAGGAAACAGTGTCCGTCTTCGAAAGAAACTCTATGAATTTCATTAAAGAAGACGTAGGTGCAGCAATCAAAAGTTTTTGAAAAACAGTAGATTGCACATTCAATATTTGGACTTATCTGATCGAAACTTTAAATATTTTGCTCTTGACTGACTGAAGTTATTATTCTTAAATACATTGAAATTTAAAAAACTAAAAATAACTCAAAATTTGTTTGATAAAAAAAAAACATTCCATATGACATTATGATATGGTCCAACTTTGCTACTGTAAAGCGAACAACTATGTATTAAAATTCAAGCAAAAAGGTCTATGGCTTTTTAGAGCAGCCTAATGCAAATATAGCTTGAAACAGTTGTGAATTATAAGAAGAATGTCCCGGGGGAAATTCTCGGATTGCTGAAAAGTGTAAGATCATCATAAAAAAAACTATATAAAGGATTTCTAAGAGAATTGATGATTTGATAAAATCATAATAATGCATTTCATAAAACTCCAATACAGGTCTAAAAAAAAAACGCAACTTAAATAAGTATGAATTTTTTAGGTACTAACTAAGTTAGCCTTACTTATGTTTCACAATAACCGTCAAGATGCTTAGAATTTCGCTTTCCGTGCTTTAGCAGAGGCGAAAGCATTTATAATATCATCAAAGTCGAGTTTTCTTGCTAACTCAGATTCCAAATACAAAGTTGCCAATCCTGAAACTCTCGAGTCCGGGCCCCTTTGAGAGTTTCGGGACCGTGAAAAAAGTGCCCGATCCCTCGTCGGGCCTGGCGAAGCTTCATCTTGCTTCGACTATAATCTTTTTCGCACAGTCTTGTCGTACGTGATCCACTTTTCATCGCCGGTAATCATTCGCTTTAGAAATGGTTTTATTTCGTCCCTTTTTTGGAATTGAAAAACCGTCTGTCAATAAATTAATTAAAGAACAGTGGAACTAACAGATGTAGGTTGGAACCAGTTGCCCTAAAATATAAACAGACTTAAGAAAATCTTTTAAATCGTCTAAATTGACTTACTGACCGGTCTGCTAGTAGCATCTACTGTGAGCTGCTCCAGAAGAACGATACCCATACCTAGGAGTACATTGTATTACAGAGACATCCCTAAATTACAAGTGACAGTATGCAGTCCAAGAAACCGCAGTGCAGCACTCCCAAAATAATATCCTTATAATGCAAAACTTCAGCAATGAAATTTCGTAAGCACATTCAAAACTATTATATTCCTTTGCTTTTTAAATCCGTAAATCCCTGTTGCTTTATAGCAAAGTTGCACTCCTTAATCTTCAATGAGCTTACTTCAGTCATTGTCTGCATTGCATTAAACTTAAGAAATGCAATCAAAAATGCAATCAAGCCAAAAGAAAAATGACATTCTGCCTGCGCTACAAAAGCCGTCAAAGCCCGCAACGAACCTGTTCTCGCCTTTTAATATAATTTCCTACCCAATTTTTTTTCGCCCCCTTAACTTGCCAGAGAACCGAACCAATGGCCCGGTAGCAGTCAGTTGAGTAACATGATGGAAGGGGGAGGCACTCAGTCACAGTTTGTCTTTGACTCGGCTTCGCGAATTTTTTTTTCGTTACTCTCTCTGTATGTACATTATGTTTTCATTAAATTATGGTAACTATGGTTACTTTTATACAATCCAAAGCTACTTCAAACGTAAAATCGTTCCAACGTCCGCAAGCGAGACGCACAGCAAAAGAAAAAAAAATGAAAAAGTAAACGCATAATAGAAAGTAATGTGCGTTAGCAGGAGAGCAGCAGGAGAAGGAGTGGAGGTGGAGCAGGAGGAGCTGGAGCTAGAACTGGCGCCGCATAGTGCAAAGTAGTCAAAGAAAATTGTAGTTTATTTTTATTGCATTTATTGCTTGGCTGCGTAATAGCGCGTCTTATTCTCACTTGCACGAATATTTGCATGTAGAGCGACATGTGCAAAAAAGAAAAGGAGCAACAAAAAAAGAAAAGGGAGAGCAGCTAGCAGAAAAGCGGAAACGGAAGCGCCATCTTTTTGACTGTAAATTTACACATATGCAGCTGTCTGTGTGTGTGAAGTTGTAGTTGTTGCTGTGTTTTAGTGCAGCACGTACATTTATTACTTTTTGCTTTAACACACGCACACACACACATGCACACAGTCGCTTAGTTTCTGTGTGTGTGCGGCACATGCATGCAAAGCGGTTTTCATTTTTTATTGCAAAAATGTAACGTGCCGCATGCGAATTGCTTGCTTGCTCCAGCCCCTGCCCCTCCAGCTGCTGCTGCTTCCACCTCTTTTCCACTTTTGGTTGCGCATTCTTTTTTTTTGGAGGCACGCCTCAGGACGCGTCGTTGCTTTTAATGTTGCTGCTCTTGCGCAGAAAATATGAAAAATATTCGTAATAGAGTTGTTTGAAATGTACGATAAGCATTCAAGTGGCTTCGTTGCAGGGTTTGGTATGGTTTTTTTGGCTGAAAGGCAACGATATTTATGGATATACATGGTACATGTGAAATATGCAGACCTCGGAATATTTATGCGCAATATTTTTGCGACAAGTTATGGCAAATGACAGTTTATTGTTGTGCATAATAATAATAATAAAATGATCTACTCTGCCGCTTGATGCAATGTTTGAAAAAGTCATGTCGGGTTAAACGTTGGCGGAATTTTTGAAGAAAAATTTAACTCACTCTCCGCGAATTGGTCAATTGTCTTCCATAACTTGAGCTATTAAAAAAAACACGGAAAAAACACCCTTTATTATGAAAATCGAACGGGTTTCCTAAAAATATCTGTTTTTTAAATAATCCTAATCGCTTATAACGTAATTAAAAAAAAGGAGTTATTGGGACTGTATGGTAGATTGGATTAGGTTGTATAGGCAGCTCAGATAGTGTTCCAGAGTCTATGAGGTACATTAAGTTGCCTAATAAAAAGAATGGAAGGAAAGGATTTAAAAGAAAGGGGTACTGGAAAAGAGTCAAAAACTGTAAGACATCCCTAATCGCCTAAGTCTCTCATGCTGCAGAACCACTTTGAGGATTCGACGAAATATATCCGTTATGGGCACAAAGGCTAGACTACCCAGATCCCCCGAAGAGTAGTTTACCCAGAAACTGGGTTCGTCTCCTAAGAAGCGTCGGGCAGGCGCATAGCAGGTTGTGGAGGTTTTCTTTCTCTTCCTCATCTCCGGCAGAAATCATAATGGGGAGCGTGCTATCTCTCAGCGATATTGCCTAAGGAGCAGTGCCCCGTTATAACGCTTATCACATCCTAGTTTGGTTTTTTCGGAGGAGCTCCTTTTAATGGGACTTTTTGCATCCAATCTTCCCTCTCCGGGAAAACTAACTGCGGCAAAGTTGTCGTTCCATTTCTGAACCGTGGAGCAGTAATCACTATAATCTCATTGCGCTTTTAGCCGCCGCCGATTTCAGGAAAGTTCCCACTGGTTCCAGGTTCAGACTAACATAACCGTATGGTAGACACACCGTATTATGTTTGAGCTCAGGGAGTTAAGTATAGTATGCATAAAAGCAAAACTCCCCTAAACACGACTTCTTCTTCTTCTTCTATCATCCTCGACTCCCAGTGAAACATAAGGCCTCGACCATCCTCTTATAGAGGATCCTATACGGGATTCTTGGCAGATATCATTCCATGAGTATATGGCAGCTCGTAAATCATAATCGATAGACCTTCTCAATGTTTTTGTTGGATCATCATCGCGACGAATTCTCCCTTGAGGGTTCCAGCGAAATGTAGTCTTAGGGATGTTCTCTTTGGATCTCCAAAGGGAGTTTAATCACTAAGTAAATCTATTTTTTTTCCTTTTAATACAACTCTATTACTTTAAGATGGTACACGTTGAAGTCGGGCGGGGATGACTTTAAGATACCCCGCGATAACACATTGTAATCAAATCCGATATATTGCTCAAGAACATATATTTATTAGCATTTTGTTACAATATTTTCGTAAATAGAATCCATGTTTAACGTTTGGAGTAATGCAGTTTGGCATCGATTTTTCATGTGCAAAATGGAATGCATACGATCATCTTTTATTACCAGAAATCTCGAGTTTGGACTCATCTATTCAAAGCACCTTTAACACTCCAATTTTATGTTGCCTAGCCCACTGTAACCGTTTTTTATTCTTGACTTTCCTTAAAAGAGGTTTTTCTTTGCAACTCAACCGTAGAGACCAACATCTTGAAGTCTTCTCTTGACAGTATCAACGGAATCATTTTAAAACACGCTTGAAGTTTTTTTAGAGTTCGCTAATCCATTACGTATAATTTCTCAAGTGTCCGGAAACTGTTGCACGTAGTGTATTCGAATTAAATTAGGTGCAATGCTTAGGTACTATAAATATAAAAAACATCGGAGTGCCAAATTTGGTTACGAATCCTCCATTTTAAACTGATTTTTTTTGGAGGTCCTCTGAAACAGCCCTATGTGGCACCCCGATAAAAAAAAATTAAACTCCTCACTTCAGGATCCCTCTTAACCCCTTTAAGTGCTCGCTCCACCACGTCTCTGTTTCTTAACAAGGAAATGACAGCAAAAACACATTCATACCTATGAGGAGCTCTTACAAAGCAGCCGCACTGTCTGGATTCATCTTCGCGCAAAACTTACATATGAAAAATTGTTCACTGTGGAAAAGCGTGATATGTGAGAGTGCAACAACTAACATGAAGCTGGGTAGAAAATTTTAATAATTTTTGCATTTTCAACTCTTTGAATAAAAATTGTTGCTTTGATGGCAGCGGCAGCGGGTAACTAACAATAAAACTTTTCAGTGTGAAAAACTGGGATGACAAAAAAAAAAGGAAAATGGAAGGAAATTCATGATACTCGGTACTATACAGACACACATAGTACACTATAGACACATATGAAGTCATAAAGTCATATTAACACGTACGAATGAGCACAGGATATTAATGTGCAGCAAAAAGCACACACTCAAACACACACACACAGATGAACAATAGGACCATGCATAGTTTTTTGTACGCGAACGTCATGACTTAAATATTAATATAATTTTATATTGTATATTGTGGTTAATTTGTATGTGTGTGCAGCTGCTGCTGTATTAAATGGCGGAAATGAGTTGAAATTTTGGCCATATAAATTCTGGCACTTCTATTTTTATAAAAACTTTTGTATATATTTTGCATTTTCACAAGTTTTTATGCGCCAGAAACTAATTTCACATATGAAATGCGCGCCCTAAAAGTATGCAATGAAAAAAAGTATGAAGAACTTGTGAAATGGCAAAAAAAAAACAAAATCAACAACAATTGCAGTTACAGCTGACCACCACAAAGTGAAAATTGCAATTGGTTTTTATACCCTTAAGGGGAGCATATCAGTTATGGATTGGGTTGACGCATATAAGAGGGCCAGGAAAAAGCTTAGTTTTAGCCAGTGCATAGTGGAAAGGCCGAAATTCGAGAAAGATACTTACTGTACTAAAACTTGACATATTTCATAAGAAAAGTATGTAGAAAATTCTGAAAAAATTTCAGGCCTACATTTAAGGCATATTTTGTTAAAAAGTTCTCGTTTCCATGAACAGAAATCGTTCTAAAAAGATCAAATAATAAAAATATATGACCTTATTTAACTATAATGGGCCGTGCTTCGTAGAACGAATTCAAATATATTATTCGAATCAAATAAAAATAGTTTCACGCCAACACGACATGAGAATTTATCGGAAAAATAAGGGATTATTCGAATTTATCAAAATAAATAAGAAATCATCGACAAAAAAAATCGTTTTCAAGAGCGCGGAAAAATGAATTCGAATAAAATTGTTCGGTTTGGTGTTTTCGTTTTCCTGAATCCGGCTGATTGTAATTTTATTTAGTTTAAACTAAGCTTTAGGCTGCGAGGAATTACGTCAACCAGAATTTATTAAAAGTTCCAATTGTGTCAATTTTAGCCTCAATACCCTACAAGATCCCTTTTTAGGCCTTCTTAAGGGCATATATAAAATCTTAGAGGTGATATCTGTAAGATATTCTCAGTGTAATTTATGCTCGAGTTTGTCGTCGGCCACTCCAAAAAGGGAATTTTTCTCACCCTAAAGTATGGCCTTAGAGCTTCTCCTACGTGCTTTAAAGCCTCAGCAGGCTAAAATATCCTTCTGACACACCAATAAAAAAGCATGTAGGAGCCTTTGTACATACTAATAATCGCAGACTATATCATGATGGAATTCCCGAAACCGATTCAGTCTTGCAAAATTTTCAAAGTTTACCTTATATCTCGTAATTCTTGTTGATAGCATCAGAATCATCTAAATTCGATTTTTTCCATTAAATTTACTGTTCCTTGGCCCCTTCTTATAAACACTTTTAGATAATGCTATAGGATCGTTGAAATATTACTATCCACTTTATGCTATTTATAAACAATAAGGTTGATTCCGATCTACTACTACTACAACTACGAATTCTGGACTCCTAAGTGGAGCATAGAGCCCCAAAGTGTTGGTTACATTCATCATATTGTCATTAAAACGTGAAATTAGCACCTCCAAATCCTCTGTGCTGGCTGCCGTAGCAGGGGGATTGACCAATAATTGGGTATCCCTTAGAGACATGTTTCCAACATTGTTTTGTTCCATGTTATTTTGACATCTTTCATGAGAATCAATGGGTTCAAAGATTTTTTAGTTAGAAGCCGCACTTGATATGAGGAAACAGACGCTTACCTGATGGCAATTTGGCTGCTCTTAGCTACAGGACTCATCCTCGACCGTACCGGCATGGGTGACCCTACCGATATCTATGCTACCGTCGTCATCGCTCTTGGATTCATTGCCCGAACACCCCGGCAAGGTGGCAATCCCCGATCTAGTCAGGTTAAAAGTCATCGTGAAATTAGCATCCAATTAAATGATTCTAATTTTAGGAATTGCAACTCGTCCCTTGGTATTGAGTAGTTTTTGGGTTTACTATATTAAAGAGTTTGCAGAGTCTAATTAAAATAACCAATTTTGAAAACTTTTGGCACAGATTAAAAAATCCCTTAATTTTTCTCTGCTCTTCGTTCTGCTTTTCAGCGCTTTTAGTTTAAAAGATCCATTTGGAGAAAATATCAGTTTTATGTCCAATTGTATTTGCAATCTGTCTTAAAAACAATCAGTAAATTATAACCAATTTATTATTCAATATAAAAAAATATATAATTTGTGATCATATATAAAAAAAATCCCTTATAAAAAAAGTAATTTAAATATTATTTCCAAGCAAAACATAAGCTGACTGTAAGAGTATTTGAAAATAGGCTTCCAACCTTATCATATTTTTTTCAGTTATTTCTTTAAAATATTTTTATTTTTATCGTGAACTGTAAGAGTTTTGATTTCAAATGCTTGCAGCCATTAAAACACAAGCGCACATAAATATATACCAACAGGACAGGCGTAGAAAGCTCCACATATATTGGCCAATACCAACGCAGAACTCTCATAGCAGTGGTTGCTGCTTGTGTGTGTGTGTGTGCTGAGTGTGTTTTTTTGGGGTTGATGAGGATTTCAATCTTTTTAGCCAGCTACACTGCAACATTTTCGAAAAATGATTTTGGTCAAGTGGATGACACTGAGCACTGACTAAAATACAAACCAACTCACACACACCCATACACATGCACAGACGTACCCATACATACACAAACGCGCTCATAACCACAAATGCGCACGAAGTTGGCCCCCAAACCGCGAAGCCACTTATATGGCGCACAAGTGGCGCAAAAATGGCAAAAGCCAACTGCAGCCAAAAGCCAACCAATTGCTATGGCAATAAATTGCGTATACGTCCAGTATGAAATACCTCAACCCAGTCCAGTGCAAGTTAAAATTGGTCAAAAGTTTAACATATTTGCTTATATAGAGGGGCTGCTGTTGGCCTGTTCTTTTTTTTTTTGGCGAATTTCTCGGTAAATAAACGTGTTGCAACAGTTTCAAGTGCTGACAGCAGGGCACTTTGTATGCATCCTTCATTTCACTCATAATTCTTTTTGTAGCAACGTCCTTTGCGTCATTTGCAGTACACATTTGTATAAGGTCTTAATGTAACAAAGGATTAGACTAGCAGGTTGGGTTATGTTGAAATATTTCCAATCTTTTTTTTGTTAACATAAGCCAAATTTATTTCTATCAAATATAGCAACAATCGGATTTGTCGGATAAACAAAAAAAATAAAATATAAACAAAAGGAATTCCGCTTTTTGTCGATCGCAGGAATTTCTAGTGAGCAATGAATATTGCTAAGCTGTTGCGCATTTTCAGTAATCTTCCCAACAACGTTTGAAGATTACATTTTGACATTCATTGAGATTTCCGATTTATCACTCAAACCAAAAGAAATTTTAATTTACAATTCATCAAATACCAAATTATACACTTAACTAATTAAAATTAAATTCAAAAAATATTCCATTTTAATAAATAATAAGGCATTATAAATTCATAATTGTAACAACTTAACAAGCATATAAAAAAAAATTTGGCTATTATAAATTATTCAACATTTTAAACATAAATAAATATTAAATAACTATAAAGATTTCATTTTGTTTTAAACAATTAACAACAGCAAATGGTTTGCGCCTATTTTTACTATATAATATTTATTTACTAATCCACTTTGGTTTCTTTTCATATTTGAACTATATAATTATTCGCAAATATAATTTACATTTCAATATATTTCTTGTATATATAATTCAATTTGACTAAACGCTACTGAAGCGTCCTTAAAATATGCAATTTGTTCATCTCTGCTATTTTAATATGTATATGTATGTATGTAATATATATATATATATATATATATATGTTTTGTATTCGTAAGGAACATGTTACAACTAAGGCCTCGAGGCAAAAGGCAACGCCTAAGAATTAACTTTGTAATAGCTTGCTAAACATCGAAGCGTTTCTAGTATATAAGAATATTCTGCTTTGCTTTACATATGTACTAAAACTAGAACTTTAACTATGTAATTTTTTCTATGTAACAAAGGCCACACAACCATAGGAAAGCAAAGGGATATCGCATATGCAAACACATCTTTATATGTATATAGTATGTATATGTTTAACTAACTATGTCTATAAACACCGACTTTTTTTTGTAAATATGACTAGCTCTTTGCAAAATATCAATTAATTCGAGTTCGTTTTGTCTTTAGAATTGCACTAAAAGTTATCGTATGTTTTTTCACTGCTTGGAGTTTTTAGGTGTTACTGTATGGAGCAGACAGCTGAGGCTCCAGTATATTGATTATTTAAGCGGCGACGCATGCCTTCCAGATATATATCACGATTAAATAGGCCAGCAGCCAAAGGTATGCTAAAAAAGAAGGTGAAGATGAGTCCAGCATAGCATGATTACTATTAAATTACTCACGCATCGGTTCCGGGACGTATAAGCGTGCGAAACAGCGCCCAAACGGGCTTGTGATCTGAGGTGGTTATAGATGGAACGGAATCATACAAAAGACACTGCACATAGGGCTGAGTGGGCGTTGACACACCCGGCACAGTGCTCTGACGACGTATTACCAGGCCCTGCATCTGACGATACTTATAAAGTATGCGATCCGTATAAGCTGGCGCACGCTGCTTTGAAGAAGTATCGAATTGTTGAGTGCCCGGATCGTACTAAAAGTAAAAGCAAAATTAGATTTACTTAACTCAAAAATTCATTTAAAAATGCACAAACCTTATAAGTGGGTGGAAATGTAATATTAGCCTCCATGAAGCCACGAAATGCCGCTCCATCTGACAACACCGAAGACAGCTGATCAGTATGCATATAACCATGTGGCAAATGGGAAGGCAATGGAAACTTTGTGTTCTGTATCCATTCTAATAATTTTTCACGCGGTTCACTTAGACGAAAATTTAAATCACCACACCAGAAGACATTATCAAAATTCTGCGTCACATCTTTGTTCTTATGACGCATATTTAAATTTTTGGGCAGATCTAAAGCGTGTATAATGCGCTTGACATCGGATACACGTTCCTTAACCTTTTGCTGATGTGCCGTCAAATGTGAGGTGACAAACAGCATGGAAGTGCCAAAAAGGCAAAATGATATGGCCACAGCGCCTTTGGTACGAAATGCGGAACCTGTGCGCACTGACATGCTAGCATCCTCCGGTGCCGAGCAGTACCAAATGAGATCTCGACGCATATAAATGGCCAAGTGGAGTGTACCAAGTGTGGCGGCATGAAATAGCACATGCGAAGGACCTAATGTTTCCTGCAGCGTGACTTCCCACTCGTAGCGATCCGGACTTGATTCCTGAGTGCCAATAGCCACAATATCGGGCACATGTTCCACATTCGCCGGCAGCACAAAATCGTTTAGTTGCCTGTAGAAAATAATTGTTAATCCATGACGAAAATTGCTGATGCCAAAACACAAAGACTTACTTGGGTGGAGCGTGACCATTCATATTCCAGCTGCCCACGAATATATGGACTTCTTTGTGCGGCAGCACGCGACTCAGCTCGCTGGGTCCAAGCAGTGACGATGAACCCAATCGTCCATCTAAATAGCTACGCTCCCGTGCCTGTTCCGCCGGTATTAGATTCAATACCTGCGCTGCCACAAGCGCCTGACGCGCTAAGTTCGAACCCGATCCCTGCCGCTGCAACGTCATATTTTCATGCGACATAAAACGCATACTAGGATTATCGGCATGATAATCATCATGCCTTGCTTCATCCTGTAAATCCGGCTGTGTGGCAATGTTGGGCGATGACATATGCTGCGGTGTGGTCGCGCGTTTAATTTCCGAAATCACGGGCGGCACACCATCCATACTATTGGGCAACCCTTTTCCCGGCGGATAGAGCTTCAAACGCAAACGCGAACGACATGCCGACACTGCAATGGGTCGTATAGGCGCCCTATGCAGCGTATCACTCTTTATGGATGAATTGGATGGTGAGCTGTGCGAGTTATGTGTCATGGGTGGGATACCGCCAGCGCCGGCACTGCTATTCTGCGCAAAGAACGTTTTGCTGGCCACCGGCGATTCAGGTGCGCTGGCACACTCACTGGAAGGCCTGGCACGACGAGTGGCAGGCATTTGAAAGGACGTGCCGCCATCGCTAGAGTGCAATGAGCCTGAGTTATTATCAACCAAACTCAGACTTAGGGATAAATTATCGCGGCGCAGCACATTTCCTACAGCATTGAGGGCGGCATCAGGTATAGAATTGTAACGCACTGTCACCGGCGGCGTCATAGGCTTCTTCTCCGCCTTACAGCACAGACTAAACTGATGACTAAAACGATTATGATTGGGTGAACGATGCTTGGGCGATTTGCGTCGCATTACCACATCAGTACCGCCATCGCTTTGGGAGCCTGCATCGCTGCTATAACGATGTTTGTGATCTTTACCCTTTAGAGTGGGCTTGGCGCGTCTGTGGAAGCTTATTAAACCACTGTGCGGTTTATCGACTGCTTCTGCATTTGTATGATTTGCTTGAACGATGGGCAAAGTTTGGCTTTTCGTGTAAACAACATGATTGCCGCTGGGTTCCGCGTGGCATTTGGCAAAGCTGACGTCATATTGAGCGCATGCAGAGGCGGGTCTCCGATGCGAACTGGGCGAGTCAGGTGTTACGGGATGTGGTTCCACTTTACTTGGACGTTTGCTAAGCAGACCGAATAGAGTGCTGCCGCTTTTTTGCGCTGAACGTGGACTGCTCGTAGAGCTGGCAATACGCTCATCACTGTCAGTACCTTGCATGATGCTGCCAGTGGAAGGCACTCTGTGAATAGTTGAGAGATTTGTGATTATTAAGCAAAATTTAAAGTGCGTGTCAGTGTTTTGATATGATGATACCTTTAAAGCAAATCTTACCCTCTTGATAATCAATTTCAATTCTCGTACTGCTGCAATTGCTGCTTGAGTAGTTTAAGTCACTTAGATTTACATCACAAAATGTTTTGCTTGCTGCTTTCCAACTGAGTTTCGCTTAAACAATTCTGATTCGAGGCGGATTTGGTTAAATTTCACTTGATTCCTTACAGTATATGTACTATATAGTTAAAAGTTAGCATCTCTGTTGAGGCTAAGCGTAGATATATATCACTTAAGTTGTGCTCATTGTGCGCCGAGTTACTGCGAGTCGTTTAGCTTCTCAACTCATCTGTTTACATCTGTATGATCTCTTCAACATGCGCTGAATGCTGCTTGTTTTTGTCTTTTCTTGTTCACAGATATATTAATAGTTGCGGTAGACAGCTTTAGCTTTGGCAGAGCAACACTAAGGCCAAGGCGCGCCGGCTGCTGTGGCAACAACAATGCCAACATATAGAAAGACGTCATTAAAAACAGAGCAGATGCGCCGTGCCTGACTCTTGTGACTTTTTGTGTGTGTGTGTTTATCCGTTTAGTTCGTTGAGATACCTAGCGCAATATCTTTGTTTTTGTGCATTTCGATGACGTCGTAGTATAAGGCATAAATCTCTTGTGTGCGATGGCTAATTGAGCTGTGTGTGTGTGGGACTATCTGTCTGCGTCGCTGGCACTGCAAAGTGTATGCACTTTAATTAATAATCTGTTTTCATTACAAACGCTAAAGCTGTATTTACCTGTGCCACTTGGGATTGCATCATGCGGCGCACCTGGGACAATCTGTGGAAAACAAACGAGAAAAAAATCAATACACGTAATAATACACACAGGACACACTTGCTTGCAACCACCCTCACAAAGGGGGGCAATCAAAGCTGAGTCACATGCCGCGCACTGGACGCGCGCAATGTGGCCCGCCGTTGCCCCAAGCAATGCCCAATGTGGCAGTAACAAAAACAAAACAAAAAATGTCATATAAGCGGTGCGGTGACAGTGGGATACTCTGCAGCCACTTTTCGTTGAGTTCGGTAGTTAAAAAAATTAACGATTTCTCCTTGGTCTCCACCTGAATTTGATATGACCAAATTGTACAACATTTTGAAGCCTTATTAGGCAGCACCGTCGAGTACGGTCGCCCACGCCTCCTGCACAAATCAATAGTACCCCTTAACTCTATGTACACAGGGTATACGCAAAAAAAAAAAAAAAAAGAGTGACAACGTAATGACTTTGGCATGTTGATGCTGCGATGGCGCCCACGCACAGGCTACGATATGTCGCTAAAATGCGAACGCTTTTATGTTGAGATTTATAATTAGAGCAGCCTATTGTTGCCGCTAAAAATGTATGTGTGTGTGTTTGGTTGCCTTGAGTGGCTCCGAATGTGTCTGGCGATATCGTGGCCAACGGCGGCAGCAACAAATAAACAACAACAAAAACACAATCGACGCACACGCATAGAGCCAAAACTAAAATTCAAGTTCAGGTTCAATATAAAACCTTAAATACACATACATTTTAACTATTGTTATGTTTAACGCCTAGATTTATGTAATGATATTTTAACAACGCGCACTTAAACACATTTAAACTTGCGTGTAAATAAAAATTTCGCGTGTTAATGTTGCGCGTTTTGCAAGCAGTGTGTACACGCGCGCGTCAGGCAAAGCACTAAAAAATGGCAAACACCAGCTCCCAACAGCTGTTCTAAGCACAGCTGTTCTGTTGCGCGTTTATTTAGCAGCGGCAACACTGTTTTTTAGTCATACGGCAACACCTTGCAGTTTGTTTTGATTCTTTTTTGGTTTTTGCAAGTTTCATTCTTTCTTTTGCGTTCGTTCCGTTCGGTTCGTTTTGTATTGATTGAGCGCGCGCGTGACTGCGTCTAACGCATTTTTTTGTGTGTGTAAAAATAATTGAAAGTGTATAAAAATAAAATCTTAAAAAACTCTTGCTAAAATGGCTGCCCAAACCATACTATTTGATTTTACTTTGGATACGCTAAAAACCGGTGATGCCAAGCAACGTCAGGAGGTGGCAAAAATCGTGCGCAACGAGTTGGAGCACGTTTTTCCGCAGCTAGAGCTAGCCTATCAGATGACCATGGATGATGGTTATTTTTCAGTGCTGCAGGAGAACAAGGATACGATTATAACATGCCGCATTTTTCAACAGGGCTTGTTAACCATTAATGTGGAATATTATTTGGTTGATGGCAAGGAGCCGCTTATGTCCTTTGATGTATGTATATCCGTGCTTACTTCCGGCAATTTTCTAAATAATTGAATAGTTTTTTGTGCATTCCTAAAGCATAAAACATATGCACAGACACACACACACGCACACATAGTCATAAAGGCATACCACTGCATTTCTTATTGAAAAGTAAGGGGGCGGGGGCGACGTCTGAAAGTAAAATTGATTTTCCGCATACGTTAATTATGTAGGCGGCGTGTGTGTGTCTGTTTGTGTGTGTGCATGTCATGGCGCTTTTGGCTTTTACTTGTGTGGGGGTGTGTCTCTGCACTTGACCGTTTTTCCTTTTGGTCTCGGCGGTTTTGCTTTGCGAGAACTTGGTCAGGGTCATGTTTGTTGCAGCAGTTGCCAGCCAATAGTTCCTGTTGGTGTTCTTGTTGTTGTTGTTTTTGCTCAAGCATTGCCTTGCTCTTCATCAGCACTTGAAAATACGCTGACACTGAGACACTCAACGCCCACGCAGACTCTTATCTAACACTTTATTTGCATGCGCATACAAGTTTTCCAGCCATGTTACGTGTTTGTGTGTTTTTAATTTTCCAGGCATTGCCAAAAGCTAAACTTGCTTACCGTTACAAATCAAGCGCCAAATAATTAACAGTAACAGTTATGGCTTAACGGTTAGAATGCATTGCTTTGCGCTCTTTCCAATTGGCATGTGCTCTCCTCTCTTTGGCTTGCTGCTGACGCGCTCGCTTATGTGTGTGTGTGTTTGTGTCTGTGTGCATTTGACTTGCATTGATTTCAGTGCTGGTAAGCACACCAAAAAGTAATGTAAAATGGCCTTCACCTTGCCCATGCTTTGCTGTCGTATTTGACCTTGCCTCTTTGAAATTCATTGATTAAAAATTTGTCTTCCCGATTTGCTGATATAACTTTCCAAGTCCCACTCTTTTTCTTGGTGAAATTCTTTACCCACACATGTATTGGTTATCGCTTATTGCACTCACTGATAGCCGGCTTTATTTTTCTATTTTATTTTGTTTTGTTGGCGTTTAGCTCTTTTTTGTTAGAGTGTGTGTAGAAGGGAAAACGCGCGCTTTTTATGCTGTCACACAACCTTCAGATTTTGAACATGCGTTAAATACTCTTTATTAAGGGTATATGCGTTATGACGTTAAGTTTGCCGAGAGCCTAGGGAGACAGTTTGTGTCACATAAACTGAACATATGTTAAGGTTTTTTGAATGATTTGTATGAAAAAAAAATTGGAACCAGTTTTTATGCTGTCGGGCTATGAATTTTTTGTTAATGTAATTTCAGCTACATAATACTGTATCAATTTTAATTAAACTACTCAGCAATTTTAAAAATATTCAAAAACCATAACCATAAACAAAATAAATAAAAAAGGGTGCCATTTTTTGAGCAGCTTTTTCACCTTGTTCATTACGACATATTAGCACACTTTACTTAGCAACATTAGTTAAAATTTTGAAATTTCCAACCACGTGTAAATAAACTTTGTTCCGGATTTGTTTGGATACAGCAATTAACAGGTCTAAAGAAATCATTAATCCTACTCAAAAGTAAAGGGCATATGACTTTGTTGACAACTTTTGCGACCCAATATATTATTCCTTATAAGGAACTATCAAAAAGACGGTTGAATATTTTTAATTTATTCTAAAAAAAATTAAGTTTTATTTTAATATCTATTATTTTAATAGTAAAAAAAAAGATGTATAATTTTTTTATTTTATTCTAAAAAAAGGAAATTTTTTTTTATAATCCACTAATTTAATAAATGAAAAAAAAGTTTTTAATAAATCAAAATTATGAATGTATAGTTAAATATTAGTTTTCAATACAAAATTCGCAAATAAATTATTTTTGAAAATTTTTAAAATTATAAATTATTGGTGATTTTTTTTGACAATTACAAATATAAATTATTGAAAATTCATAAATAACTTAAATAGACAGAAATATAAATTAATGATCGTTTTCAATTTAAATTTAAAATTATTTCGCAATTTTTATATTAACGTTTTTAATGGGATTAAACTAAAATCAATTCTTATTGTCAGTAAGAATTATAAATTAATGATCATTTTTTATTTGTTAATTAAAAATAAAAATTGTTCCAGCATTTTTATATTAAAATATATAAATTGATTAACAATTATAAAAATAAATTATTGAAAATTCGTAAATAAATTATTTCTTAGAATTAAATAAAATCAATTCTTTTTGCAATTTTTTATTTCCTAATTAGAAATATAAATAATTCCACAAAATTAAAACAAATCTATTTATTGACAACTAAAAATATAAAATATTGGAAATTCGTAAATAATTTATTTTTGGAATCAACATAAAATCAATTCTTATTGAAAATTAGAAACAAAAATTAATGATCAATTTTATTATTAATTTATAAATACAGAAAAATAAAATTATTGCACAATTTTTTATATTAATATTTTTTGACAATTAGAAAAATAAAATATTTTATATTCGCGAATAAATCATTTTTGAATTTTTATGCCCTGTACCGTATGGGACAAAGGGTATATTAAGTTTGTAACATATAGAAGGAGTCGTCGGAGACACCCCAAAGTTACCTAAAATATAATCAGGGTGACAAGAGAAGTCGATATACCCATGTCCGTCTGTCCGTTTGAACGCCTAGATCTAAGAGATGGTAAGAGCTAGAGCAACCAAACTTTTACATTAGATCCCATATTATTCCATAGCAGAAAAGTTTATTTTATTTTTATGATGCCGTGGTTAAATTATATAGCTCCCATAGGGGTGTTTGAGGCGACCTCGACAAAAAAGTTTTAGATGAATAATTCGTTTTTTTATGAAGATATCGTTTTCGTAACCAAATTTGGCATTCGAAAGTTTTTTATAGTTCCCAAGCACTGCAGCAAATTTGATCAAAATCGTTTGACTTAATCATATATCTCCCATAGGACAGATCGGCCAAAATAACTTTTTTATACAAAATTTGCTATATTTATTTTTTTAATAAAGATATCGTAACCAGATTTGGCAAGTTTTTTAGAGTACCCAAGCATTGTACCAAATTTGAACAAAATCGTTTGACTCTATCGTATAGCTCCCATAGGGTCGATTTAAAAAAAACTCGATTTTTGAACTAAATTTCTTGTATTTCGTTTGTTTGTGAAGATATTGGAATTAAATTTGACACTTGCAAGTTTTTTATAGGTCTTAAGCATTGTACCAAATTTTATTAAAATCGGTTGACTATATCATATAGCTCACATAGGAACGATCGGTCAAAAAAAAAATTTTTGCTTAAAAATTCATGTTTTTGGCTTTTTGTGAAGGAACCGGATTTTATTGCAAGCTAGTGGTACAGGGTATCCCAAAGTCGTCCGCGTCCGACTTTACGTACGCCATTTTTATATTAAGATAAATCAATTTCTTGACAATTAGAAATATAAAATATTATGAATTCGTAAAAACTCATTATTAAAATACAAATTATTAGCCAATTTTATTTCAGAATAAGAAATCATCAAGTTAATCCGCAATTTTAATTGCAAACATTTTAAATAAAAAATTTAAAAAAAAAAATCAAAATTGGTAGAAGAGTATCTAATCTTCGTATTGCCTTGGCTAGCCGGCATTTCTAGTTAGATTTTATGTATTTATTTCGCAACAAACAAACACTATATATGTAAGTTTTAGCATATAAATTCCTGAAAAATTTCGTTTACTTTCCCTCTTTATAAAAGTCGTCAAATAGAACTAAAAATATCTCACTTGCTGGGCTGTTTGACAAGTTTTAGCAGCCCTCTGCTGTCGTAGTTTGTATATATTCCCAGCTATCTTGTTTATTTATACATATTATATACTGAGTTTGGCGATATACAGCCAAAAACTAGAAACTATGAAAACTAAAATATGGCTAAATATATTCGTATGCTTTGTTTTGTGTTTTTGCGCTTATTTATATTAGTTTTTCAAAACAAATACTTTTGATTTTATAATATTTTATTTAACAACACTGAGCCGCATTTTCATTTGCATATAATAATTTATTCGAATTACAAAATCAAAATTAGCATAAAAATAGACGTTTTTCATAGCACTTATGAATTTCACTCTCTCTCTCCTATCTCTCTCTCTATATATATATTACAATTTGAAATTCAATGAATTACAATTGCAGACCATGCGCACTATGGAACTGATTTTGCGTCAGAAATTAGATTCCGATCGATCCAAGTATTTACCGCCGATAAAACGCGGGGGCTACATTGATATATACATGACTAGCTCAGGTTGGTCTAAAACAAGCATAACTATTAGAAATCGAAAAAGTTTTGTTTTTATTGCTAGTTGCATATACAATATAAATATATATATAAACTTAAACTTATGTATACTTTCCTCTGCCTCGGCTTCTCTCTCAAATTCAAAAAATCAAACTGCAAAAACTTGAAATTCAAATGCAGCCAAGCAGTACACCAAGATTTTCCTAAAGATATCATAAACATTAACAATTTGGTCAAATGCACGTGCCCTTAAATTTTTACAGGGTGCTTCTATCAAAAAATTTTTACCAGCTCCATGGCTTATGTAGCCTTTCACCTGTACCCAACACCAAGTCTAAGCGTTTTGTCTATAGAAAGTCCCAAAATTCTACGTTTTTTGCATGCTTGTTGCTTCGCGCTAGCCAAATAAGTCGGTTATATCATCTAGTCTAGTCTAAAATTGAGTTCTTAAGTGGTTGAATTCTTAGTTTCTTAACAAACTTTACATTTTTTGACAATTTTTTTTAACTTATTTTTTTATTTACATATTGCCAATTCTAAATCACTCTATGTATTAAAAAAAATATCGAAATCGAAATCCACCAAACGTCTTTTATCTTCTTGTTTCGTCGTTTCATCAATATCATCAACAAAATGGCTATCAACCATGTCACATCTTACGGAACCAACAATTACTCTACCAAAATTATCTCTACACTTGATTGTAACTCTTTTTCTAAAACAAACCAAAACAAATTCAAATCTATGCATTCTAAATTGTACGTACGCCCTGCACATCTGTCACCTGCTCGCTCTCGATCGTTCGCCCCTCATGGTATATACTCTATCGACAACTCCACCACCTGTCACCACCTCTATTACCACCGACATATTATACCAACCAACCAAACTACACCAACCAACAAAATTGATCAACGCAGACTGGCAAGCGTCTGGAAAATGCCTTAGCCAAGAAATTGAAAGCCTTTACGGGTCAGGTGTTGCCAACATTGAAGCGCGGCGATCTCGCTAGGTATTTTCCATCCTCAGGTAATATTACTCTACTCTTACTCTATGTACTACTATCTAATCTTATCATAAATCGAACTTTTCAAAGCAATCCATACTAGTTAAGTGTATGTAGCACCGAGAGCATGTTAATCTATCTCTAAGTTTAGTTAGCTGCAAATTATAGACACTTAATTTTTGTTAAGTAATTTTTTCAATTTTGAGATTTCCATATCTTTTTGGGTACTTAAAGACGTTTTAAGAGACGTTTTGTTTTGCATGCAATTTATGTTTGACATTTGCTCCTTTGATCTTACTTGACATCCTTTTACATATTTATTTTTTCACAGATGAGCGCATAATTGAATATGACATTGATTCTTTGGTCTATGAGGCGCGTTCGCCGTTTCAGAAAATACAAATCATGCACTCGAAGACGCTGGGCAATATGTTGATTCTAGATGAACTGCAAAGTGAGTATTTAGAAGTCTAAGAAAATATCCTTATTTATGAAATTCTCTACTATTGTTTTCAAACAATTAATTTAAGGTAGTTTTAATATCATTTACTTGATTAAATGTATTAGTGATGGAACTTTACATCAGCTGGCCATGATCTTTAACTTTCGATAATTGCTCTTTTTGACCGATTCCAAAAAAAAAAATATAGGTTTAATAGATTAATCGGACTAAAACGGTATACGATAATCACAAAAAAGAAAAATAATCATAATTCGTTTGATTCCAAATGATAGAAAAAATATAAATTCAGAGATTGAGATATTTTCTTAATTAAAAAAAAAAAGTAGAAAGCACACAAAGCGCTGGCAGCAGTCAAACCTAAAAATATATGTAAAATATAGATTGCTCGCCCCCAAAAACCCCTATGTTTATTTGGCTAGAGAAAAAATTAAGTTTTTTAGAAAGTCTTTTAATTGTAATTCGACAAAAATGGTTAAAATGAACCAAAAGAATTAAAATCACTGAGAGCCCGAAACCGTTTTTTCTGACCCACACATGTACATTCTACATATCGCTTAGTTACATAATTCAAAAAATTCGATGCTCAATAAACCAAAATCGATTTTATTGTCAGAGAAAAGAATCGATTAAATTGATTTAAAATTGGTGCCCAGCTCTACATCCAATCCAAATCGATGTGGCCTCGACGATATTCTATCGGAATGGACTAGTTTAATAAGGTAATGGTACCTGCCCATAGCTATTTTTGAAAAGTAATGATTATGCAGTTTGATTCATGGATGTAGAAATTTTTTTTTTTCAAAAATTTTTTTTTTTTTTAAATGTCCCTTTTTTTAAATTTAACGCGTTACGGCTTTGTTAAAAAAAAATAAATGATAGAAGAAATAATTTCTTTTCTCTAATTAACCTTCCGTCCTTAAGGACTTTTGATTTTTTACTATACATGAATCGATAGCCAATAACCTGGAAGCGAAAGTCGATGTTTAAATTATAAACCCTTTGAATAAACGGTCAAAAACGAAATATGTCTGGCCAGAACCAGGTGTCCAACGGAGGGTTAACAAAAGCCATGAACAAACTTTGGTTTTTAGTGCTTTATCCTTTATATATAAAAGAAAAAAAATGGACCGATGATGTAAAAAAAAAAGTTACTCTCACTCCTGTTTTAGATTCAATCTTAAAATTTTCAAAAGAATGTACATTACTGAAGATAATCTAAACTTTTGTAAGCCCTGAGTGTCCCAAATAAGTTTCAAATTTAAATCGTTTTTCATACAAACAAAACCGTCCTTTTTTTGTGGCAATACAATCTTGGCATTTTTTCGACAAGTTTCCAATTTTTTTCTTTCTTTGATATTATTGATATATTGAAGACAGTTTGGATTTATTTCTTGGTCAAAAACAATTCAATGGGCTCTAAATTGGTTCATTGTGAGCGATTTCCGGCTTTTTCTTAAAATGTAAATTTTGGCTAGATTCTTGACTATCTATTGTTTATTGGTTACAATTAACCCCCTAATAGAATAGGGGATTGTTATTTTCCAATATTTCAAAATTTTACATGATATAGGAGTAAAAAGTAGAAAAATTAATTTTTTCAATATCGGTCAAAGTTTTCTAAACGGAACTGAAACTTATTGTGTTTTTTATCAGTCTACACATTTGGGGGACGTACCCATACTACGTGCCCCAATCAGAGGAACGGAGGTTCCAGAATACCACGCTGGTCTCAGAAGCGGTGTGGAGGGTTAGATTTTTGTCACGTAGTCAATATCTATATCTGCTTGCAAAATTATTTGGCATACATCATAGGGGTCACCAAGGGGAGAGGGGATTTAAAAGTTGTAAAAATTGGGTCTCGTGGTATGAGTACGTTCCCTTGCGTGAAGTTTCAAGAAAATTGGTGCGCTATTTTAAAAAGCTACCAACAAAAATCAAACCTCTAATCTCTTTTTCAGAGAGGTACGAACGATTTCAGGTTACATGACCTTCTTATAGTACAGTCAAGGTTCAATGCCGTTGAAGATGGCAAGCTCTAGAAAACCTTTCCACATATTTCGCCAGGGCTCCCTGACTCAATAAATATCCATTCGTCAAATATTTATTATCCTAAGTGGTGCATTTTGCGATAAGTCTTGTAGGGTATATTGTATCAGGGCCAAAAGTCGTTTCAAGTTCTACTGTGTCTGTCAATTGCCTGTAAAAAGTATGACGTCACGACACTATTGTTTGGTGCTATAAAATCGTCTATTATGAAGCACATATTCTCTTTCAAAGCAGAATGTTCTAATTATCGTATATAATTTTCGGCTTACCAACCAAATTTTTGGTAATCCAAAAAAATCCCTTGATTGTCTGTCTATTTGTCAGTTAAGCTACAAATTTGCAAATCCTGCAGCTGGCGCAAGTTGTTTTATAATAGGCACTTAGGACACCCAACCCCACTGTATATAGTAATTTCCAATGCCACTCGGACACCCACACATCTGGGCGCAAGGCCACGGCTCTTAGCCATAGTTATCGATTAGCAGGCCGCCAACTGTTTAGCTGGATACAGTAAACATTTACATGTAAGGTCAGGGTCGGCTGTCAAAAAATTCAACATTTATAACCAGTTTCTGTCCTTGCATGTCCTTCACCTGGCTGCCTATTTGTGGCAAATGAATATTGATTTGTTTCGTACTTCTTTTTTTACAGATATTGCTGAATCTGACTTGATCTATACGGAGACGCTTATGGGTCGCGGCGTGGAGAACTATGAGGGCAAAGAGATTTGCATACTCGGCGGTGGCGATGGTGCTTTACTCTATGAATTGCTTAAAGAGAAACCCAAACATGTTGTCATGCTAGAAATCGATGAGCTAGTCATGGTGGCATGCAACAAATATCTTAACTCTATATGTGGTGATGTGCTGGAAAAACGTAAGGATGAACATTACGAGATTGTTGTGGGCGATTGTGTGGAGTACATGAAGAAGTTTATTGCGGAGGGTCGCAAATTTGACTACATTTTTGGTGACCTCACCGACATACCCATATCAGGTGCGCCAATTGGTGAGTGCTGGGATTTTATACGCACCATATTGGAGCACTCGTTTCAATTGCTTAAGCCGGATGGCAAGTATCTAACGCATGGTAATGGCACCAGCTGTTTGGAGTCACTGGAGCTGTTTGAGGAGCAGCTGCGGCTGCTGAAGCCAAAAGTAAAGTTTACCACGACTAAAGCGTTTGTGCCTTCGTTCATGGAAGAATGGCTCTTCTATCAGGTAACCTTTGCTTGACCAGCTCAAGTGGAGGCAGTAGCGCGACGACTAGTAAGCAAGCAAGGAGCACAACAACTGGCTCTACCAGACACTGAAGAAGAAGAAAATCAACAAATCGATAACTCAAAAAACACAATGACTACTTCCAGCACACAAAAAGCCCGCACAGACGCAGCACAGGTAGAAGATGCACCAAAGTTAGAGGTGGCTAAGCCGTTGAAGCTGCATAGCTATACGGTTATGTTGCATGTGGCAAAGCAGAGCACCCAGCGCAGGCTGAGACGCGTGCACTATCATCATGCATTGGTTTCATAGTGGAGGCTGCAACAAAGACACCAAACGCAACACCAAAAATACCATAAGCAATATCCCAACCCACTTCCAATGGCTGTTAATTGCTTCAGCAAATCAAACCAAATATGTAACAACATTTTATTTAATTTAAGCTAACGTTTAGTTTGTGTTTAGTTTTGTGTCTTAATAATTTTAACACAATTTTGTGAGGAACGTCAAAGCAATGCAAAGCAACCCAAAGACAAAAATTTATATGTATGTGTCATTCCTCCTTATGTTTTTAGAGAAAAATTGTTGATAATAAGGCAAACAAAGAACTGTTATTGTACTATGTATTTGTGTTTGTTTCGTAAATTATGTCTAAGCATAAAGTGTTTATAAATTACGTGTAGTATTTTCATATATAGAAATTATGTTTAAATCTTATGTTCAATTTAAATGCGTTCGCCGCGTGTGTGAGGAATGTAGGCATTATATAAGTATATGCATATATCTGTAATCTTGGAGAGTTCACTTAATACGTTTTAAAACTAAAATATGTACTTAAAAAGTAATAAAATAGTCGTACGCAAAGTAAAAACTCGAGTGTTTTAAAATTCAAATTCATTAAGGCGCGCTAAAGTTAATAGCGCTGCCATACTGTTAAAATTGTTACACAGCATTTACAACACTGAAATGCCATAACAGCTGTTCTGTGGCAAAAATGTGCATATTGTTACATCATGAAAATGGCTTTACAAGTGGTTCACAAGTCGCGCTGCGTTCACGAACTAAACATTCATAAATTAAATAACACGTTGCAATATGGAACGCAAATTACATAGCGGCATACATCATCCAACTCTGAGGCAGCTGCAAGAATGTGGCTGCGAAATTTTAACGCACAATTTGATGTACCCAGTGTTCATTATAAGTGAAGACGACGATGTGCAGCCCATTAAGAGCATGCCGGGCATATCGCGGCTTGGCGTAAACAAGCTTAGAGAACATTTGGCGCCACTGGTAGCCAAGGGCTTAAAGGCCGTGCTGTTATTTGGTGTTGTAGCCAGCGAGCTCAAGGATGAACGCGCTACACATGCGGATTCAGACAAAAATCCCGTAGTGCGCGCTTTGCCCAAGCTTAGAGAATGGTTTCCCGAGCTGCTCATAGCCTGTGATGTGTGCATATGTCCCTATGCGGATCATGGTCACTGTGGCCTCCTGGACGAGTGTGGTTTGCAGAATGCGCCCAGCATTAAGCGCATCGCCGAAATAGCTGTAGCTTATGGACGCGCTGGCGCTCACATTGTGGCACCCTCCGATATGATGGACAATCGTGTGCGTGCAATTAAGCAAGCGCTAATTGATGCGAATCTAAATAGCGTTTCACTTTTGGCTTACTCAGCGAAATTTGCTTCAAATTTCTATGGACCGTTTCGTGAGGCAGCAAAATCTGCGCCCGCTTTTGGCGATCGTCGCTGCTATCAGCTGCCCAGCGGTTCGCGTAACTTGGCCATGCGTGCGGTGCAGCGTGATGTAAGCGAGGGCGCAGACATGTTGATGGTTAAACCAGGCATGCCTTATCTGGATATTTTGCGGCAAACTAAGGATACATATCCCTATCATACGCTGTACGTTTATCAGGTTTCCGGCGAGTATGCTATGCTCTATCATGCTGCTCAGGCGGGCGCGTTTGAGTTAAAGGCGGCGCTGTTGGAATCTATGAAAGGTTTCAAGCGCGCTGGTGCTGATTGCATCATAACCTATTTCACGCCTTATCTGTTAGATATTATTGGCGAGCATGCGTAAAGCGCTATAGATGACAAATTTGGCAATGCTTAATAGACTTTGTATGGATTTAATGGAGCTATCGCTGGCTAACTAAGGTCACAAACTATAAGTGTTCAGTCATGACAGTGCAATTTAAACGTTTCTTAAGTAGAAAATACTTTTTATATACGTTATTTTTTTGTAATTTTAAGCCAAAAGCTTGTGCACGTACTTCAATTTATATGTATGTACTTATATACTTATATGCTTAGTGCCTTTTTTTTAACGAAATAGTATGTAATATGTATGTGTGTTGTGGTATATAATTGCCAATATTATGTACGCAAAAATTTAAAAGTTTAATTTTTAACGCTCAATGACTTTTGCGCTTTGCAAACCTCGACTTCCAAGCATAGACTTAAGTAAATGTGTGTTTTGAAAGGTATACTGGGTACAAATAGATATTTTCTGTATACGTTTGTTTCTAATACAATTGCGAAGCGTATTTTAAATATTGTTTTGGTATTTGTTTCTAAGAAAGCTGGATGAGAGCGAAGAAAGAAACTGTTATCAGTAAAGCTCTCTCAAGGGCTAGTTTTTTTAAATAGCAGCTTTGAGATCCTACGACTACTAAGGGATTCTTCTGGTAGTAACAAGTTGGTTGAATAATCACCAAATTTTAATCAAATTTAAAGAATTGAACATAAAATCCATTTAAACATTCGTAAAAGCATACTAGTTGTGTACTAGTTTAGTACAAATGTATCTGAAAGAAGTAAATTATGCGTTCATAATAAACTTATTTAGATGTGCAAAAGATTTTAAGAAAGGATCTGTATAAGAAATCACAAAGGGAGTCTGCTTGTAGTAACAGTTTGGTTTAACATTTAGCTAACTTTAATAAAATTTAAACAATGAACATAAAATCCATTAAGACTGTCGCAAAAGCATACTAGTTGCTTACCAGTTTAACACAAAAATATTTTGAGAGATTTGAATTATGTATTTCTAGTTTCGTCAATTAATCCTTTTTACACTTCGTAGATGATTTTAAGAAAGTATTTATACCAGAATTCGTATCTGATTTGTGTTTCATGACCTTTCGTCATTTGCACATTTGTAAACCCTCATTTATCTTAAATCCATTCGACCAAGTGGCCGGAACAGAACTTTTCAAAACATCTTCGCACTTGAATCTATTCAGTTATGCAAACGTATCTAAGAAAGCATCGTTTTTGATTTGAGTTTTCTGCATTTCCTGACATTTACATATTTTATAAACCCAAAGATATCTTAAATCAAATTGACCAAGGGACAGGACCAGAACTTTACAAATCATTCAATAATCTTCATGCATAGAGAATACATAACTTCAACGCATATATGAACCTTTTCAGCTATGCAAATGTATCTAAGAAAGTATCTGGATACGTATCTAATTTGCGTTTTCTCTATTTCATGTTATTTTACACATTTATAAAGCCAAAGTTATCTTAAATCAAATTTACAAAGGGACCAGAACTTTTCAAACCATCTTTAAAGATAGAGAAGGTATAACTTTTACTCATTTCGTCAAGTAAACCTATTCAGATATGCAAATGTATCTAAGAAAGTATCTGGATAAGGCATTGCACCTGATTTGTCTTGTCTCCACTACATGACGTTTACATTTTTATAAACCCAACGTTATCTTAAATCAAATTGACCATGGTACCAGACTAGAACATCTCAAATCATTCAATAATTTTTAAACATAGAGAATGCAATCTCTGTCACCATCGTTAAAACAAAGTTCCTTTATACAATTTTTATAACAAAACATCTCCACTATAATTTTTTCATATAACATTTTAATGTATGCTCTTTGATTAAACTAACACATGTTTTAGTTTTGGGTGCTTAGATATTAACTAGTTTCTTAGTTGCAGCTGCTTTATGCGTATCAACTAATGTTAAGTCTTTGAAATCGAACAAAAAATCACAAAATAAGAATGCATTTAAGTACAATAACAAATATAAGGAAATCGGAACAATATATTAGTCATAAGTTAAAAAATATGTACTTAAAAATAAATGCAATGTGCTTGGACCGCAAAGACAAGGCTTAAATGCAAATGTTAAGCAAAACTAATTAGCGAGTAAATGAATAAAAATACAAATTAAGGAATCTATAAGTACAATATGCATCTAGAGAATACTGTGTGAATATGTGTGTGTGGTTATGTGCCTAATAAATTTCGAGCTCAAACTAATTTAGATACTCTCGCTATTGTGTATCTTGCTGTGCTCCAATATGTCCGTGTTCTGCATAGGCTCCAAATCTGTTTCGGATATAATTTCCGCCAACCACTGCTCAATTTGCACGGGATGAAAAGCATCCTCATCGCCGCTATTCGCTTCCAATATGATTTTAAGGTTCTCAAAATTTTTCAAAATCAAACGCTTGCCAGGCTGTATTTGCGAGGATAGTGTAGAGGTGTCCGCCTGGCTCTGACTAGTCGAGACTTGTGCATTGTCTGTGCTATAGGCTGAATTATTATTCAAGTTGGCATCGCAGCTGGAGTCTGCGGCGTGCAACACGCTGGAAGCAACTGTTTCGGTTGGCGCATTGTCATAGGCACGAACTGGCTTCTCATGCAGACTCTTCTTGATTTCGTTAAGCAAACGATTGTAGAAATCGCAGGTAACATCGCGAGTGTCCTGCTCAACGACATTAACATCTTCGTAACGACAGGAATTCGTAGTGCTAGCTTGTGTGGTTGTGTCCAGACTGCTGGAGCTGGCTGCGGCACATTTTGAGGCATCCTTTTTGTTGCCAGCAAGCTTCTTGCTGCCTTTTTGCTTCTTCGATTGTGAACGAGAGCTGGCATTACTCGAATAGTTGGAGCTAGAGGCGGTGGTGCTGGGCGTGGTTTGATCGCTGCTGGTGCTTGTGTCTGCGCTTTGTTGCAGCTTGGTGGTCGTGTCCAAAGGTATTTCAGCGCTTACAGTTTCCTCATTGCTGCAATTAATGGTCAGGCTGGCAATGTTGCGCAGATTGATGGTGCCATTGCAATTGTTGATGGTGATTTTTGGCTTAAAGCGTGGCTTGCGTGTTTTGGGTTTGGCGTTGGCGCTAGGCGGCACAGCTTTTTGCTCCAAGCAAGTGCTTTTGCTTAAGCTGGACACAGCCTCGGCTATTGAAGATTCCAGCTCGTCGTTTAGCTCCTCTAGATTAAGCGGTGGTATGTGCGTTTCGCGCTTAAGTTTGGCCTTGCGTATTAATTCTTTGGCTTCCTGCAGTGTTATGTTTATGATGGATTTGTTCAACAACTTGGCGTTGTTTTCCATTAGACCTTTATTACGTGAGAAATCTACTACAATGGCCTCTGGCTGCTGCTGCTCATCCAGCTCGCAATAGGCTATCTTATCTTGTTCCAGACATTTGTACATGGTCTCATGATCATCCAGTGGCGCTATATAATCTTCATTGCGCAGCACATCCTGCAAGGCCAGCTGCATATTATCCAGCTGAAAACGTCCGAAGTTGCGTATGGCTGCCAGCAGCTGTTCCTCATCCCCAGTGACAAAACGCACTTCCCCAGACTGCTGCTCCTGGCTATTTGTATCAACCACATCATTTCCATTGTTAGGGGTTTCTTCAGCACGACCAGTTTTCAGCATTTGTTGTTGCTGCTGTGTATTGGCAATGACCTCCAGCTGACGCAGTAGCAACTTCTCACGCATATGAAGCGCAGCACGCACTTCACTGAATTTTTGTTGCACATTGTTTTTGACCTGCATAATGCCACAAAATGAGCTCGTTTTAATAAATGCAAATGTTTACTTCGTGTACATAGGAATGTTTGTTTGTTAGAGGGCTAAACTTTGTTTAGGGCGTGTTTGTCTGTTGCCACTGACTACCAAACGAACTTTACCTTTTCCAAATGCTGCTCAGCATTTTTATCCATGTTCAGCTAACAACTACACTAATGTGTTAAGACTAACGCTAAGAGTTTTGGCGTTTTAATGACTTTATTAGCCACATTTTTCACCAAAACAATTTTAACAAATAGCTGTATGTTGTTTTGTTGAAAAACTTTGCCTGGATATCGAAAAGATGTTATCGTGCTATACAGCACTGCTGTTTAACGAGCAGTGTGACCACATTGTGCATTGGGAATTAAGTTGGCAGTAACTGTTTGGACAGTCTGCTATTAACATGGTTATAACAGAAATTACGTATGTTAGAGCATCCTGTTAATTTGCTGTTATTAAGAGGTTTTTTGATTTATTTTGGAAAAAGTTTGGGTTTGACGTAGATTTTACTAGGAAATTTTTACTAACATCTTTCTTGTCTGACTTTAAAAAAGCGAATATTAATTGAGTCTTTTTGATTATTGAGAGACTTGAAACTATAAACCACTTTGACCATAGAACCGAATGAAACACTTAAACAAAAATTTCACTTAAGGATTAAAACTTAAGAAATAAATTCAACCACACTCTGAAAGATATAGGAAAAGGAATCTTATAATAATTCAGAATATTAGTTATTGGAATAATAAGTATGTTAAAACGTATACAAATAATTTAAGCAGATTTTAATTATTTCATGCGTGTAAAATTTTCGGTTTCGTTGAATATCGGATTAAAATATAAACCGAGAAAGTTAATGCCAAAGAATTTATTTGGTAAATTGATTTTAATAATGTCTGATTACGAATCCCAGATTTCGTATAGCAAACAAATTTTGAACTCAGTGCCCAAAAATCGATTTTTTTTTCAACGATGCGTTGCATCGGAATTTCAAAAAAAACCAAAACAATTTTTTTTCTATTTATTTACCATAACCCAGGAATGGCAGGTTTCAGATATAGCCAAGGTAACTCTTTATATTTAGCTTTTGGATTTTCCAGATTAGAAGCAAGTTCGAGTTTTTTTTTGACGTCGGAAGCTCAGCGTTTCAGAATCCGTTTGGACGTGGCTTGTTAAAAATCCCAGAAGCCTTCTAAACAAGTTAAAATTCATGTTATCCGAATTGCAGATTTCTTATAGCAAACAAGATCTGATCTCCGTACCCGAAAATCTATTTTTTCAACGAGTATTTATTTTAACTAGTATTTTACAAATTGATTTCCATTTATTTAACATGACCCAGGGCTACAAGCCTTCTAAATAAGTTTAGCTTCATCATATTTTTGGAAAATTTTCTTTTTTAATACGTTAGTTAGATTTTGTATATTAAATTTATCGTAGAGAATTTTCTCTATCTCAATTTTGAGTGCCCAAATTACTGCTTAGTAATTGTATTTCTCGATACTTACCGAAAAATTAGATCTTTTTTGAAGATGTATAGGATGATATAGGATTTAATACACTAGAAACAATATTTTGACTAAAGTTGAATAGTATTTAGTAATAGGGATTGTAGGTATAATAATAAAGCTTGCGTTCAAAGCGTTTCCCATTGCTTATTCAGAAAAATCGACTTCAAAACAACTTAATATTTAACATAATTTTAAAAAACATCACCTCCATATTAGAGTTTAAAATAAACCCGCTGGCATTTCTTATTCAGAAAAACCGTCTTCATAACAAACCAATATTTAACTTGACTTCCAAAAACAAAACCCACCATATTAAAGTTTAAAACTAAATCCTTTAAATTTCTTTATTACTGAATTTTGTAGACATTTTCAAAATTTTATCCTTATTGTTTAACTAGGTCACACTGCGCAACGGCTAAAACTGATCTGTTAAATTTAAATATTCAAATAAATGCTGTTACGCTAACAGCCTTAAATTTGCGCGCGCTGTTAACTAACATATCATACGGAAATGTGCCAGCGCGAACAGTTCAGCGCATTTGCTTTAAGCACACAAGTGCAAAACGTTAAGCGCTATCGTGCCCTGTTAGCTCTAACATATGTTAAGCCATTTAACAGCCGCTGTTGTCTACTGGTTTCTATATTTTTATCAAAGTTTGCTTTGAGTCATTTTCGTCTTTTTCAATGTGCGCGCTGTTTTGTTGTGTCGTCGACTTGTGTGCGGAGTATTTAACGTTTCAATTGTCGTAATTGCTTGCGTTGCGCTAAATTCGAAAACAATACAGAATACAATACTTGTATATAAGTTTCCAAAAAAATACTAATCATATAAAATATAAATTTTAAAAGCATAAACAACGTCAGCAAAATAAAAGAATAACGTAAGAAATTCCAAAACACAAAAAATCATTTAAAATCAACGCCGCCACTGACTTCTCAGCTGCCGTGCCGCGTCAAGTGTTTGATTTTGTAATTGTTTTTGTGCACAACGTTTTTAGTTGTAAACTGTAAGACGAGTCGTTTGTTTATTTTAGTAAATATTTAAAGAATTTTATAAACTAAATAAACAGTTGTTAAGTGTGCAATTACAAATATATTACAAAAGCAAAAAAGAAAACAATAAAATCTTCCATAGCCGCTGCCGCCGCCGCAGCAGAGAGCAAGTGGCGAGTCATCAGTGTTAGTCGTTGTGTGTTTGTTGTTGTCGTTGCTGTTGTGGTTGTTGTAGCCTGCCCCACAACTAATTTGAACTGCCGCTAATGCACCGCGCGCGCGTGCCTTGAGTTTGTTAGTGTGTTTATTGCTTTGGATTCCTTTAAAAACTGCAATTCACCCAAAAATTTATTATTGTGCATGCCAAAAGCAACAACAACAACTACAACAGTAACAGCAACCAAAAAGCAAAGAGAGCAAAAACAGTGGCAGAAGCAGCAGCAGCAGGCAACGTGTTTTGCAAAGACACAGAGCAAAAAAAAAAATAAAACTAACTGTGTCAATGCGGCAGTGACGCCAAAACATTTAAAAATATGTATGTAAATATGTTTGGCTTATTTACACATATGTACAACTGTTTTTGTTATGTACATATATTGCTTTTTTTTGTACAATATTAGTATCTATCTTGAACTACATATTTTAAATTGGATTTGTTCTTGAACTATCGTTTTGACATTTGCTGTTTGCTGCCGACGCCACTGTCGCCGTCAACTCTTTTTTTTATTTTACGTTTTTCTTCGTTTTGCTTTGTCGCTTTGCTGCGCTGCTGCAGTGCCTACGCTTTGCTGCCTCTTCATGTGTGAGCTGTGCTGTGTTGTGTTGTTGTGTTTTGCTTTGCTTTATGAGCAAGTGTGCGTGCGTGTGTAAATCTGCGTTTTCATTGTGTGTTTGCTTTTGCTTGTGTGTTTGCGTCGGCATGTCATTGCACGCTACTGTCGCTGTCGCCGTTGACGTCTACGCTGACGTCGCTGACATCGCTGCCTGGCATTTGCATAATTTGTTAATAAAAAGAAAAAAAAAATCTATACAGTTAGCCACTTTTCGCTTTCTTGGATTTGTTGCTGTATGTGTAGCCTTAGTTGTGTGCATGTGTGTGTGTTTTAGTTGCTTCCTCTTTAGTCTCAGCCGTCGTCTCTTAGTGCCAGGTCAAACCAGTTTGCTTAGCTAAAAAACCTTTTGTTGTTATGGCTTTGTTTTTGTTTTTTTTGCGCTCTCTACTACGACTGCTACTATTATTTTTTTTTTTTAAATAAAAATTACCTCATTTTACACCTTTTTGGCACTTAAACGTTTTGTCTAGCCCGCCCCACACACATAAACACATACGCTCAGTGGCGGGCCAAAAATCGCTTTTAATGAAATCTCATCTCGTGTCTACTAAATTTTTGTTTTATATTTTTTAACACACGCCCGTTTGTCTGATTTTTGTTTTTGTTGTGCACATTTAATATAATTGCATACTTTATGTATTAATTTTGTTTTCTTTTGTTTTTATTGTTCATAACACGCATTTCCAGTTTTCAAAAATAATAATACAAATACCAAAATTCCCCCACAACAATATAAATGCAACTTAAACAATAAAAAATAAAATATGTTATACACGTTTCTACAAAAGCAACAAAGCTGCAAAATTCGCATTTTTTAACATTTATAAACTGAAAGAAATAAAATAATAAAAAATAAAAACAAAAAAAAGAGTATTTAAGTGTTTCGAGGTCAATTAGACTACACTTGTTGTTATCGTTGTTGGCGTTCATCGTTTAAGCATATTTGTAATTGCGGGTAAGTGACTTTTTTTTTATTATTTATTATAAATTTTAAATTTATTACCCATTCATGAGTATTTTACTTTCAAGAGCTCGTTTCAGCTCAAATTTTGCGCATATTTGGGCTCAGTTTCGAGTGGCCAACACAGGGCTAGGTCAACAAAAATTATATATTTAAATATTCATTAGACAAAGTTATAATTGCATCTAATTGCTTTACTTTCTTGTTAACAAGGTTAGTTAGTTGGTAGTTGAAAGAGTTGTTTCATTGATAAATATAAATACAAGTGTAATCGGCTTTTAGTTAAATATGCTGGGTTAATAACGGCATTTCAAGGTTATCATTTTGTTTAAAAACTTTTGCCAACTTTAAGATATGCCCCACCTGCTTCCCTCTGTTGCCCTTAGGCAAACATTTGTGGCATAAAGGTTTTGACATGTAAACAGTTTACTTTTATGAACTTTTAATGAATCGGATAAAAAAGTAAAATGTTATTTTTGCGTTTTTGAGGGGTGCTTTTTATTTTGTGGGTTAACATATGTTTTGGTACTAGAAAATTTGACTACCTTTAGTCCAGCCTTGGGAACTTTGACTTTTAGCGTTTCCTTTAAGTTTATTCCCTTATGGCAAAAAAATAATTATGAGCACCTCAATCGAATCAAAGCGAATTTTTATGAAATCTCGTATAAGGCTTATTAATATATTTTTATACATTTTTATACCCTGTACCGTATGGTCCAAGGGTATATTAAGTTTGTGCAAGCCGAAAATGTATGTAACATATAGAAGGAGACGTCGGAGACACCCCAAAGTTACCTAAAATATGATCAGGGTGAATAGAGAAGTCGATATACCCATGTCCGTCTGTCCGTCTGTCCGTCTGTCCGTCTGTCCGTCCGTCTGTCCGTCTGTCCGTCCGTCCGTCCGTGTGAACGCCTAGATCTCAGAGATGGTAAGAGCTAGAGTTACCAAACTTTCACATTAGATCCCATATTATTCCATAGGAGGCAAGTTTATTTTATTTTTTTGATATCGGGGATAAATTATATAGCTCCCATGGGGGTGTTTGAGACGACCTCGAAAAAAAAAAGCGTTTTAGATGAATAATTCGTTTGTTTATGAAGATATCGTAACGAAATTTGGCAATCAAAAGTTTTTTATAGTTCCCAATCACTGTACCAAATTTGATCAAAATCGGTTGACTATATCATATAGCTCCCATAGGACCGATCGGCCAAAATAACTTTTTTAAAGAAAAATTGGCTATATTTCGTTTTTTAATAAAGATATCCTAACCAGATTTGGCGTTTGGAAATTTTTTAGACCACTTAAGCAATGTGCCAAATTTAAACAAAATCGGTGGACTATATCATATAGCTCCCATAGGTCCGATCTTCCAAAACATCGATTTTTTAACAAAATTTGTTGTGTTTCGTTTGTTTGTTAAGATATTGGGACCAAATTTGACATTCGTGAGTATTTTATAGTTCCTAAGCACTGTACCAAATTTAATCCAAATCGTTTGACTAGATCATATAGCTCCCATAGGACCAATCGGTCCAAAAACACTTTTTTATACAAAATTCGATGTGTTTTGTTTTTTTGTAAAGATATTTGAAATAACTTTGGCGTTCATATCTTTTTTAAGGTATTTAAGCACCGTGTCAAATTTTATTGAAATCGGTTGACTATATCATATAGCTCCCATAGGAACGATCGGTCAAAAAAAAAATTTTTGCTTAAAAATTCTTCTGTTTTTGGTTTTTTGTGAAGAAATCGGACTTTATTACAAGCTAGTGGTACAGGGTATCCTAAAGTCGTCCGCGCCCGACTTTACGTCCGCCATTTTTTTTACTTGACTTTTGGGCCATTTCTTTTTTAATATGTTTAATTTATTTTTCAATTTATTATCAAAATAAATTTCTTTGACCGATTTAGCGAAAAAAGAAAAAAAAAACAAATCGAAGCGATTTTGAATTAAATCTCGTTTAAAGCTTATTTAAATATTTTATTTTTAAATTTTTTTACTAAGCTTCTGGACTTTTTTTAAATTAATTTAATAAATATTTTTAAATCTATTTAATAAAATTTCTTGAAATGTTGTCTTTATAGAACTTTACAGAAATTTTTCTGCTTTTATTTTTAATTTATTGATAATCAGCCTATTTAGAACTTTAAGGATTTATTTTGACAGTTAAATTATAAAAATAGTCGCTACAAACTTTAGTGGTATCTTTTAAATATTTTTTATACTAATTCTAAAAGAGACTATTTTACAAAATTAAAAAAAAAAAATTCACATTATATTCCAAGTTCGAAGTAAGTAATATTTTATTAAAGTCTCTAATTGGGAAAAGTTTAATTTGTAAATTTCTGAAGTCTGAATTCCGAAAGATGCACTTTTTTAGTCTTCGCCTTGACCTGTGACGCTCAACAGTAACTGCTAACGAATTTGGATTAGTTTCTAATATACTCTCATATTTCCCGTTTTGATTTTTTATGATGATTCCTATGAAATCTATGTAAGGGGCTTTATGCAGATTTCCAATACCAAGAAGCAGCTATTAATTGGCCCATAAAACTTAAAAAAATGCTGTCATTAAGTTAGCTCTCCATCCCAAGAAAAAAAAGGAAACTATCTACATCCTTTTTATCTTGACCAGTGCCGAAGAGAGAAAATTCGGACACGGGGAAAATGTAACGGATCGTCTATTACACCTTTAGCTTGAATTACGACAATTCGACATAATTACTCCGGGCCCATGAGAAAACTCTGGACCCGGAGGAATACCTCCTTTCCCCCGATGATTTTGGCGATTTTATTCGATTGTCGTATTTACAACGATATTACCAATGACGCTACCAAGTTGCCTATTTTTCTATGCTCTTATCTATCTCTGCAAGATATTTTTGGAGCTTCAATTTCCTGGCTATTCCTGACAGTTTCTGAATATATATTGCATTGGGAAATTATTCCTGAGGGGTTTACATTTATTAAGACGTGACATTTTGTTCATGTCTTTATGCTTATAAATGGAATTCGATTTAGAAGTGTTTTTATAAGTGCTTAAAGTTAAGTTTTGTTTATAATTCAGGAACTATAAATATTATCATGTTTTGACAAGATTCCGATTAAGGCATATTTTTATACCCTGTACCGTATGGTATACAGGGTATATTAAGTTTGTGCAAGCCGAAAATGTATGTAACATATAGAAGGAGACGTCGGAGACACCCCAAAGTTACCTAAAATATGATCAGGGTGAATAGAGAAGTCGATATACCCATGTCCGTCTGTCCGTCTGTCCGTCCGTCTGTCCGTCCGTCCGTCCGTGTGAACGCCTAGATCTCAGAGATGGTAAGAGCTAGAGTTACCAAACTTTCACATTAGATCCCATATTATTCCATAGGAGGCAAGTTTATTTTATTTTTTTGATATCGGGGATAAATTATATAGCTCCCATGGGGGTGTTTGAGACGACCTCGACAAAAAAAAAGCGTTTTAGATGAATAATTCGTTTGTTTATGAAGATATCGTAACGAAATTTGGCATTCGAAAGTTTTTTATAGTTCCCAATCACTGTACCAAATTTGATCAAAATCGGTTGACTATATCATATAGCTCCCATAGGACCGATCGGCCAAAATAACTTTTTTAAAGAACAATTCGTTATATTTCGTTTTTTAATAAAGATATCGTAACCAGATTTGGCGTTTGGAAATTTTTTAGACCACTTAAGCAATGTGCCAAATTTGAACAAAATCGGTTGACTATATCATATAGCTCCCCTAGGTCCGATCTTCCAAAAAAATCCATTTTTTAACAAAATTTGTTGTGTTTCGTTTGTTTGTTAAGATATTGGGATCAAATTTGACATTCGTGAGTATTTTATAGTTCCTAAGCACTATACTAAATTTAATCCAAATCGTTTGACTAGATCATATAGCTCCCATAGGACCAATCGGTCCAAAAACACGTTTTTTATACAAAATTAGATGTGTTTTGTTTGTTTGTAAAGATATTTGAAATAAATTTGGCATTCATATCTTTTTTAAGGTATTTTAGCACTGTGTCAAATTTTATTGAAATCGGTTGACTATATCATATAGCTCCCATAGGAACGATCGGTCAAAAAAAAATTTTTGCTTAAAAATTCTTCTGTTTTTGGTTTTTTGTGAAGAAATCGGACTTTATTACAAGCTAGTGGTACAGGGTATCCTAAAGTCGTCCGCGCCCGACTTTACGTCCGCCATTTTTTTAGCTCATTTAGGTAAAAATCAGAATGAGTGCGAAAATACTTCTTTTATAGATTACCTTTTAATGTAGGTTGTACAAGAAAAGCTGTACTTTGGATAAATTAAATAATATATATAAAATGATATGCTATTTTAACGAACATTTTGAATATATTTAGTCGTCCTTCGGAAATCGAACCAATTAAACCGAAGAATTTTATACAGACTCTTTTTTGCATGTTCCGGAGAACTAAATTTTTGCCGAAATTTTTCTAATTATTTTCGGAAAATTCCGTCTTTTATATAAAATTGCATTAAATTGCATTACTTTGGCAACAATAATTATTGAAATTATATACGACATCTATTTTTGTTGAACGTGGGAACCCTGTCGCACTATGTCATGTGTTCGTGCATAATATGTGAACAAAAGAAAATTCGTTGTGGCTGTGCGTACTATTTTTGGTTTGAATCGGAAAACAATTGTCAATAAATATTGGATAACTTTAAGTTGTAAAAAATATAATCTACGCCTATTTATAGAATAGTTTTAGTAAAAAATTCATGCTTTTTAAACATATTTTAAACATTCGGCTTAAAACCACAAGAAAAAATCGGTTGGGTGAAAATGGGAATAAGAAACATTTGGTTTCAAAACGAATTCAAATAAATTGTTGGATTTGTTTTTCAGAGCATGGGATAATATTTTAATAAATAATGACGATAAATACAGTTGTCACTATAATCTAAATGAAAAGCGTGAAAGACGGTAAACGAAAGACAAACCGAGCAATTTTATTCGGATTCGATTTTGCGTTCTCCGGAATACTAATTTTGTTTGTTAAAATTTTCTTTTTTTTTTGATGAATTTGTATATCCCCCAACTATTCGGGTAAACTTTCCAAATTTTTGAGTTCGCATAAATTTAATAAAAAAAATAATATAAAAATATTTAAAAAATTATTTAATTGAAAAATGCATTCTTTTTAAAACTATTTTGTTGACTCGTTTTAAGTCCTTTTCCAACAAAACATTTCGTTTCATACTACATTAAAGATCGTTTAGTTGAAAATCGCAGCACCAAACATTCGGTTTCAAAAATTATCCGAATAAATAGCTTGGATTCGTTTTTCGGAACACGATCGAATATTTATGATCAATTTTAAAAAGGATTTTCAGAAAATAGTTCGTACGATAATTCCAAAAGACACTGAAAACAAAAATTCATATAACCCAAATAATGTCAAGTATTTTTGAGATAAATACAGTTTTCACTATGATTTTATTGAAAAACGTGAAAGACGAAAAATAAAAAACCAACAGCAATTTTATTCGTATTCGATTTGGCATGCTCCGGAAAAGAATTTTTTTTTTTCGATATTTTCCTTTCCTTGTTTTTGATAAATTCGTTTATTATCCTTATTTTTCTGATAAATTCTCAAAATTTGTAAGTTTGCATATGTACATATAATATAAGAATATCGAGCCAGATTTTAAAAATGATTTTATTATAAAATGCATTCTTTTTAATTTTTTTAATTGCATTCAATTTTAAACCACGTGAAAAAGTCGGTTAAGTGAAATGGGAATATCGAACATTGGGTTTCTAAAACGAATCCAAATAAATTGTTTGAATTTCTCTTTCGGAGCACGGCCAAATATTGTAACAATTATGGGATATTTCAAAAATAGTTCAAGAACGTGGTTCCTACGATAATTATAAAAGACATTCAAAAGAAAAATCTATATAATCCAAATAACGTCAAGTATTTTTAAAACAAATACAGTCGCCACTAAAATTAAAATAAAAACCCTGAAAGTCATGCATTTTAAGAATTTGTCAAGCTGTGAACAACAACAAGGCTCAAATCCAGAACTAATTCTTTTATTTATTTTTAATTTGATAATATGCATACCACAAATTAGTTTCAACATTTTGCATGCCAATCTAACAAAAAAAAACAACTGCATCAACTAAACTTTTAAATTATTACGCAGTTTATAATTGCACTGGCTACTATATAAAATATGTAGAAATAAAAATGTCGAACATTTCACGCTTTCATATTTCAATATAATAATATACATTTATAATTACATAAATTAATCAACTATGCAAGCCAGGGAGAGACTTATTTATGTACACTTCGATGCAGACATGAATTATTAAATTAGTTTTAATTATTATGCAATTATTTAAATGCAATGAAAACGTCCAAATGAAAAAGATGAGCTTTAATTTTTTTCAATTGAAATCAAAACCGCTTTAATTTGATTGCAAATTGCAGCGTCAACATAAAAAATTTACGCAAATGAGAAAAAATAAATACAAATAAAAGTATGTCAAAATGCATGCAACTAAATTTTATTGTATACAAATTGTTTATATATAGACATCTATATATATATATGATATATGAAATTTATTACTCAACTTTAATTAGTTTCAATTTTCGCTTGCCGTCGAATAATAACACAAACCCGCCAAGAGCAACATTGCAGTCAGCAGTTCAGTCAATCACTCAATCAGTCAATCATTCTGTTGTTCAGTAAACCAATTGAACAATCAACCAATCAGAAACATTTTTACAACATTATTTTCATTGAAATGTTCTTTTGATACTCTTGCAAAGTGTTTATAGATAAACAGAGAAAAATAACGCATGCTAAAACTAAGTTCATATGAGCTTGATTTTAGAATTTTTGACAGTAAAAAGTAAAACAGTTCTTATGATCTTATTTACGCTCTTTTGAGTTATCTCACTTGCTCTATTTACAAAAAACAACGTTCTCATAACAAGAATTTTGAAATTGAATTTTAGAGCATTATCGAACTTGATCCAAGATGGAATCGTTTTTGAATCCAAATTTACATTCTTGCTATATATCTTACACTCATTTTAAATTACTTAAACAACTCGATTCATGTTTAAAACATACATGAACTAACATCTCGGATACTTCTTCCAAGATTTCGAATACTCCAGATAATTTTAAAAGTGATCTTGAATTAACTACGAATTTCGTGCTATTTTTGAATTTATTAATAGACTATTTCGTACTTAAAAAAGTTATACCTCAACTGAGTATCAAGTTCTTAATTTTAGTAAATCCGTACTTGGCTTAATATCAAGTTCGAAATGTGTCGTTTTAAGTACGGAATTTTGATTTTTTTCTCAGTACATCTAAAAAATTTTCTGATATTTGAAAAATAAACTAGTTCACTTTTATTCTCCGGAAACAAATTTTGTACCTCAAGGCAAAACTGTTATTTAAAAATGGATCGGCCTATGTAATTACACTAGCTTAAACGAAAAATGAATCCTGTCTAAAAAATGTTTTTTTTAGAGTAATTTGAGGTCGAGAAACATGAAAATGGCTACTTTTTTTAAACTATATATTACTTGAGAAGTAAAAATTTGCAGCCGTGCTCCGGAAAACGCAAAATTTACAATTTAATTCGGATTCGTTTATTCGTGTCCCTGTAATCGAATTTTTTTTTTTGCCGATTATTTCGCCTATTTCCTTATTATTTTCTATAAATTCGTATATGTTTCCCTTACTGTTGCCAATGAATTCTCATGTTCGGATCTGTTATGAAATTTTAATAAAATCATCTCAAGGGTATAGTACTTAAGAAAAAGGAAAAATATGCAGCCGTGCTCCGGAAAACGTACAATCCAAAATGCACATTTAATGCGGAAAGCAAATTTTTTTTGCTGATAATTTCGCATTTTTCCTTTAAATTTTACATAAATTCGTATGTTTTCCTTATTTTTCCGCTAATTTTGTTATGAAATTTCAATAAAATCTTCTCTTAAGAAAAAGGAAAAAATATGCCAACGTGGTCCGGAAAACGCAAAATCCGAAATGCACAATTTAATTTGGATTCGTTATTGCGTGCTCCGGAAAATGCATTTTTTTTGCCGACAATTTCGCTTATTTCCATTATTTTTTCTAATAATTGCTCATTTTCGGATTTATTATGAAATTTCAATAACATCATCTCAAAGGCATAATACTTAATAAAAAAGAAAAAATATGCAGCCGTGCTTAGGAAAACGTGAAATTCAAAATGCACAATTTAATTCGGATTCGTTATTGCACGCTCCGGAAAAAAATTTTTTTTGGCGATGATTTCGTTATTTTCGAAAAATTTTTATGTTGAGAATCCCAATAAAATGTTCGGCTTTCGATAGTTTTGACCATCACAGGCTTACGAATATATAACTCGAGATATCGAGATATATACTTGGGTGTTCTCTCTTTTATAAGCGAAATTTTTGCAAAAGAAATTAAAATTTTTAAAGCCACAAACATTTAGAAAACTGGAAAATAAAAATATTGGATTATTGTCTTCGCGGTTGACATTAATTAAAATATTAATTTGAAAAGAAAAAATTTAATTAAATTGAATCCTTAAACATAAATATTTGAGTACATTTACGGATTGAGTATATAGTTTTCTCTAAGACTTCGAAAATATTTCAGTTTTTGGTTTTATCCTTTTTACGATTAGTATGCTAAGCGTTTCTCTGAAAACATATTCTGCATCCAAAAATGCATAAAAAATACTGAAATCAATATATTTTGAAGGTCAGTACGCAGCAGTCCAAAACAAACAAAATAAAAATTCATATAAATAAAAACGCTGGAATACGTTTGCTCGTAAAATTTTTTTTTTCGTACCCAGAGATGAAAATAAACCAAAAGTTTTTGTTTGGATACGATTTTGTCTTCACCGTATAGATGAATTAAAAGCTTACTTTGTAAGGCTTTAAACCTAACATAAATTAAAGTAAAAAGAAGTAAAAAGCCAAACACAAATTAAAACAACACTCCAAAAGTTTTTTGTTTAAGTTTTCTTTTAACATATCACTTGCAGAAATTGAAATTTAGTGCTTTAAAACTATCAGTTGCATTTATTTAATATTTCCTTATTCCTAAAATATATTTTTTTTTTGTTCTTAGAGTATAAAAACTTTGTGAAACCAAATAGTGCTGTATTTTGCTTTACTTTTTAATTGTGCAGTCAATTTTGTGCAATCAATTGATATTTAAAACCATTGCAAATTTGGCAATACGCAAAACAAAAAAAAAAGGTAAAAAGCTGCCATTAAAAGCATTTCGTTTAACTTTTTAACCCCAAATATTCTAAAATAAATTAAAAACATACACTTTCACTAAACGGTAAATAAATATTTTCCACATAAACATCTAACAAACTCACAAACACACAGACAGACACACAGATGCACACACACACACATTGACACAGACATTTTTGGCAATAAACTTTTTGCCATATTTTCGACTGTTTTTGCCAAATGCAGCAAAATTTTGACTTATGAATTTTGCAACTTTTTATGTTGTTGCACAAATAGTTTTTGTTGTTGCAACAAATTTAAGCATAACAAAGCCGATTTGTTGATAGTATCTTTGCATATGCAATGCCAATATATTTATAGGATATATTTGTGGTAGATTTTAATTTTTATATAAAATTCCGTAGCGAATAAACAAAAATAAAAACATTCCTTGTTTTTATTTATTTTAATGTGTTGCAATTAAAGTTTATCAAATGTTGCAATTAGCACTTGCACATTTAATGCAATTAGGCCAACAGCAAAAGTAATAGCTTAATGGTTTTAGCACAAATAATAAATAAAAAATATATAAAATGTTTAAAATGTTCAATTACATTACTAATACGCCACGTTGTGCACAAATTGGCTAGCTAAGCTTAAAAATGCTCTCTCCGCTCTCTCTATAATATTACTCGTTTTATATTTAGCTAACGTGCTAGCATTGCCACAAGGACCTCAAACCCCTCCCAAATGACCATCCCCTTTTTAAGGCAATGGCTAATAAGCAGCTGGACAGGGTCTTAAGTTTATTTACGTTAATGCTGGTCGCGCTTTTCCGTAAGTCGTCTTGACCCAGCCTTATAAAGCCCGCAGTGTGCTTAACTTTTTTTTTTTTCATTTGTCTTTTGTATTCCTGGCGCGCTATTTTTACCTTTTGTCGTCATCGTTTGGGCCTTTGCCATTGACACGCCCGCCCTAAGGACTCACTCCCTATGAGTCATGAAAAACTTTACGGCTGTCCCTTTTTTTTTTTTTGTTGTGTTTGTATCCGAGTTGGCGTGCCGAGCAGCTGTTACCCTGGCTGGCTCCTGTGCCTGGCAGCTGTCCCTGGCTTTGTTTTAGTGTTTGAATTATGAATTTTTTATAATAATTTCACTAGCGTTTTATTGGCCTTTTTCCTTTGTTTTCCTGGTTTTTTTATACACTTGTAGTGGGTATTTTTATTGTGATCAAGTACTTGTAACTCAAAGTATGGGGTGAGGAGCAAAAGGACTCCGCCAGATTGTTATTGTTTAGTTTTATTGACAGAGTTGACAGTTTTTAAGCAATGAAAAATAATTTTTTGAAGTCTTGTCAGTTGGTTTTTAAACTCAAAATTGTAGATTCTGTATTTTTTTTTGGCTTCGTTTTTAGAGCAATAATTTATAGTTCCACCTGTAAAGAAAGATTTGGTTCACTCACAAAATCGCACCACCTTCAGACAATTCCATCTTTGTTTTTTTAACTTTCAGCAATTTAGAAAGATTTCAAAATTTAAATATCCAAATTAAATCGATTTTATTTGGCATATCGATATCAAGCTGGTCTTGTTATTTGAGACATTCACGTATTTTTTTTTTCGGAATATGGCTGTTAGGTGTCGCACCCACCTTACATGACCCAATTGTTAAAATTTTTTAACCCCTCCACCACTCGCTAACCAACCGTAGTATATGGGCAAACCCCCCTACCATTCTTGTCACGTAGTCATTCGTAAGTCCTACAAAAAAAGTTAAAAAATTCGGAAATTGGTGGAACAAATAAGTAAAAAAAAGATCCATTATTTCTTGAACCGAATATTATTGACTACGTGACAGAAACATACACCACCCCCTAGGTCGAGTGAACAAGCGTGGTATTTTCAATACCCCCCAAACCCCTGAATGTGTCACGAAGTTTGAGTACTGCCCTTTACAGCGGAGTGCTACAGAAATCTGTAGAAATTGTGGGTACGGTTTGAATTCAAATCCCTAGTAAAAACCGTAGCAGCAACAGAAATCTCAGAGTTTTTATTTTAAGGTAAGGTTTGAATTCAAATCCCTAGTAAAAAATGTAGCTCCAACAGAAATCTTAGAGTTTTTATTTTAAGGAAAATTGTTTCTGCATGTTTACGTGTTCACGAGAATGGTAGCTAAGGGAAGCCATTGTTCAATTACATTACATTATTTTTAAGAGTTATTTAAGAAAGTTAATTTATTATTGAATATGTCGAATATTTATCCCTCCCAACAAATGAGTTTGAGTGGCAACTCTACTAGCCATGAGCAGTTCGTAGCATAGTGAATGGGAAAACGGTATTGGTTTATATTTAATCCAGATATGCCCAATGTCCTAAATATAGAACACCTCGTTTATGATCGATCATACATGCCCATTTTCAATCACATTTGGAAGCTATATTTTTTTTTGGGTTCAGAAGAGACAATACAAGCATACAGATAGCATTTTTTTTTGTTTAATATTTCGATATCGAAGGGAGTTATCGCGAAAATTCAAAATTTCAATGTTTGAGAAATTAAAAATTGCTAAGTACGCTTTAAAAGATGAATGTTTTAACAAAATACAAGTTTTGTACATGGTTATTATTTTCAAAGTTTTTGAAAAGTTAAGGGTTTTATTTTACTTTAAAAATTTATGAAAATTTATTTATTTATTTTCAGGACTTTGCGGAAATTTTTGTTTTGAGGTATGCAAACTCGTAAGTTGACAATGCATCTACTGATTTTATTCAAACCATTTTTATATTGGAGGTCTTTTTATTCTTGAGGTTTTTGAGAAAACAAAGCTAATTTTGCACAAAAAAACTTTTCCTTATTAAAAAAAGTCCTCTGGCGACTCTAAAAATTCATCTATTAAGACATTAAAAAGAACAAGATGGTCGTTATATCGCAACGTCGGACTGAATTATGTTTCGATAATAATATTTGAATCTTAATTGAACAAAAAAGATCTCACGGGTGGTTGGCAGGCAAAGCACGCAAGGGGCGGAGCGCCCTAGTAAAGTATATATTGACATACGATGCGTGACAACACTAGTAGAGGGTGCGCCATTGTATGGTAAGCGAAGTTTAAAAAAAAAAATTAATAAGACCACAAATTCAAAATGACCTCAAACATTGTCAATAGGACAAAATGAAGATCGGTTACTACAAGATGGCGCACCCTATATGTCAAAAAAGTTATTGAAATTCATTTTCTTAGGCGATCTATACTGACGAGTTACAAAAAATACATTGCGAACATTTTTATATATTTATATATAGGTAACGTTATCAGGTCTAGACGAAATTTTTCGTAACTTCTATATATGCATATTATATACCAAATCAAACCGTCAAAGATTATTTTACTATTTATGATCGACTGTACCGTGAGTAATCATGTTCCCATCATAAATTAAGCTGTTTGGATCTAGTTCAAAAAAAAATTTCAAGCGCATTATGTAAAACTAAGTTTAGCTCGATACCGAATTGGTATCGGTTGGCCGATTAGTCAAGAATGAAAAAATAGATATCGAATATTCAGTAGCGATGTTGATATTTTATATTAAAATACAGGATCGGTTTGACACATCCCTAATCTAGATGTCATTTTCTCTAAATAGTTTTTTTTTACAGTCTAAAGAAAAATTATGAACAATAATTTAATATATAACGCAAGGACTCGGCAATGTGAGTACACCAATACAAACGTTAGCTCTCAACCTTAGAAATGTTAAAGAATTCGAAACTCTTCCTCAAAGACCTTAACAGAAGTTTCTGAAGTTAAGATTCTGTTCGTAGAACTTCTTACTCTTTGCGCCAACTCGAGTGACTCTTTTTACATTTTCCAGCAACTCATGTAGTAAAGATACTCAATTGCTCAGGTTTCACTTTCGTCAGTTTAATTAATTTGAAAATTTGTCATTGAGTAATTTAATTAATATGCCATCAAACGTTTCCTTCTGTAAATTTTAATAACGCTTCTCTATTCCTTATCTAAATAAGTCTGAGTAATTATTATTTACTAAGTTTCTATTTTTGAATGATGTAAACAAACAAATTAAATAACTAGGGTGTGTTGACTTAGAAAGTGCTTTCTGAAAGTTAGATTGTGTGTGACACACTTTTAAACATTTCTAAATTAAAAATAATTAAATGTCATTCACCTAAAAACAAACAAAAAATTGCTTTTGTCAAAATTCAGCTGGGCACACAATGCGTATGTAAATAAAATTCCTACTCACTGTGCTATTTGTTTTAGTTCTAAAAGTAGGGTATCTACGCTTCGGCATCCTGAAAGTTCATCCTATTGTATTTTCGGCTTCTTTTTACATTTTCTTTGTACATAATTTAATAAGTCCCACAACCTGAAGTTTTAAACAGCTTAGGTTAGGCTTATTTTGAAATGTTTTAAATGTTGCGCAGATTTGGTTGGCGCTCATTTAGGGATTTCGACTTGAACTTGATGATTTTGAAGTGTAGCGCAGTAATCCTTAATATTACCACAATCAATTATGCGTTGAAGTATGCAGGATTTACTGCAGCTGTTTGCTTTTAATCCTTACTATAAATGGCCACAGCATGCAATATGCTCTTCACACTAATCTCTCGGAATATAGTAGGGGGTTTATTTTTTTACTATCATAAGTGGGTAACCAATACCAATACTGAAATGCTCCATGATTTATTAATAGCCATGGCCCAAAACCCACACTTGCCAACATACTCATACTCATATGCGAATAAATCGTACAGCAAATATTCATACATCTTCATAAAAAGCTAAATATTTTTTCTGACTGCACTGTCGACTGTTTGGGAGATACTGCCAAACTAAGCTGCTACAGCCAAACAACCAACCAGCCAACCAGTTAGCCAACCATCCAAGCAACAATCGAAACTAAAAAGCAGCCAAAACCATTCCATCAATATGAACAGACTTTTCAAGTAATCTCCTTAAAATGCAATTTGTTTTGTTGCAATCAACGATTTTTGATGATGATGACGATGTTGCCGATGACCATGATGATGTTCCTGCTGATGATCGACAGCGAGTTGAGTTATACAATTTGCAGCGTAGCCAAATAAATTGCTTGTTATTTTTACCGTTGCTTCGCCACAGAAAAAAAAAAAAAAATATGGCATATACTATGTACATATATATAGAGAGAGAGGAGAGTATGGTTGGTATGTCTAGGGTGCTTCTATGCAGCACTTGGCTCAAATTGGTTGTTGGCCCTTTCTGCTGATGTATGGGCCATGGCAATGCGGTTGAGCTGACCGGTCAGCATCAAGCACAATGAATGAATCACAAGCATACGGTAAGGGCATCATGACGACGATGATGATGATGATGAGTTGCGGGACGGCGGCAGAGGAGTAGGTACATGGCCAGGCGCCCAAAAAAGACTAGAGGTAGGTAGGTCATCTAGTGGTGTTGAGCTGACCACTTGCACAGCTGCAACGGGCAATTGGAAAAATGCAGCAACACACCATTCCCACACGCACACAAACACACACTTGGGTACACTAAGAAAAATAGTAAAGAAGTTTAGAGCTAAAAAGATTTGAAATTTCAAGGTTTCAATAGGCTTGTAAATGGCGTATTGACAGGTTTAATTAGGGCTGTTTCCTTTCTCACTTTGGCTTAGCGAAATTAAATTCGAAAACTTTTTATAGATTGACTTCAATGTCGTAAAGGGTTCATCTTTAATTGCTTGCTCTTGGGATTTATTTTTAGTTGGTTGGCAAGACAATTGAAAAAGAGAATGCATTGAAATCTAGAAATCGACCATATAAAAAAGGGCAATTGTCCTAAATCTGCATTAGAGAGCTCTATATAAAAATAATGGGTCCACATTGAATCATGTCTGAAAAAGATGGGCATCTCGGGCATACAGTTTTTTTGTTTTTTGGTTTTTTTGTTTATTTATTTTATGCAGCTTTTTGTCTAATGACTCTGTAGCGCATTTATGACTTAGAACCTTCACAATGAATTGGCGAACTGCCTTTATAACTATAAGTATCAAACTTATTTATAACTTCAAATTTATGACTATTTACAATTGCAATTTAAAGTTTTTAAAGAATTAAATCAGAATCTAAAGGGTGCCGTCTTTTCAGCCTTCGCCTATTTGAATTTGTGGTTAGGGATGTTGCAAGTTGGCTTGGATGATTAGTAAGCCTATCCCTGTACCTTGAGCTGTGTCGTCCAATTAGTTCTGCTATGGTAGGGATGTTGAGGTCATTATGCAAAACTTCGTTTCTAACAAACCATTCAGCTCCAGTCCATCTTCTCAGGGCCTTGTTTTGCATTGTTTGCAGTCGTTTTATATGTGTTCTCGCAGCAGTTCCCCAGAGCGGTATTGCGTAAGTAAAGACTGGTGCTACAATAGCATTGTAAATTGTTCTTTTGCTACGTAGCGACAATTTACTAGAACTTTTCAGCATCCAGTCCAATTTTTTTAACTTTAATTTACAGCTTTTGACTGTCTGAGTGATATGTGGGCCGTATGTCAGTCGTCTGTCAAATGTGACTCCCAGATATTTTACTTTGGTGGCTCTTGGTATCGGAGATCCCAGTGTGACGTCAGGGCACTCTCCTCTTCTGGTGGCAAATGTGATGTGCACTGATTTTAGTGTATTAATGGTTATACACCAGCGTTCCGTCCAGCTCTTGAACTCGTCTAAATATGCCTGTAGTAGTTCTGATGCTTCAAGCTCAGATGGACTGCTGCTCAGTATTGCCGTATCGTCTGCGTATGTTGCTATTAGCAATCCAGTGTTAGGTGAGGGCTGCGGCATGTCTGCTGTGTACAGGATATATAGTGTGGGACCGAGAACACTTCCTTGAGGAACACCTGCTCTTACTTGCCGAATCGTTGATAAAGCTTGTCCTTTTGCGACTTCAAAGCTTCTTCCTTTCAGGTACGAGGCTAGCAGTTTGTAGTATTGTGGGAGAGCAGCTCTTATCTTGCTCAGGAGTCCCACATGCCAGACGCGATCAAAGGCCTGTTTGACATCTAGAAAGACTGCTGAACAGTATTCCCTTTTTTCAAAAGAGCCCAATATGTGATGGGCAACTCTGTGTATTTGTTCCGGGGTTCCATGCTGACTCCTAAATCCAAATTGGTGGTCTGGTATTGACCCTCTTAGATCAAGCTGTCCAAGCACTCGTCGCAAAAGTATTCTTTCAAATACCTTGGATAGTACTGATAACAAACTAATTGGTCTGTAAGAGGCGATTTCTCCAGCGGGTTTGCCTGGCTTTGGAATCATCACAATCGTAGCACGTTTCCAGCAGGCAGGGAAGTGTTGGATGCGAAGAATGGCATTGCACAGAACTACAAAATATTCAATTGTGGATTCTGGCAGTGCTCTGAGGATTGTGCCATCTATTTTGTCGTGTCCCGGGGCTTTTTTAGCTTTTATATTTTTAATTAATTCCAGGACCTCATCCTTGGTGCATGCTCTGATCGTGATGCCTCCTTCGTTTGGTGAGATCTCGTTTTCCTCAACTTCCTCGATGTTTAGCGATTCGGCTGTCAACAGTGGACTGAATTGTTCCTGGAGGTGATCTGCAAAAGCTTCAGCCTGCACTTCATCTCCCATGAGCCATGCGCTCGGGCATACAGTACTGCCTTCTTGTTGGCCTCAACTTGCTAAGTTGTAGTTGATACCTTGGCTAATTGCCTTGAACAAACTTCATTTATTATAAATAATTTAAGGGGAGGTTCTTTCAATTGTATCCGAAAAGAAGGCGAAGTTTAGGAACTATTTGTGGCATGATGAAAACACATAAAAACTTCCTGTTTTGATTGTTAACTACGATTTTTATTGTACAAACATTGGACATTTTTACTTCGACGAAATTCTAAATGGCGGCTCTTGTCCGCCTCTGCACGCTGAATATCGTGCCCGCATTTCAGTTCTCCAGCCTCTTGTAGTGCAATGGAATGAAAATATTTTTTTTTTAAAAATTAATTAAAAAACAAAAATAACCTATAAAGATTATACTTAGTGTGTCCATCTTAATTTTTTTTATAGGAAAAATACGTTATTTTAAAATAAAATTTATTTGACGATTGCAGTGTTATAGCTAAAATTAATCTTTTTTTCTGATGCTTTTTGTTTAAAATCATATTTATTCTGAGATGATATTTGCTCAAACAATATTCAAAAAATTTTAAAATTCCACTCATTCGTACTATGAAAATCTGGGGCACTGGGATCTATTTCGATAAATATATTATATTCTACGAACATGAAGCTTTCATTAGGAAATAAATCGATTTTTTCGACCAAATTTGAAAGAGCCACCCCTTAAGACTGTAGCCAATTCACTTTCAAGTATACAAACATCTTCCCTTTATAAACCAACTAATAACTTTCCCATATTCATCGTACTCTTTAATGTCATCCTCTTTTCATTACTAAAAACATTGAAATCGATTTAATCTCAAGTACTTTCCCTCATACATTTTATGATTATCCCCTTGCGCACAGATTTTTAACAAAAGCATAATTATTATCCGCTTAGGGATACATTATAAATAAAAATCATATGGAAGAAAAATAAAAATCAAAAAGGCAATTTAAATAATTTTCCATTATGTTATTGTAAATATAATTATGTTAAGCGATTGCTATATTGATATTTTGAGTTTATCGACAAGTTAATCTGTTTATCACTCCTGTATATGAATATAGAGAATATCGAAATAGATACTGAACATTTATAGCGTTATTTGCTTCTCGGTTAATTGTCCATTCGATGCCTATTCTCAATTTATTAGGTACATCAGAAAATTTTGGCTTCTTTGTCGAGCAATCGCCTCCAAATTAATCCTTTAACCCTTTTTTTCCTATCTTGCGTACATGCTATATTATTTTAAAAAGATCTTATGTGCCTTGTGTGTGAGGTATCGGCAAAATTTCTTTTTTGTTTTATAGGTATATGTTTAGGTTAGCTTCTTCTCCTTATTCCGACCACCTGCAAAACACACCCTGACTGATTTTGACCTGCCCACAAAAAACTACTGAGCATAAATTTGTTGGCTCTTCGACTTTAAATGAGGTTTTATTCCTTCTAAAATAAATTATGAATGATAAATTTTTTAAATATGCTTTAGTCATTCGAGACTTTTTCGATTGCCTTTCTAGGTGCTGGAAAATTATAAAAAATTTAAAATAAGTTATTTAAGGAATGTCACTCCTTTACACCCTTAGTGATTTTATTCCCAAAAAACTTTGTTCGCGAGAACAGCAAAAATGGGTTAGAGGGAAACGTCAATAGCTCGATACTTATACCGTCGGTATCGTTTTTTGTTTTTGGGAGAATCGAGACGATTTCGAGCTTTTTGGAATGGTATTACTTGAAAATGCTGTTTAGTCTAATGCTTAGTCATACAAAAAAAAAGGATCGAGGCTTATGTTTTCTTCCATATTTCGATGAATCCGGATTCGCCGAGAGAATTCGGTGCAGGCTCTACGCTCAACTCAAAAGACGGCACCATATTTTATTTCCAGTTTGGTTGTCCGAAAATATTTTAGATATGCTTTTGGAGTCTTTGAATTCGCATTTTATTTAAAAAAATTATGAGCTGAATCCGAACTCGCTTACGGAATTAATGCATTATTCAGTATAAAATGTATTCTAACCTCAATTAATTTCATACAATTTCTTTTGAGGCTGGTTGTCCGACGATATTTTTCATAAGTTTTTGGGCTTGCTGAATCCGAATCTGAGATCCCAAACATCCCAATATGTCAGATTTCTAAGATAAACTGCAAAATATTTTTTTTGAGCATGTGTCACACTGGGGGTTATCGAATTCAACGACCTTTAGGGTTAGAGAAAGCCTGGTCTGACGTATGTATTCAAAAATCGGTCTTGAAGAATTTTTGTGGTTTGTAGAATTCTTAGGTTTCAAAAGGGCAGAGCGGACTAGTTAGCTCTACAACATTTTTTGGTTTACATTGAGCAAAGACTAGTTGTAAGATAAAACCTCTTTAATGCAAAAACTTACTAAACTGCCGTGATCCTAAAATGGTTGATATTTAACTTATCGGTTTTAAGTTTATGCTTGATCCTACCTATTAACTTAAAAGAAAAAGTGGCTGGCATAGAATATCACACACTGACACTGACCATATCGTAAACTGCTCTCTAATAATATTGCTCTTATAATGAACCCAAAAACTTGATGTTCCTTTTTGTCTTTATTCAGCCAAAGCTGACGCAGAAAAAGTTTATCCCAACCCCTTCAATAACTTTACATATTTTGTCATCCCAAAAGCCATTTGCACTACACGATTTCTCTCAGTGCATAGATTGGCTTGATGTTGCGCTAACAAAAGCGCAGCTTTAGCAACTCTTTTCCTCTTCTCCTCTTTCTTTTTTTCTTTATTGATGCGACGCCCCTGTTGGCTGACTGAGAATAACGTTGACGATGACGACGACGTTGGCGACGTGGACATGGACGACGTGTATATGACGTGGGTCAGTTGGTCAGTGTGCTGGCCGGCTATAACATAGCTGGCACTAGGTTGGGATTTACTATGGCTTGGATTGCTGCATACTTTATGGCGTGCTGCGCGTACTGCGTGTTTTGCTTGCATTTCCTTTGTTTGTTTGTTTGCCATATTCCCTTGGAATTACCCTCTCTTCAGCACCCTCACCCCCGCCTGTTGCCAACCCTTTAGTTCTTTTAGCATTTGAGCCATTTTATTTGCTTGCACTCGTTTCGTATGCGTGTTTCAGTTTGCGAAAAAAAAATAAAAATGAAGGAAGGTAGAAAAAATTTACATGTCGATTGCTTGCGAGATTGATTTCTAGTTGACTGGTTGACTGTAGAGACGGCTGGTTGTCTATTTGGCACCACGTCGCGTATACGCAATGTGCAATATTCAGTATCCGTGATGTGGTGTAGTCTCGATTTTTTTTTTTTTGTTTTACCAGAAATATTTTTGCATTTTTATGCGCACATTCTCGAATTGTTTGTCACTTTTTGTTGTCGCAACTGTCAATTTGATGCACATTTGTTGATGCTGTTGCATGAATTGCTTAAATGTTGCGTGTAAAAACCATGCATAAATGCAACACACCATTTAAAATATTGTCTGTGAAAAAGGATCAATAAAGCTTGGAGTGCGTCATGGAACAAAATCTTCAATTTGGTTGCGTACTGGTGGGTCAGCTTTTTTAAGTAATTTTTATTACAATTGTTATTTTAATACTGCTGTTTTATTTTAATTTTTTTTAAGTGAAAAAATCCACTGAAACAACAGTATATTTTTTATGAATTACAGTTTATAATAACACGACTGAAATAAATGTAGTTTTAAAAATTTGTTTATTTTTCTACAATGCTAGCTATTTTATATGTAAAAAGATATAAAAATATAAGGGGTTATTGGGTTGTTTTCAAGGTGCTTAAACTGATTGCGAATTATTGATATAATTGGGGATAAACTAGTCGATAGTTGGTTTAGCACGTTATAAAATAAATGTATTTTTCATCAAAAATATTTCTTTCCTCGCATGGCACTGCGTCCAGAAGATCTCTTGTACCGTACCCATTAATTACTGCAAAAGACTGTATGAACCGTATGAATAGCAGTCTTTTGTTGGTATTGACCTCAGATGGGAAAGGAATAATCCGTTTCTTTCCCATGTGACATGCTCTGTCCCACACCAGCGGTGGGCAGTGACAGAGTCTGCACTATGAAGAATCCGATAAACCAATTTTCTAAAGATGTTATGCAACAGTTGGTGGCCATCTGGCGTATCTAGGTATGCTACAAGAAGTTTAAAGTCCGCTTTACCAAGGCTCTTTGTCTTGAATATATCGTTTGACAAGCGCTTTTGCCCGGTTAGGAGAACCCAGTATCTCCTATGTTCTCCTCCACCCCATTTGTTAACTATGATGAAGGCACTGTTTCGTGATACCATCCACTCCTGATTGTCTAGGTACCCAAACAGTACGACTTTGTTCCGGAGTTGGAGGTAATTTTCACATTCTTTAACCGTGATCCTGGAGAAGATGAGCCACAATGATAATGCCCTGATTGTAGCTTGGCTATCTAAATAAATGTAGATGTTTGCTCCGCTATTTCCCTTGTGAAAAATGTCCCTTGCAGTAGATGTTCTGCTGTTGGGCCCAACGACTCCAGCATATGCACCCTGTAGATGTCTCTCAACTTGGAAGAAGAGACGTAAATTTCTTGTTGTGAAATAGTTCCGTGATCAAATCTAGAGTAGATCGATACGTCAGGAAGGGAATATAAAAGTGCTGCATGATCAGTGTCATTTGCTTAGAGTCCAAATGTGTTCTGGATACGTAGCATACATGGCTGGCCTTTTTATGCAAATGTGCAGTGGTGTGAGTCCAAGAACTTATTCCATGACAGCTGTTGCACAGGTACGAATAGCCCCCGAGAGATAGGCATACCAGTCTTTGAAGCTTGCTGCATTTCTCAATGCACTTCTCTCTCATCACATAAGGGCTGCATATGTGACGATAGGCAATACCGTCATATAGTATATCATTCTATATAAATCTGCACATATCGTATATCATCGTAAAGAGCACGTCAATACCCTTCAATCTATACGATTCTCATGCTCATAATTTTTCACGAGACATTCACGAACAACTGAAAATACCACCCAAAACCTTGCTTTTCGAAAAAATCTAAAAATGATTCTTATGAGAAAAAAAAATAAATTAATGTAATTTTTGTGTTTCTCGACCCAAAATTTTCACGATTTATTTTCATTTTGAAGGCCTTCAACTTTTTAAACTAATGTAACAAATCGACCTGAGTTGTACATAATAATATTGAACATAATTTCGAATATAGTCGTTAACGCTTAATTGAACATAATTTTGTGTAAAAATCGACACAAATTGACAGCTGTTTAAATGTTCTTTATTTTTCTGACCAAACATGCAAAATAGTTCGGCGAACCTGTTGTTTTAATTGCGAAATGTAGTAATTAATACCATAGCTGAAAACCTCAGCAATTCATTGTGTGAGGTTTGGGATGCGTTTGAATTTTTTGAGGGTAGCTAGTTCTGAAATGGGGGAATGTAATGTTGGGAAAATTAAAAAGCAACATTGTCAGAAAAATGCGCACATATAAAATTAATTTGTTGCATTGCTTTGGTACTTGTCAGAGGAGCTGCAATGGGTAGGGTCAGTAAAGTGAGCTTTGAGAAGAAGAGAAATGAATTGAGGCTCAAGTGAGTATAGACTCGGTTTGTTCTTTGACTTTAATCAGACGCATCGACTTAAAGCTGCTGCATTCCGCATGAAAAGTTAGAGAGGAAACTGAATCTGTAGCAAACCTAATGTTAAAACAAAGTATAGGGTGGGCCATCTTTTGGTTTAGCTGTTATTTGGTTTAGCTCATAATTCGCAACATACTTGCCCAAAGTGAATGCTCTTCGACATATTTCAAGTTCAAAGCTCGATAATTTTACTGAACCGAAGAACTCCTGATATCATCTTATTCGTTTAATGGATGTAAGAACAATTGAGTTTTCGTCAAAAAAAAGTCATCGAAAATCGGCCGTTTAGGGCGATATTCTTTTTCGTACATAAATAAGTAGCTTCAAATATACATTCTGGCTACTTTTGTCGAATCCTTAAAATATTTCTGCAACATGAGAGACTAAGGCGTTTCGGGATGAACAGTTTTTGATCCTCCCTCCACAATCCCTCCCGTTCTTCAATTATTTCCCTCCCCTTCTTTTAATTAGGAATCACAATGGACATCATGGTCTCTGGGTGATCTCAGTCACTATCTGAGCTGCTCATACAACCTAACCTAACTTGCATTTGGTTCCCAGTTTTGATTGAAAAAAATTCGAATAAGCTGTAATGAACAAGCAAACTAACAGATTGACTACCCTATGCCTATTATATACCAACAGTATGTGTTGGCTTTAAGATTTTGCTTTTCCAGAGCTTTCATTTTGGCGGCTTTTTTCGTGTAACATTTAGACATACCAATTTTTCCTATAATATTTTGGACCTCAAGAGTATCAAAAAAAGTCGCTTTAAGTGCTATATAGCTTTTTGATTAAAGTTTGCGCTTTTCTTGGCTTCTACTAAACTTAAGGTCATTACGTGTAGCAATTTAATTTGATTACTTTTACTAAATGACTCCATTAAGTCTATTGCACATTACGTGTTGATAGCTTCATTAGTTGACCACATTGATGATAGCTTCAATTGACTGACAACTTTGTCTATTCATATTCCATATATCCATTTTCTTATATATAGGCATTTTTTTTGGATCGCAAAAAAAATTAGTCACTGTCAGCAGAAGCGACAACAACAACCCAAACAACAACAACAACAACAAACCAAAACAGCTAAAATAATAAAGAGACAAGAATCGTGTCGTTGGGTTAATTCAAGCGCAAGTTTATTATATCTTTATGTACAGTACAAAATATATTTAGATACATGTGTAGGAAGGCTTCTTATCTGGTACTACCCTTACACAAACATACAAACATATACTATATACATGTACACATAACACATATATATATGCAAACAACAATATTAACAACTTTACTTGGCTAGCTGGCCTGGCCTGCTTGAGTTGTTGTTATTGTTACACTTGGCTTTGTTTTTGTTGCTGATTTTTTTTTATATTGTTTTTGCTGGCATTATCAAACATTGCCTGAGCTTTGCTGCACCCCCCTCGCTATGTATCTTCGCCCTCTAATCACAGTTCATGTTTTCGCTGTTATTTAAACAATTTACTGATTAGATTTCAACATTTTTTTACTCACTCTTACTTTTGTGACTTAGTCTCTATGCTGCTTCGCTTACTCGTGTTTATACAATCGATAGGAAAAGTTGACTTTTTTTGTTTGTTTGTTTTTTTTACAAAGCGCATTTTTTTGTATACTGTATTTAGCCTTGTTGTGTTTGTGTATAGGTTGGCTTAAAGTTTTATTAATTAAAATACTTTTAAATGCATTTGTTTTGTACTTATTTTATGTTGCAGTGTTTTTTGTACACTGTAATTTGAGCGAAAGGGTATATTAGATAAGATAAATAGAAGAAATCAAAGAGTAAAATATTTTTTTTTTTACCAAAATTAATAGATACAAGATAAACGTCTATAAGTAACGAACAGTGTTTCGTAATTGCCATAAAAAGCGTAGATGATAATATATTTATATAAGGCCTAATCCTTTGAAATACATGCTTTTATTTACATCATATTTCAAGTAACAGTTCCACTTACCATTTGAACCAAGAGACAAACCTTTTTTTTTATGACCCATTTTGTTTTTATTTTTAACTTTTTTTACTTATTGTAACACTTTTTTATTGTTTTATTGTAATACTTTGAATCCTTTGAGAGTATATAGGTAAAAGCTACCAATTTCGAAATAGGGTTGTATCTTTTATTCATACTTTATTTTAAACACAAAATATATGATACTTATATTTTTATTCTCATATATCGTCTATACGATTCCAAATATTTTCGGCATTAAGAGGGTTTTTAATTCTTAAAGCTCATTAAAAAGCTGCTGTTCAAATACAAAACTAAAATCATGTAAAATTTAAAGAAATGTAAGACTTATGTAGAACAAAATATTAAAAATATAAAATAATATATAAAAAAATAAGTAAATATAAAAAATATATAAAAAATATAAAATATATAAAGAAATATTAAAAAATTGAAAAAATCGTTATATTAAATTATTAACATTTTAATAACAAAAACTATAACGAGCAATATACATAAAATATATAACAAATGAATAACAAAAATTATACGAAAAATATAAAAAAAATATAAAAAAATTAAATTAATAATATAAATGAGATATAAATTAATAATATAAACGAGATATAAATTAATAATATACAAAGAATATTAAACGAATAATATAAATAATAGTATTAAAAAAAAATTCCACCACGCGTAATATTACTCGCAATATATGAAAAAGTGTTAAATATACGAAAATATAAATACATCTATAAAATTAACAAATATAATAAAATCGAAAATAATATAATAAAATTTAAAAATAGTATATAAAAAATGTTAAAATAATATAATAAAATTTAAAAAAATAACTAAATATAAAAAAATGTAAAAATAAATATATAAAAATAGTGAAAATAATGTTATAAAAATATATTAAAATATATATAAAAATTAATAAAAAAAATCCCACCAAGCATAATATTCTCTGCAATAGAAAGTATTGAAACGAATACTTTATATTTAATTATTACATGTTAATAACAAAATATAAACGAAATTTAACTTAGTATCGACACTAAAAAATTGGTATCGTATCTTCGATATATGTACATATCGATATTCGCGCTTTAAGTATCGATCTCACAAAGTTCCATTTTCAAAATATCGTATCGATATCCTCCGAACCCTTAATTAAAATGTATGGAAGAAATTTCTATATATTTGTTATTATATTTATAAAAAATTAAACGAAATGTAGCTTAATACTGACACTAAAAAATTAGTACTCGGATCTGGGATATATATGTTTAGAATCATATAACCGTGTATTCAGTATCGACCATAAAATGGTGATAATTCAAAATATCGTATCGATATCCTCCAAACATTTTCTTTAAGTGAGGCAACAATACATGATGAAGGTGGTTCCTTGTTAAATATGACCAATCTACAATGTGACAGCTTGTGTAAATTTATGCTAAAATCGGTTAGGAAATTTCAAGAGTTACAGCCGAAAAACTTTTAAACTGAAACCTCTCAATTAGAAAATTTTTTTTTTTTTAATAAATGAATGAAATAAAAAAAATGTATAAAAAAATATAAAAAAATATAAAAAAATATAAAAAAATATAAAAAAATATAAAAAAATATAAAAAAATATAAAAAAATATAAAAAAATATAAAAAAATATAAAAAAATATAAAAAAATATAAAAAAATATAAAAAAATATAAAAAAATATAAAAAAATATAAAAAAATATAAAAAAATATAAAAAAATATAAAAAAATATAAAAAAATATAAAAAAATATAAAAAAATATAAAAAAATATAAAAAAATATAAAAAAATATAAAAAAATATAAAAAAATATAAAAAAATATAAAAAAATATAAAAAAATATAAAAAAATATAAAAAAATATAAAAAAATATAAAAAAATATAAAAAATATAAAAAAATATAAAAAAATTAAAAAATATAAAATAAATATAAAAGAAATGTAAAAAAATATAAAAAAATATAAAAGAAATGTAAAAAAATATAAAAGAAATGTAAAAAAATATTAAAGAAATGTAAAAAAATATTAAAGAAATATAAAGAAAAATATAAAAAAATATAAAAAAAATATAAAAAAAGTATAAAAAATAGAATAAAAAAAATATATAAATCTAGCCATATAATTTTAATGGTATAATCCAAAAAAACTTTTCACTTAGAATATTACAACTTAATGCCAACAAGAAAATAATAATTTTAAACCCGCAAAATCTGAACCTAAAAAAATTACAGCGTACCTTACAGTCGTTGCGTTCCGACTTTACCCCATCACTTGGCATTTTTTTCATTTGCTTTTGAACTTTGTTTGTTTTGTAATTATTTGTTTTGTTGCCACCGTGTTGCATTTGCCGGTAACTCGTCTAACTTGTTTCGAGTCGAGTGCATTGCATTGCACCTTGGCCGTAATCGAGGTTGTCTATTTTTTTTTCCATTTTTCCGAGATACTAAATCTCTTATAGATGTCTGCAAGTTTACATCATTAACGTCTGACTTTTATGAACCAAGCAAATACTGTATATAAATAAAATAAAAATAAAAAACTTTGCTATAAACTTTGCTTGTTTTAGTTAGAGTAAGTTTCATGAAAGTTGCCAAAGTGACATCATGCTGAGGCTATATAAGGAACAGCACATGTAACATATATTTAAAATACATATAAGGAAGGTCTTTGGTACCATATATGCATGTTTTAATGTTTCGCTATATACAATATAAGCAGCTCTTACAGAAAGTATACAATATAAAAGTTTAAAAAGTTCAAAGTTTATAAATGTTAACCGTTGAAAAGTAACTTCAAACTGCACAAATATTTTTTTTATCTATTTATTGCGACTTGCGATTGGCTGGCGTATAAAATTTGTAGAGTATACTCAAAGTTTTATTTAAAAATTATTATTCAGCGTGTTAATTAAATACAGAGTCGATTCATTGTTTAAATACAACAATAAATTAAAACGCAGAATAAAACCTTTTTACTTTGTAATACATTTTGAACTTGGAATATGAAAGTAAGAATAATAAATTAGCCGCCTTTAGATTATATTATACTCTCAGCCATTGACTATACTATATATGATTGTAATAAGTTCGAATTTTGAAGGGAATTTTGGGCTTTAGGTTAGGTTAGATATCGTGGGTGGTATAAAGAGTTATCGCTTGGGTTTCGAGGTTGGTGTGAGTCCAATAGGTGACGAGAGGAGGCGAGCCGCAAAAAAGGTGGAGAGTCTGCGTGAATAAATTTTTTAAAATCTATATACTACATATATAATGAAATGGCATTAATGATTTTCAATGTAAATTGAGGTTGGATACTATCGATGGTTTTATTCAATATATCGATAGTATACTTTTTATGTAAAAAACTTTTTTGACAAATCAGCAAAGGAAAATTTGCAAAGGGTCGAACATACAAAAAAGAATGCAAAACCAGGGACGGAACATGGTAGAAAATTTCGCTTCAGCGAATCAATATCTATAAATTTGTTGAATAAGATTTGTTTGTTTCCAGCTCTGATTTCTAACCAAACTATTGGTAAAAGTAATTTGGATAGCCCAGACAAATAGTTTTTACTTAATGTCGCTTATAATTCATAACTTGTTCAAGCTGTAATTGCAGCACACTGCAACTTGGTGACTATTATTACATATTTTTATTGACTTATTAGTTATTTTAATTAATTTACTTATGTTTATATTATTATTGTCTATTGCATTTCCTCCCTTATATGACTTTGTTCAACACTTTGCATTAGGATTGTAGTTTTAACTGGAAAGTGGCCGTCGGTGGCGTAAGTGGTAGCATACTCGCCTCTTAAACCGAAGGTCGGTGGTTCGATTCCCCGCAGTAGCACTCGTCCATTTGCCTAGCACTGGCATCGCTAGCTCAAAGACGCTATTTCCATTGAAAATCTCTATTAATTAAAAAGACACCCCCGTTCGGATTCGGCTATAAACTGTAGGTCCCTGTTCTGTTCGAACAGTTATTAATAGAGATCCCCTATGCCTCTCTAAGGGGCTAACAGGGAATAATTTTTTTTTTTTTAAAACTTTCAAAGTAAGTATCAATTACGATCAATATATTATATAACGTTCATAAAATAGTTAATGATTTTTTTTCCCAATAAAACAAGTTTAAGACTTTTTGGTACAGTAAAAAGAATTAACTAATGATGTATGTTATTAGAGGTGGGATGCTGTCGATGAGTACTATCGATGCTTTTGTTTATATATCGATAGTATACTTTTTGAATGCAAAAAAACTTTTTTGGCTTATCAACTAACAATAAATTGGCAACATGTCAATAAGAATGCAAAACGAATGGTAGAGCGGCGAACCTTTTTGACCATCCGAGAGTCACCAAATCCTATGGGTACCATTAAAAATTATTTAAGCTAATCATATTTCTGTGAAATTTTTTTCGCACAAAAGCCAAAAATCTATGCCGCATTAGCCTTAATCTTTGCCACAGCCATCCAACCTTTTCGGATAGTATACAACTTTGGCTTCCGAAGCTTTATGTATCTGACTGTGTAGGACCACAAAAAAAACATTTTAATATTTATACACTCCTGCCACTTCTACAGTACTGGAAGTGGCCTTATAATTTCAGACAAAAGAACCCGATTGAAATCTAGAATTGTTGCGTATACGCAACATGACGTCACGGATTTCCTAGGTGCTAAAAAATTATAAAATTTTGCAAACAAGCTACTTAAGGCGAATACCACGTTCTACATTGATTTCATTTCAATAAAAAAAAAAACAACGAAAATGGGCTAAACAAATTTAAGATTTAATCTTATCTTGAAATTTGTATTCGATAAAGATCAAGAAACGAAAAGAAATCTAGAAAGGAAGAAAAGGTGAATCATGGGAATGGGTTCGCTTGTTTGTTGGTCGATATCCGAGACTTACTCACTCTCATTACTAAACCATTTTCAGGATACTATTCAGAGAGTGCAAGAGAGAGTGCCAACGGCAGCTAATTAGATTGTTGTTGTGTCCTTTACCTCCTTGGGGAGCACATGACCACAGCCTAATTAGATTAGTCTTCACAAATTACTCGTGACTTGACAGTTGCTTTCTTCTAATTTGGCAGGATAACAAGAACAGGTCAAAAGCTTAAAACAAATGCTTCATTGAGCCCCTTCCTATATGTAACCCGACCTCTCCAGACCTGGATATTGATATGCCATTAACAACGTTTTCGCTTGGTTACACGTAGAGTAAAAGTATTTTTGACGAAGATTAATTTTGACCAGCCATATTTTCGAAAAATTTTTTGTGTCGATTCCCAAAAGTGCTGAAAGGTAATATGGCGTGAGTAATACAAGTATATTAGCAGTCCTCTTTCTTTTTAGCCTACTATTACTTAACTTCTAATAGATTAACATTAGTCATTAACTGTCCTGTCAGCCATAAAACATCGCTTTCAGTACTGGCAGCTGTTAGAAAATTTTTTTTTGGCTAGTTGATATTTACGGTTACTGGCAACATGTTCTTCGGTTTAAGGCTACACTTAAAATTCCTATGCATAGTTGCCAGGTACCTGGGCCTAAATCCGTTTCGCTATGAAGCACATCGGCAAATCTTTAGCCATTCCGAGCTCTGGCAAAGATACCTCAAGTTTTGCCAATGCGTATTTGTTTTACCAATTACTGCTGCAATGCTGCTGATATTTGAAATCTTACTGTCAAAAGAAGCTTCCTTGGAATTTTGTGTTATATCAGCCAGCTTTGGCCTACGCTTGGTAACTACTGCAATCAACAGCTGTTTGCTATTGTGCTTTGGCAGTGGACTAAAACAGCTGTTAAATGAGTTTCTTAAAACGATGGAATATCATCAGCAGCTTTTGGGTGGATCGCTAAATATACCCAGCTATCTTTTCTTTATATGTCTACTGCGTGAGATGATTCTTTCTGCTTTTGCCGGCTATTTGGTGATGGACATGGACTGGTGGATTAAGCTACCACTAGCCGTCTATTTGGTTCATACAATGCTTATGTTCTATCTGATAGATGTCTCCATGCTGCTGCATTTTCACTTTGTTAAGGCTCTAGCCAAGTATCTGCAGACGTGCTGTAGTAACTACAACTGGACACATTGTTGGCAATATTTTGGACAGCTTTTAAGACTACGTCAATCTTTGCATTTCTATGTTTGGGCTACTTTTAGCGGCCGAATTGGAATAGAGATCTTACTGGTGTGCTTGTTAGTAAACAGCTTTTTCTGGAAAACTTCAGGACGTGTAGATACACCTAGGTTGTTGGCTATAATAGCTTATAGTGCCTTGTGCTCCAGTTTTTTACACTTTGCGGTGATGGCGCGTTCTATATATAAGCGTGAGAGAAACATTTTGGAAATACTCTATATGCAGGAGTTATTAAAATTTCTACGCAAACCGCTTAAGCGTAAAAATAATCGCTTGAAAATCGTAAGTCCAGATAATAGAATTCTCTCTTATAAATGCAGCTTTTATCTTTTATTGCAGCTAGAATTTTTACATTTAAAGAGCTGCATGAGAACCCATCGAACTGTTACTCTATCGAATTATATGTATACAAACAGCTCTGTGATCTTGAAAGTATTTAGCTTAGTTTTTACCAGCTCTCTTTTAATGGCCAGCATTGGTTTGAACAATGGTACTTTAAGAAATAAACAGAATGTATAATTGTGAATTAATGTGTTTTATATTAGGAATATATTTTTTTTTTCCGAAAAGGGTTCCTCGCAAAGATGTGGGGCGCTGCGACTAAAGGGTCTTTTGTACCATACCCATAAATTAAAGCAAAAGACTTTCCGCATGAATAGCAGTAGATCTTTTATTGGTATTGACCTAAGATGGAAGGGACTAATCCGTTCCTTTCCCTTGTGACTGGCTCTGTCCCATACCAGCGTTGGACACTCACAGAGAATATGCTTGGTGGTTTCTTCGTCTTCTAGTCAAAGTCTGCTCTCTGAAGAGTCCGATAGTCCAATTTTCTGTAGATGGTACCAGGAGTTTTAAGTCCTCTCTGCCAAGACCTTTTGAGTTGATCCAGAGGTTTGACAAGCACTTTTGCCTGACGAAGCCCCGGTAAGGAGAACCAGAATCTCCTATGATCTTCTGCAGCCCATTTGATTATCATGGTTTTGATTGTGGACCAACCAATACCACAAAACGGCGCAGGAGATGTAGTTAGGGTGGAGGCACCCTGTCGTGCTAGATCGTCGGCGATCGTGGTACCATCCACTCCTGAGTGTCCAGGCACCCAACATAGCACAACTGTGTTCCGGGCGGACACGGCTTGGAGGTGGTTATGACATTCTTTAACCATCCTGGAGGAGATGCTCCAAGATGACAATGCCCTAATAGCATCTTGGCTATCTGAATAGATACAGGCACAATATGCAGATAAAAGGAAACTTTTTAGGCTGTGGTGTTATTGATATCATCGGTTTAAAAATACCTACAAAAATATTTCCACTCGTTTTTTTTCACGTGTCCTTAAAACAATTCCAGATATTACGAAGGCTAGTTGGCCGCAGATCACTGACACGTCACTCGAGCTCACCATAAAAGCTTTAGTGGATTGAATATTCGTGATACATTCGGACTTGTGTTTGCCGAAGAATTGGTGCCGACCAAATTTCATTTTTTATGCTAGTGGGTTTTTTTTAGATATTCGAAGCAATGATTATTTTAATTTTTTTTTTGTAGGAATCCTTTCGATCATTAATTTTCCGCAATCTCCGTGTGACTATATTCAAATAAATCGGGACAGAAGTCGGATTGGCTTCGGCGGCGGATTTGGCAGATCATTAATAAGTGGTTGTTGTATGCTTTGGAAATTTTGTTTTGGGTGTCCGCGACTAGTTCGATTCTTGTTACTGGTTGTTTTACAGCAATGTAAAAAAAAAGCGAGAAAAAAAATTTTTTTAGGGGCATCCATATTTTTGGCCTCCATTGACGTCAGACTGTAAGGCTGTTATTTGGCTTATAAAAATGTGATTATGATCTTATCTATGACGTTTTGGGAAAATGTTTTGCCTTCCTTTTATTAGTGTTTCTATATTAGTTTGGATAGATTATAATTCTAACAAATTGTCTGTGGTATGACGCAATAGTCTCATTTAACAAGTCATTGAGATCTTGACGCGTGTCATAATTTTGGTGTTCCAACTTTTGAAACATCCGTCATTACTTGCTTGAGAGTACAGTTTTGTGCCTTCAAAAGCTTAGGTTACCTTTATTATCACTGGTTTATGTCAAACGAACAAAAAATAGTTCCAGAATTATGCCAAATAAATAAAAAAAAAATATTGGTAAAAATTGGTTAGTCAATCCAGCATTTAGTTTCCTCAAATATCTTGAAGCACTGCTGGGGTAGGCTATAAGTCATTGATCGAAAAAAATTGATTATTTTGGATTAAACGCAGCGTTTTAATTTTTTTTTTCAAAATGGCGGACCATTGAATTCGGGAGTCAAGATAAGGAAATCTGAGGATGTTTCTATGCGGGATTTAATTCTGTTTGGCTCTCTAAAGTCTCAACAGGATAAACTTTACAACGATAGCAAAATAGCTTAAACATATTAAATTTTTATTTTAATGGATAAATATGATGAGGGGACTTAACTCATCAGAGATCTCTCTGTGCTTCTTAAGACATGTGTGATGTTTTTGCCATCTGTTATGACAATGCACATATACTATGGCTGGGTTATAGAGCGATAAGAGGTTTAATATTAGCCGAATGCGTAATAATGTTATCTTAAAAGTGTGCCAGCCTGTGTATGTATGAAATTCTATATTTATTCAGCATTATTCATTCACAATTTGTAGATGTTTTTAGAATTTTCAGAAGTAATTACATTATTTATAATGTTTTCCCAGAGGAATGCATATGGTCTGTGTGTGATATTCCAAAAGTTGTCTTTCATGATAATTGATAATATAATGAAAATATGTTAAGTACTATTAAGAAACTAACTAACACAAAAAATTTCTGTTATAGACTTCTAAAAGGCTTTTCGGCGTCTTTCTAGATGAGGTTAGGTCACTTAGGCTGCTGGGTTCAAGAGCGGGATTGTGTATTGTGACGCCTATAAATCGGGAAACTATACAGAAAGGAATGATAGGGGGACTGCTGGGCTTAAAATAGTTATCGAGCGGCCTTAGTGCTGCCCAGTCTTGCTATCTGTACTACCTTGATCAAAAAGTTCCCGGAATCATAACCGTGTCGTTCTCTCAGCAACCAGTGGTAAAAACGATTCAGAGGTGTCCGTGAGTCCTTCAACAATGATAAATGCAGTAGCATTCCATCGACATCTAAAACCGACGAAAACACCAACATAATTAAAGAATGGATGACCGTAAACTAAAGACATTTTGGTTAAAGATTTGGGCCTCAGAAGTGTGGCTGCAAAGTTGGTGCCGAAAGACCTGAATTTCATGCAAAAAAAGGACCCCAAAAAAACATTTGGGTATAGGAATAAGTAACATCCAACAGCCACCTATTCCTATTCGGTTGTCTCAAAAAAGCGCTCCATTAAGCACATTGCAGCACCCGAGATGAGATCATGGAAAAATCGAAGATGGCTCTATTGGCCATACCGCAATCCGATTATAATTAATGTTTCGAGGATTAGATCAAGTGCTGGCGTAAGTGCGTTGATGGGAACTTCTTTGACGGGAACAATTTCGATGCTGATGCATAATCCTGTATTTTGAACTTTTTGAATAAATTTCGGTAACTTTTTGATCAAGCTGATATGATGATGCTTAAGGTGCCCAATGTGTATAAAATAAAGTTCTTTCCTTTTGGTAAACAGTATAAAATCCATTAGTTTCGTATAGATAGCCGTATTTAAAAAATTCAAGCTTTAAAAATTTCTTTCTTTCATTCCAACAACGTTTTTCACTTCAATAAAATTAAGTATCAATGGGATCTTTCTTTCTTTCTTTCCAACAACGTTTTTCACTTCAATAAAATAAGGCATCAATGAGATCTGCAAATATCACCAAAAAAAAGGGAGGCATAAGGCCTATCTAGATTATGGTTATGATTACAATTAGCGAATCTCTTGCGTCGTTTTAAGAGAATGCTAATGAAAGCTGTTTCTTCCCTGAATGGCCTGATAAAACTAGAAGAGTTTATGATGAGCTGATAAGGAATCATTCATAAACTACGTGACGCTTCAGGGGAGGAGTGTCTGGGCGGAGCGTCACCAGACACAAGAATCGTATGGGAAAATCTTTAAGAAATATTCCGTTCGTGTGTCACAAGTAGGTGGGGGTCTGTTTTGACGAAAATCAGCGTTTCGTAACGATGATGATGATCCCTAAGTCAAACCAAAATGTTTGAAAAATATTAAGAAGCGTTAATCTTATTTGAATATATTGCTATACAAGATGTTCATAAAAGATGTCCTAACTTTACTCTCCAGCGCGATCAGCCTAAAGATCTGCCTGTTTATTTAAACTTTGTAAGCATCGCTGCATCCCATCTACTTCTTATGTCAGTTTGAATACAATTCCCACCTCAAATCATATGCTTATATTCCCTGTTGTGCCACCAGACACCTACATTATTTAAATCCCAATTCATATTTGGCCATTAAAACGCAAAAAAAACTCGAAGATGGCTTATCTGTTTGCCTAATGACAAGGTTTATCTACCTACAACACGTATTAACATTGCTCATTGCTATTTTATGACGCGTTATATGCAAAAAAAATAAATAAATAAATACACAAATCAGCCATTAGCATTAGCACCTGAGTACAAAGAGTAACACCCAACCTCCCTGGGAGTAGCAAACACTCAAGGGAGTACTTAGTGTGCCCCCGTGCACAAATCTAATCTAAGCCGCAAAACGCAACAAACACTCAAACACTTGAAGCCTAATTCACACGTACACAGAGAGGTGTAGAAGAGGCGTACTCAATTATCTATTAGATGTCATCAAAAAAAGGACACAGAGGTGTAGAAGAGGCGTACTCAATTATCTATTAGATGTCATCAAAAGCTGTTGTATTTAATTCCAACTCGAATTATGCAAAAACGATGTCCCATAAACGTACAAAAACTCTGCTGCAATCTCTAAAACAAATTTCATATTTTATTATATCTAATCATTCATATGCCAAACGACATGAGTGATTATGTTGGCAAAGCAAGTATATAATATATTATATACTGACGACTATGTATGCACATCTCTCCACATGGGTCGATAAGTAAGACAAATGTGCTGTATGAAATCTATAAAGCCCAAAAATGAGAAATGCTTGATGCGTATACGCAATATTTTTGTTGGCTCAGTCAGTCAAGTCAAGTCAACAAAGCAGTTAAGGCAGGCATATTGCCAAAAAGCTGGTGGTCGTGCTCTAACAATGTCCTGTCCGTCAGGACTTTGTACTGGATGTCGTTTTTGGTTTATTAAATTTATGTTATAACAATTTCTAATGCATATTTTTGTTGGAATTATGTGCGTGCTTGAAATATTTTTCTTTCGCTTTTGCGCTCAAGCAACAATTTCAAATTGTTGAGCAGTATTTTTCCTACTTTTTTTTTTTTGTTCGTTATTATTGATACCCTGTAAATCATGAGGGCCAAGGGTATCCTAGGTTAGAGGCCATAAGAGCCAGTGGAAGTTACTCTGATCTATTTGGATACTTCTCCTTTTTGCTTTGAGGTAGAATTTTTCGGGCACTTCCTCTACAACAACTGCACCAAAGGCTTTTGTTAACCTTATCAACAACAAAATAAATTCATTGATTCATGTGAACCCTTATCCCTTTTCATATAAAATGGCGTGCAGTGTAACCTATAGTCGGCCATTTCCTGGATTCACATTTTTTTAGCTTTTCGTATTACTTTCTATTTTTTTCATTGAAGCGCATCCTGCATAATGTTTGGCCCCTTCGTGACATATTTTTGCAGGGCACAACACCTGAAACTTTTTCCTACCTTTACAACCGGAAAAAAAAGAAATGGCGCAAGATTTTTTTTTATTTTTATAAAACTTTTCTTTTTTACATTTAGTTGTGATTTTGCTTCGTTATGGTAACTTGCATTTTTCTACTCTTCTTTTTCTATGTTGCAAGTTTTGTGCTATGGCAACAATTTTTGTGCCACAAACTTGAACTAACAAACATTTTTTTATTTGGCTTACTAAGCCAACTATTTGCTGTAGCAAAAATCTTTGCATGTCACATTCGTTACGCATTTGACGCCATTTTGTTTGCCATCACCTTTAAAGAAGTATTTTTATTGCCTTCAAGGACAAAATTCGCAATAGTTTTATGGCGACGGATACTTATTGGGATTGACAGTGTCTCGATTGAGTCACCAAAGGTCAAATGTATCTTCATTTCGTTTTCAATTTGCCAAACAACAAATTGTTCATGGCCATTGGCCATAACACTAGGAAAAGAGAGAACAAATAACGGCTAAAAAAAAAGAAAATAACGTCAACTGACTAACTGTCAATCAGCCTACACAAAAGTGCTTAACACACACATAAGTGCACATATATCCACATACACATACACGGCATGTGTGTAAGGGTATTTGTGTTTGGCATCCATGTTGGCCATTATGTGCTCTAGTGGCCGCATCAATGGCTACGCTGCCATTTTCACTGTCACTTATGTGTCTCTATATCGGTGTGTGTATGTGTAAGTGTGTTGTAAAGGGTGTTTATTATGGGACTGATGAGAATTTAAAAAAGATTTTTTATTTGTTATTTAAAAGCAATCGTTTGACAAATTTAAAAAAATAAAAAGGCGCTAAAACTAAATGTTTAAATAAGAGATTTAAACTTAATCTGTTTTTGAAAAATTGTTGCTTAATTAAGAAATTCTAGCCAATTTTAACGTTAGAGAAAATCGACGTGTCAAAAAAAGACTAATATCGGAGATTCACATATAATTGCCTTAACAGTTAAAAAAGAAATAAGAAATAACACTAGGTTACAAATTTAAGTTTGATGACCCTATTTTCGATAAAATCTCGAAATCTCAGGTTTTTAAGGAAAAAACGTTATCATTTACGTGTTTCTTGATCCAAAATTTCGTTAAAAAATATTTTTTATGAACGTTCATTTTTCTTGTACACTAGTGTACTTTATGTATAATAGGGGAGAGGTGGGGCGAAACGCGCCATACCGGATTACGCGTATTTCGCGGGGTTTATTGCTGAAAAAAAGCGGGAAACATAAAACAAAATTGCCTCATGGGTACATTTTCAAGTTGGTAACGCGGTGTACGTAAGCGAGCTAAAACTTCGTCAAACCGTTTTCATTTTCGTGTTCATTACCCATATATTACTATAAAAACTTTCAAATAAGTCCGATAAAAATAATTGACCAAAATATGATATTTCCTTTTTCCGAAATATTTATAAAGCGGTGATCAAACACACTTCCTTTAATAAAGCAGAAATGCTAAGACATAAATAATTTTTATACTAGTAAAAATTAAGAATTAAAATGTATCCTTATTTCTGATAGTCCTTTCAAAAATATGATATACATATAGCCTGACTTTTATCTAAAAAAAATTTTTTTGCTTTGATTTTTTTCAATCCTTTAACTCTTATTTACAATCCCTGGTTACTAAGTAGCTTTAAATAAAGTTAAGGTCGCTTTTATTGCTAAATCGGATTTTTATTAAACTCAACTTAAACTTTGTAAAACGTGTTGCATTATATTGTTCCTATGAAATCACTGATTATTATCTAGCTCATTTACAAATTTATAATTGCTTGTTTAATGATTGGGGTTTATTTTTTTATTTTTATCGTTTTTAGTGTAATTCCATAAAAAGCTTATATTTAACAAACACAATAATTATTATCTAAAAATAAGACTGAATAATAAAGTCGTTGCTGGTATAATTAGGGCCCAAGTTACACGAACATTGTTCAGCTTTTATTTCCATAGAATTATAAATGTGATATCGACGTTTTAAATTTGTTTCCCCCACCTTGGCTTTTTCTCCATCGCGTGCTTTTCACATGACAGTTTGGTTTAAAATTACAAAATTATTAGAAAAAAAATAATATTCATAGAAAAGGGTTGTGAAATACTTACTTATTTGTGGTCAGGAACGTTTAAAAATACATTGCTTATAAATTTTTTCGTCCACTTTAACTATATGTGTCAAATAATAAGCACATACTAGTTGTTTTTATTTACATGGCAATAATTTATCATTTTTTATCAGCCGTTGTACATTTTGAAAGTTGTTCACTCCAAAAGAAGTTTTATTAAATATTTTTACTCTTTCGGTGGTTACCCTTGATCCCTTAGACAAATTGACTTAAGCCTTTTTTTTTAAGGCAAATATTATTATAACCATTAATGACCTAAAAATCTTAAGGCAATCAATGTTCATTATTGCTGGTAGCACAAATGTGCGAAGGAACCTCATGGCGTGACGTTATCTTTTTGGCAACACTTAGACGTCATCAGTTCTTTTGGCCCAGTAAAAAATTTTTCTGATGGCTACGATTTTTGGGCATTTATGCCTAATTTTTAAAGGGCAAATGGACCTACCTCAACTTATCTTAAGTAACAATAAAGCCTCAATTCTACGTTATCTCTTTATTAGCACTTAGACATCATCAGCTATTTACGGCCTATTAGAGAATCTTTCTGAATGCCGCGATTTTCGGGCATAAATGCCTAATTTTAAAAGGACAAGAGACCTACCTCGTCTCATCTTAAGGGGCTAGGCCACCTACACGACCAAAAATTAATGCAATATTAGGGATTTTTTTAAATGAAACCCAAAGAATGTTGAACAAATTCATAATAAAAGCTTCAACAAGTAGACATTCGTGTGTTTATTCAAAATTTATCGAATTTTTTAATGGAAAAATGACGTCAGTATTGTCATTTGAACGAAGCCTCTTCAACAGGTCAAGTATAACTGGTACGCAGTGTAGTGGGCACAATTCTCGTCTGATTGCTATGAACTTAATTTTTTTATTATAACTAGGCAATTAGCTAGTGACGTAGGATTTTGTTTTAATTCTGAATTGTCTGAAAACTGCGAAGGATTCAGCAAAAAATCACGTATTCATTTATGTTTCTGATTATTCTAATTGTTGTAAAAAAGCATTCCTTTAACGTGAAAATCCTATTATACGTCACGCACAAGCTGGTAGATTTAAGATAATTTTGGTTTAAAAAGCAATCAAATCGGTCAAGAATTGTAAGAGTAGCACTGCGCACCGTTTTAAAAAACGCCGTTTCGAGAAAAACCGGCTTAAAGTTGTCGAGTACGACTCCAACCGCTTGGAAGCGCATGGCTTTAAGTGTCAAAAAATCATTTTGCTGATCGAATTGTTCCAAGTTAATATACTTCGTGTATTCTTAAGACTATAAGATAGCATTCCGAGAAAAAAAAACGATTTTCCAAAAGTTCAAAGGTGGTGCAACCCCTTAAATAAAATGGTTTTTAATGCCTTACGTCATTGTTACCCTTATACCTCGTTGTTGGGATTATTCATATCGTTTCGAAGTTATACTTGCCCTTTTGCATTTGAATGGGTCAACGCAATCGATTATCTCCACTACTTTGTAGATGACAATTTGTCACTACTATTCATAATGAAAATATCTAAACCTAAAAATGAACACCACTAAAATACAAAACCTTTTTAGCAACGGAATAACAAATAAATTATTTCAGAAGCCAATCTTATTTACTCCATACTATAAAGATAATCATAATAAAATTTTAGTTAAATCACTTTGTACAATCCATAAATTGCACTAGGCAAAATTGGAGAAATCAAAAACGCATCTTAAAAAACCTGTAGCAGTATCGTTATGTCTGAAAAATATAAACCAAGCTTTATTTTTTCCAACCGACAGGACTGTGACAAGAACAAAGATTTAATAGACTTGTTTAAATTTAAGTCTCCTATTCAACAAGACTATTAAAAATATTTAAGGATGAAAAAGACATAACTCAATTTGTTCTTAGATAATATTTATACTTATTACTTTCAATAATTTGTTAGATTCTAGATATATCTGCAGTAATGCAGTCTACATTATCAATTTGAATTTCGAAATAAAGTGGAATTTTGTATTACAAAATATACTATTTTCTCATTTTTCTCAACTTTTTGTTTTATGGAGGTAGTCGATTTGGCTTGTAAACTCGCCAAATGTCAACATATACTATCAACTCAGACCTGGACAAACTCAAACTAATCAGAACCGAAAATATCGAAGATTATGCTCGCCGAATTGACTTCGTTAAAATTCAGAGCATAGTCCGACCCATATTTCTCACATTTATTCGCACCCGTATAAAATATCACATAGGCTTGATCGTGCACTAAACTACATGAAAAAAAACACCCTATATCAATGACTGTATGTTCAAGTTTTTATGTTTTTTTAATATGCTCGGAAGTATACCTCGCCGTTATTGTCATATTTTGTTCTATTCTTTTGTTTGTCTCCCTTTCTGCCTCTGCTTTCTTGACTTTTTTTTTTTTTTTTCATAGATGACCACATTTTATACGGGCTGTTGTTGTTGTTCGTGTTAGTGTTGTTGTTGCTTGTTATGTAGTGTGAGGTTAAAGTTGACAGCGCTGCAATGCAAGTTCATGAGGTTTTGCGTCCAAGCGCAAGTTCTGGCCTATTGTTCACTAATTTTGTCACGTTTGCAGCTTTTTTGTTGTTCTTGCTTTCTTCTTCTTTTCTTGTATTTTCTTTTCTTTTAGTTTTTGTTATCTGCTCACTTACTTACTTACTTTTCTATTTGCTGAGCAGTGTGTGTGCCATTCTCTTCTTGTTTCTTTGATCAAATCTGTTTTGAGCGATTTACTGCATTTAATGCTTGTTAAGGTTAGGTTAGGGGACTGCTTTGGTGAGTTGGGAGGGACTGAGGAGGGGCCTCTAAGATGACACATTTGCTCGGTTTGTTTTTCTTTGTTTGCCAGCTGTTTGTGAAAATTGTGCGTTATCGTAATAGCCTGTAACGGACGTGGGCTGGGTGGGACTGGGGGCATTATCAAAGCATTTGATTTGATTGACTTGTTTATTTTTTTTTCTTTTCTTGTTCTGCTTTCTTTCATTTTGGTTTCTTTTATTTATTTATGTGTGTTTGTGTGTATCTATCTCTAAGCTGCAATCAGTGGTCTTTGCTTGTATTGGTTTGTATTTGCATGCACTTGAATACGACCTGCAAATGCTGAGTGCGTACTAAGGCTTTGTATCCTTAAGTTATATTTATCAAGGAAAAAGGAACAGCATCGGCAGCAGCAGCTGCTTAAAGTTTGTTTTATTAATGCAGAATATATTTATCAATAGTAGGGGGTTAAAGCAAGCCAATGCAGTGTTGTTCTTGAACATGTTTTTAATTTTTGTAGACCATTTTAAAGGGATGTAAAAGAAATGAATATATTACATAGCAAAAGACGAACCCTGAGCAAAAGAGCTATACTTGATAAGGTTGACGAATGAAATTAACAAATAAGAGTTATGGAGATGAAAAAAATCAAAGTGAAAAAAGTGGTTTACATATTTTTTCTTCCCAATATTTCATTACATCCATACCAGTATTAATTGGTTTCGGGGAGTACCCATTTATTTCGGCAATTGCCAATCTCAAGTCAGGATCATCATTATCGGACTCTTCATTCCGGGAGCTTACCTCAATTGAATTGAGATATTGGTTGAGAAGGGAGCAAGAACTTTGTGATGTATATTCATCGTGAGCTATCAAAGGCTGCGAACTTTGGGACGAAACTTTTTTTTTGATTTTTATTAAAAAAATTTCAGAGTAACTCATTTTAAAATTTTTTAATAATAACAATAATTTTTATTTTAAATTTTTATTATAAAATTTTATTTTAATAAAAATTATTTCATGATTTTTATTTTTATGTGACAAATAAGAGTGGCTCTTAAATTTGAATGAAAGAAAAAAAAACAATTATTTCATATTTCTTTTAAATATTAGAGATACGGTTAATTAATAAACCGTATATAGAGAGAGGTTTTTTTTTTTTGCTCCCTGAATAACATACTTGCTAGAGGAAGGAAAAATCTCGACACCAGATTTCAAGAATCGTAATCCATATATTACTTTTATTGTACCTCCAAATCGTCGCTGGGAATTACCCCTATTTTAAAGGAGTATACAAATAAAGTGTATATTATGTAGCAAAAGTAAGATGAGATGTAGGCAAAAGAGCTAGATCTGTTAAGGTTGACAAGTAAAATTAATAAACATTTTAATCCGTCTATAGAGGGGTTTTTCTCTTCCGGAAATCTAAAACGTGGGTGACTACTTTGGGTTTTGTGTTTCCTTCTATATATACAAATAAAAATTACCTAATTTCTATGAATATCCTACCTCCTAGAGAAAAACAGTTTTGGCACTGGATTCCAAGAATATGTATTCTTTCTAAACAGTACTTCTTTTTATGTGTATCTCCAAATATTTATTCTGAAAATAAACTCTCCAACAATATTTCTGATCTTTGTGAATAGTTAACATTGGATAATTCAGGAAATTGTTTTTTTTTTTTTTGCGAGTTCCACAATCGTCCTAATTTAAGTATCTTAACCTTAAAGTTAAACCAAAGTAAATTATTTTTAAGCATCTGGTAAATACTGGCGATTTTGCGCCACAAATACGACGTTTTCTTTATGGCAGCATTAAATTAAATCTGGCATATCGGGTGAGTTCGTTCGATGCCAAAAAAACATAATAAAAATTGCTTAATGCAGTTTTATGAAGTCTTATGTTACCATTAATATAAAGTAGGAAAAAATAAATTTATAATAACGCTTGATAAAAGTTGCAACATAACACAAATGCTGCTTTAATAAGTTGCGAATTATAAACATCACCTAGTGAAATATACAACTTTTTGCTTCTATCAATAGTCTGCTTTAAGCAGCTGTGAATTATAAGCAACCAACGAAATTTATCAACTCTTTGTTTATTTTGAAAATGCGATCCGAGTTTAAATAAGCCTTTGTTAGGCAAAACCAATTACTAGGTCGTATATGCCTACTATTTTGGGCTTCAAGGTACATTTTATGATCATTGTTTTAGTTAATTAATTTATTGTTTATGTAAAAATTTAGAAAAAACCCCTGTTTTCATATAATTTCTGATATTTTGAATTCCATGTGCAACTTCCTTGTTTCTAGCTGTTTTCCCAATCGAAAACTTTTTATTTGCTTTTTGATAAGAAAATCATTGATTTTCAATTGTGAGCGTAAAACTTAAATGTACTCTTAAAGATCTAGTGGTTTTTGGTAATCATGGAATCTTTTTGATATGTATCTTATTGCATCCCTAAACTCCCACCTCACGTGACTGCTTGGTTTATCGTGAAATACGCAAACTTTGCCACTTTTTATACCCTGTACCGTATGGTACTAAGGGTATATTAAGTTTGTGCAAGCCGAAAATGTATGAAACATATAGAAGGAGACGTCGGAGACACCCCAAAGTTACCTAAAATATGATCAGGGTGAATAGAGAAGTCGATATACCCATGTCCGTCTGTCCGTCTGTCCGTCCGTCCGTCTGTCCGTCTGTCCGTCTGTCCGTCCGTCCGTCCGTGTGAACGCCTAGATCTCAGAGATGGTAAGAGCTAGAGTTACCAAACTTTCACATTAGATCCCATATTATTCCATAGGAGGCAAGTTTATTTTATTTTTTTGATATCGGGGTTAAATTATATAGCTCCCATAGAGGTGTTTGAGACGACCTCGACAAAAAAAAGCGTTTTAGATGAATAATTCGTTTGTTTATAAAGATATCGTAACCAAATTTGGTATTCGAAAGTTTTTATAGTTCCCAATCACTGTACCAAATTTGATCAAAATCGGTTGACTATATCATATAGCTCCCATAGGTCCGATCATCCAAAACATCGACTTTTTAACAAAATTTGTTGTGTTTCGTTTGTTTGTTAAGATATTGGGACCAAATTTGACATTCGTGAGTATTTTATAGTTCCTAAGCACTGTACCAAATTTAATCCAAATCGTTTGACTAGATCATATAGCTCCCATAGGACCAATCGGTCCAAAAACACGTTTTTTATACAAAATTCGATGTGTTTTGTTTGTTTGTAAAGATATTTGAAATAACTTTGGCGTTCATATCTTTTTTAAGGTATTTAAGCACTGTGTCAAATTTTATTGAAATCGGTTGACTATATCATATAGCTCCCATAGGAACGATCGGTCAAAAAAAAATTTTTGCTTAAAAATTCTTCTGTTTTTGGTTTTTTGTGAAGAAATCGGACTTTATTACAAGCTAGTGGTACAGGGTATCCTAAAGTCGTCCGCGCCCGACTTTACGTCCGCCATTTTTTAATTAAGATATCGTAACCAGATTTGGCGTTTGGAAATTTTTTAGACCACTTAAGCAATGTGCCAAATTTGAACAAAATCGGTTGACTATATCATATAGCTCCCATAGGTTCGATCTTCCAAAAAATCGATTTTTTAACAAAATTTGTTGTGTTTCGTTTGTTTGTTAAGATATTGAGACCAAATTTGACATTCTTAAGTTTTTTATAGTTCCTAAGCACTATACTACATTTAATTCAAATCGGTTGACTAGTTCATATAGCTCCCATAGGACCAATCGGTCCAAAAACACGTTTTTTATACAAAATTCGATGTGTTTCGTTTTTTTGTAAAGATATTTGAACTAAATTCGGCATTCAGATCTTTTTTAAGGTATTTAAGAACTGTGTCAAATTTTATTGAAATCGGTGGAGTATATCATATAGCTCCCATAGGACCGATCGGCCAAAATAACTTTTTTAAAGAAAAATTCGCTATATTTCGTTTTTTAATAAAGATATCGTAACCAGATTTGGCGTTTGGAAATTTTTTAGAGCACTTAAGCAATGTGCCAAATTTGATCGAAATCGGTTGACTATATCATATAGTTCCCATAGGGCCCATCTTCCAAAAAATCTATTTTTGTTCAAAATTTGTTGTGTTTCGTTTGTTTGTTAAGATATTGGGACCAAATTTGGTATTCGTAAGTTTTTTATAGTTCCTTAGCACTGTACTTAGTTTGATCAAAATCGGTTGAATATATCATATATCTCCCATAGGACCGATCGGCGAAAATAACTTTTTGTATACAAAATTCGCTATATTTCGTTTGTTAATAAAGTCATTGTAACCAAATGCGACATTAGAATCTGTTTTAAAGTACCCAAGCACTGTACCAAATTTGATCGAAATCGGTTGACTATATCATATAGCTCCCATAGGAACGATCGGCCAAAAAAATTTTTGCTTAAAAATTCTTTTGTTTTTGGTTTTTTGTGAAGAAATCGGACTTTATTACAAGCCAGTGGTACAGGGTATCCTAAAGTCGTCCGCGCCCGACTTTAAGTCCGCCATTTTTTTCTACTTTATTCATATAAGTTCTAAAATGCTTTTGACTAAAACAGTCTAGAGCCAAAACCACCTGCTAAAAAAAGAAAAACTTTATCATGCATGTTAATGTGGTTTAGCTATATCTATGTGTGTCTTTGTTGGCCATTTCACGGAAGACAATGCCAGCCAGCTTTTAGCCAAAAGATGTCACCGGCGTTGTTGTCTTTTGTAGCGGCGACAACGTGACATGCTTGGCCCCAAAAAGTATGCTACACATATTTGAGCTGAACTCCAGCGCGTTTAGTGGAGCTGAGATGAGTCGACTATGAACCTAAGTTGGGGGTTTCTGCACTTACCATGTGCTGCTGCATACTTTTAAGCGCATGTTTTGAATATTGCAATATTTGCCCCCACATCCTGCGGCATTTCTGGGCGTGGTTTTTTGTTGAGACTGATATATTTGGAGTGAGGCAAGTTTACGCAGCTTATCTACATTTTGCTCACTGTGGGTTGGGGCAGCAAGTGGGCGTGCAAGTCAACGTTGGTGGCGCCACCGCCATCAGCCGCAGTTTTGCAATTTTCGTTGTTAAAATTTTCCGCTGCTGCCACTTGTGAATTTTTTTCTGCTCTCTGCTGGCGCTTTACATCTTTTTAATGTTGAAAAGCTTTACTTACTTCCGCTGGCAGTGTCAGGAAACGGAACTTTAACTTTTGTGCACATTTTTTTCTCGTTTGTTTCTGTCTTTTTTTTTAGTGATTCGTGCTGCAGACATTTGGCCTCGGCCTACTACTCCAAAGCCGCAACATTTAATATGTATTTTGTATGCCTAGGCTGCTCTTTTTCAATATATATATAGTAGGGATATACTATACGTATACTTTATATTTGAAGAGTTTGCTGGCATTAAGGAAGGTATAAGGAAGGTATGTTAATGCTGCCTGCTGTTTTATATTGGCTGTTAACGAGAGCTGTACGTGTGTGTTGACTCGACTCTGTCAAAAAGCACTTTACACAATGAGCTCTGCTGCTTTTAGCCAGGTTTTAAGTCGATTTATATTTATGTGTGTTTGAACATTGCCTTTAGCAACGACTGAGTCTGGTTAAACAATTTTTAAGCCTTGCAGTTGAGCGGCTTAAAAACTTTGTTGCGTAAAATTTATAGCAATAACTAGCCAAAAGCGCCTCAAAACTTTTGGGCCAAAAGTTACAGGAAAAGTCAGGTGGAGCAGAGCAGCCTAAAACGTTTGGCTATTATGATTACTGTTATTGCTAGCTGATTTAAAGCCAAACTGCACAAATAGCTACTGCAACAGTGGCATGCTTCAGGGCGTTGCGTGTGCAACTTTTCAACTTTTTGGAACAAAAGTTTCTACAGATTTTCGGTCAGTACGTAGTACGTAGGATTGCATGCCACTCAGCCATTGCAACAGTTAAGACGATCCGCCCACACGCCACTCTGTAAGCAGCAAAGGAAGCGCATTTTATTACATGCGGAAATGCATTTTCAGACATCGTCGGTTGCAAAAAAAAATGAAATAAAACTTGTGCAAGAAAAACTACTTTGGCCATAAATGGCTTACATAGTCGTGCTGTTGGCAAAAAAACTTAAGCCGCACATTGGCCATTTTCATTTCCATGGCCATTTCCATTTCCATTCCATTTCATTTCTCTTTTTCAATTTGCACAAAATTAAATATATTAATATTAGTACGCTATAGCACAATTTAACAAATTTTTGTTGCATGCTGCTGTTGCAGCTGCCAACACGACTTCACTGGGGCAATAAAAGCATTATGGCAAATTGTTTTAAGCTGTGCGAAAATGCCATAAAAATCAGTTGACTATGCAAAGCAGCAGCCAACAACCAAGTCAAGACGCTCTTAGACAGGCGCCACAATGCTGCTCTCTGGAGCCCTCTGGAACCCGGCTAAAAGTATCTAGCTCTACGTCTTTTGGCTGCACCCGCCATCAAAGCCATTGTCATTGCATTTTATGGCTTGTGTCAGGGCAGCGGCAGCCATTGGCCATTCTTGTGGCCATCTTTATAAAGCGCTTTCTTCTTCACTGCTTACTACTCCACTGCTGCTACTACTTCAATGTGTTGAACTTTAGTGGCGCTTCAAGTCACTGTGGCTGCGGTTGTGGCTCTGTTGCCGTTGCTGCAATGTCGTCCGCCACATCAGTGCATTGTGTTGCGCTTAAACTGGTCAACAAGGGCAACAAGCAACATGCAACCAACCCCAAGAGTCTTGCAGCAATATGCTGCGATTGCTTTTACTATCCCAGTACATACATATGACTGTCATCAAGAGTGCAGCGTGCAATGTGTTGTAAAAAATGAAAGTGTGACCAGCGCAATCTCAGAGTTGTTGGGGGCAGCAGAGCTTTGCTATCTGTTTGCGAGTGCAAGTTGAAAGTTGTTTAGCTGCCATTGTTGTCTTTATCTGATGGCAGATAAATTGATATTGCAGCTGAGGAATTTGGATTGAGAAACTTGTGTATTTTCTCGTGGTATTTTTCAAGCGGAATTCTATTAGAAAATACTTTTGGCGGGAGGTTCTTAAATTTCTGAGAAAAAGCAAATAAATGGTTTCCCATTTTTTAATTGCTCCATTATAAATGTCAGAGACCTGCTGTTTTTTCAAGTACCGCACGAAGCGAAATGCTTCTGAACGCATTTAGGATGCGGTGTGACCACCAAACCAATCATAACCGGTACTGACCGCATTTTACCGCATGAATGGGTTTTTAAAAAAATATCGACTAAATTAGACATTTTATAGTTTTTTAAACCCCATAAAAAAATTCGATTCTTAAGCATTATAAAAGATTTTATTGGAATATGGTGGGTATTTAAAAGTCGTACGCATCAATAAGGCTTAAAAGTATATAAAATATGATGGTTATTTGAGATTCTTTATAAACTCCTTTTTCTATGGCATCGGCATACGTATCAAATTTGATGTAACGCAACATCATTACCGTGGAGAGCAGCAATGCAGTTGGATTGGCCAAATCTTTGCCAGCACTATCGGGAGCAGTGCTGTGCACAGCCTCGAAAATGGCACCATTTGTGCCAACGTTACAGATGGCGTGAGACCCAGACCACCTAAAGTCCTGCGCAAGTATCGGAAACAATATCACCATTAAGATTTGGCAGCACCAGCACGTCATAAAGCTTTGGATCTTCAACCAACTTGAGGCAACTTCTGCTCTTCATACTTAAGATCGCCCATCTTATTTTTGTAGTTTTCGGCAACCGCAAAAAAAAAAATCCATCGGATTTTCTCATTACTGTTCTCATATTTCAGTGAGCGAAATCCCGAGCCTATGTTTCGTTTCATGCTTTTAATTACAGCCTCGGGTATCGACGCATTGCCATTCTCGTCTAAAACGGGCGTGACATCAAAAGGTTCGAAACGAATAGGCGCCAATGTATCTTTGCGAAAATGGTTAAAACGGAAAGATGACGAACACCAGCTCAAGCTGAAGGCCGAAAGAAACCAGCAAAAGATCCGAGAAGAAGAAAAAACATTGCGCAAGCAGCTGGCACAGGAGCACTACGAGGCTTGGTATATGGAAAAGGAGCGCAAGAAAAAGGAGCTGGAGAAATTGGCTAACGCCAGCAAGGCTAATAACCCGACCCGTAACCAGGCTAAGCTCCGCCATTAGCTGTCTTTCAAGGAGTTGGAGCTTGCTAAAGATACTCAGCAGCAGCAGCTGCGATATTGTTCGATTTCTTGGTGAATTACCGATGGAGGCTTCTTGGTGGATCCAGCTGGTCCGCCTGGTGGCTTTGTTGGGGGTAAAGACCCCTCGTCCGTTACAGGATAAAGCCCGATGGTCATAGTCATCGCGAGTTGTGTAAGTCATTTCTGTTTTATGGTCCAACAATTTCTTGATAATTGTGGACATTCTTCGGCATGGTAGTTAAAATCCGGAAAACAAACGGATGGTAGCCATTGATCCAATTCCATAAAGAGGGCTAACATTCTTTCCTATTGCATGATATGGGTACATTGTGTTCACTAGTGGGCACAATTGCTTGGGTGTTTGGTCCTCATTCTCAGTGTTTCCTCTACGATTTTTACGACGAGGCTTAAGAGGGATTGGCATCTCTGTTACGCTATCGCGGCGACGCCTCGCTTGAGGTTCAGAAGCCAGGCTGAGCAAAATGTCGGCTATGGAGAAATTTTTACTTTCGATTTGGCCGCTAAGTTGCTTGGGTGTTTGGTCCTCATTTTCAGTGTTTCCACGGCGGTTCTTGCGACGAGGCTTCAGAGGTATTGGCATCTCTGTTACACTATCACGACGACGCCTCGCTTGAGGTTCAGTAGCCAGGTCGCTTTCCATTTGACCGCTGAGTTGCTTAGGTGTTTGGTCCTCATTCTCAGTGTTTCCACGACGGTTCTTGCGACGAGGCTTCAGAGGTATTGGCATCTCTGTTACACTATCACGACGACGTCTCGCTTGAGGTTCAGTAGCCAGGTCGCTTTCCATTTGGCCGCTGAGTTGCTTGGGTGTTTGGTCCTCATTCTCAGTGTTTCCACGGCGGTTCTTGCGACGAGGCTTCAGAGGTATTGGCATCTCTGTTACACTATCACGACGACGTCTCGCTTGAGGTTCAGTAGCCAGGTCGCTTTCCATTTGGCCGCTAAGTTGCTTGGGTGTTTGGTCTTCATTCTCAGTGTTTCCACGGCGGTTCTTGCGACGGGGCTTCAGAGGTATTGGCATCTCTGTTACACTATCACGACGACGCCTCGCTTGAGGTTCAGTAGCCAGGTCGGTTTCCATTTGGCCGCTGAGTTGCTTGGGTGTTTGGTCCTCATTCTCAGTGTTTCCACGGCGGTTCTTGCGACGGGGCTTCAGAGGTATTGGCATCTCTGTTACACTATCACGACGACGCCTCGCTTGAGGTTCAGTAGCCAAATCGCTTTCCATTTGGCCGCTGAGTTGCTTGGGTGTTTGGTCCTCATTCTCAGTGTTTCCACGGCGATTCTTGCGACGGGGCTTCAAAGGTATTGGCATCTCTGTTACACTATCACGACGACGCCTCGCTTGAGGTTCAGTTGCCAGGTCGCTTTCCATTTGGCCGCTGAGTTGCTTGGGTGTTTGGTCCTCATTCTCAGTGTTTCCACGGCGGTTCTTGCGACGGGGCTTCAGAGGTATTGGCATCTCAGTTACACTATCACGACGACGTCTCGCTTGAGGTTCAGTTGCCAGGTCGCTTTCCATTTGGCCGCTGAGTTGCTTGGGTGTTTGGTCCTCATTCTCAGTGTTTCCACGGCGGTTCTTGCGACGGGGCTTCAGAGGTATTGGCATCTCTGTTACACTATCACGACGACGTCTCGCTTGAGGTTCAGTAGCCAGGTCGCTTTCCATTTGGCCGCTGAGTTGCTTGGGTGTTTGGTCCTCATTCTCAGTGTTTCCACGGCGGTTCTTGCGACGGGGCTTCAGAGGTATTGGCATCTCTGTTACACTATCACGACGACGCCTCGCTTGAGGTTCAGTAGCCAGGTCGGTTTCCATTTGGCCGCTGAGTTGCTTGGGTGTTTGGTCCTCATTCTCAGTGTTTCCACGGCGATTCTTGCGACGGGGCTTCAGAGGTATTGGCATCTCTGTTACACTATCACGACGACGTCTCGCTTGAGGTTCAGTAGCCAGGTCGCTTTCCATTTGGCCGCTGAGTTGCTTGGGTGTTTGGTCCTCATTCTCAGTGTTTCCACGGCGATTCTTGCGACGGGGCTTCAGAGGTATTGGCATCTCTGTTACACTATCATGACGACGTCTCGCTTGAGGTTCAGTAGCCAGGTCGCTTTCCATTTGGCCGCTGAGTTGCTTGGGTGTTTGGTCCTCATTCTCAGTGTTTCCACGGCGATTCTTGCGACGGGGCTTCAGAGGTATTGGCATCTCTGTAACACTATCACGACGACGTCTCGCTTGAGGTTCAGTAGCCAGGTCGCTTTCCATTTGGCCGCTGAGTTGCTTGGGTGTTTGGTCCTCATTCTCAGTGTTTCCACGGCGATTCTTGCGACGGGGCTTCAGAGGTATTGGCATCTCTGTTACACTATCACGACGACGCCTTGCTTGAGGTTCAGTAGCCAGGTCGCTTTCCATTTGGCCGCTAAGTTGCTTGGGTGTTTGGTCCTCATTCTCAGTGTTTCCACGGCGGTTCTTGCGACGGGGCTTCAAAGGTATTGGCATCTCAGTTACACTATCACGACGACGCCTGGCTTGAGGTTCAGTGGCCAGGTCGCTTTCCATTTGGCCGCTGAGTTGCTTAGGTGTTTGGTCCTCATTCTCAGTGTTTCCACGGCGGTTCTTGCGACGGGGCTTCAGAGGTATTGGCATCTCAGTTACACTATCACGACGACGCCTGGCTTGAGGTTCAGTAGCCAGGTCGCTTTCCATTTGGCCGCTGAGTTGCTTAGGTGTTTGGTCCTCATTCTCAGTGTTTCCACGACGGTTCTTGCGACGGGGTTTCAGAGGTATTGGCATCTCTGTTACACTATCACGACGGCGTCTCGCTTGAGGTTCAGTAGCCAGGTCGCTTTCCATTTGGCCGCTGAGTTGCTTGGGTGTTTGGTCCTCATTCTCAGTGTTTCCACGACGGTTCTTGCGACGGGGCTTCAGAGGTATTGGCATCTCTGCGACACTATCACGACGACGCCTGGCTTGAGGTTCAGTAGCCAGGTCGCTTTCCATTTGGCCGCTGAGTTGCTTAGGTGTTTGGTCCTCATTCTCAGTGTTTCCACGGCGGTTCTTGCGACGGGGCTTCAGAGGTATTGGCATCTCAGTTACACTATCACGACGACGTCTCGCTTGAGGTTCAGTAGCCAGGTCGCTTTCCATTTGGCCGCTGAGTTGCTTGGGTGTTTGGTCCTCATTCTCAGTGTTTCCACGGCGGTTCTTGCGACGGGGCTTCAGAGGTATTGGCATCTCTGTTACGCTATCACGGCGACGTCTCGCTTGAGGTTCAGTTCCCAAGCTAAGGGAGTAGTCGTTAAATCGAAATGCGTTGATATTTCGCATAATTTCTGTTGGTGGTCCTGTGCGGTTAAGTGTCAAATGTGGCAATTCGTCACCCTTTTGTGTGAGTGGACGGCTTAACTGCAGACATTTTGGTTGACACGGACGTCCACTAATAGTGCTGGGCGAATATTTACGAAAAGCTGGCAAAGATATTCCTGTTCCACGGCGCACTGTCAGACATACGCAACGAGTAGACAAATTTGGCAAAAATCGTGGTGCCATATTTACTATTTTTTTAATACTTTTAACCAAAATTGAATTTTCACTTAAAATTTTTTTTTTTAATTATTATTTACAGAAAATTTAGATGTTAACGCAACTGAACCAAAAGCTCGACTAATAAAATTTTTACTTTCGTTAGCACGTGTAAACTTTATGTCATACTTTTTAAGCTAAATCCATGGGCCTACTTAAACAAAAAAATTTGATTTTAAACTTATAACCAAAATTTTTTTTTTTTTTTAGCCCAATGAATTTTTTTGAAATTATTATGTACGGAAATTTAGATGTTAACGCAACTGAACCCAAAGCTCGACTAAAAAAAATGTTTACTTTCGTCAGCACGTCAACTTTATGTCATAGTTTTTAAGCTAAATCCATGGCCTACATAAACAAAAAAATTTGATTTTAAATTTATATTCACACAAAATGGCGCGTATGATACATTTTGATAGATAGAAAAACAAAACCTTTTCTAATTACACATATTCTCTAAAATTCTATGAAGCTCTCGAACTTAACTAGCATCTTTCATATGAATAAAATAATAAGCAAACCAACAAAGAAATCAAAATATAGTTAAAAATCGTAATCCATAGCAGCTGAACAAACTTAACAAATACAATAAGTATACGCCATGTCTTCAGTTGACAAGCATTTAAAGTTATAGCTTTTCCAACTCTGCAACTTTATGTGCAACATCAAAAGCATTTGCTCAATTGCATGCACACTGTCTATATCTTACCTACCTTATAGCGCCCTTTATTATAAACGACCCATACTCTCCCATAATTTCGTATGCATTGTACTCCCTTTTCAAAGTGGCGCTCCCCTTTTGTATTGCGTGTGAATTCACGCGGCTGTCATCGTCACCTTCCAGTTGAATATACCATTTGCTTCAGGCAATTCTTTGAAATTTTTAAAAACGGTTTGGAACTTGGTATACTCTTAAGTGTGCTGAGAGAAGTTTTATTTCTGAAAGTTTATAGATTGTATGTTTTTAAAAGCTTCAAGGAAACCAAGATCTAACAAAGTAATTAGTGGCATCTTTCTTAAAATAGGTGCTACACCGTCTCGGTAGAACGGATTGAAACAATCTTAATAACTCTTAGTACCTTTTATGGTCGTGCATGCTGTCGAAGCAGTTGGATTAGCCGCAGGGACACGGGTACCACTTGGAGAACGAAGTTCAACCTTCTTCTTCTTATGTCCTGTTACTCCTAGTGGAGCATAGGGTTATTTCTGCAACATGGGGTTTTCCAAATCCGTAGTGCATGCTGCCGAAGCAGGTGGATTAGCCGCAGGGACACGGGTACCACTTGGAGAATGAATATTCCTCGGGTTTACTCTCATGTTTATAAGTTATAAGATCAAAGACAGTCCTGACAACTCTGCTCGCAGTGAGATATCACTTCCAAAAAGGTCGCCCCTAACCTGGACAACAGATCCCTTTTGCAGCCGCTCATTCCGAGTACAGACGCTTAGTTGTGAATCGCTCTTCGCTTTACTGCTCCTCGAAGAGCTTACCGGCAATGGTGGCCCAACCAGTGGCTATGCTTCTGCCGGCGTTGTTCTTAGAGTCATTGTAGCTAGTAAGCCCCCTCACCACGTCAAGGTGACGATCCCCGAGATGGTTCAACCTACCAACAGGTTCCAAAAGAGTATCTAAACTTCTGTTGTTTTCTCGAATGCATTTCTTTCGTTGGCTCGAGAGTTTTTTGTGCGGCTGCTCTTGGCACATGCATAATGTAATGCAAATAATGCACTTCATTTCACTTTGCTGCACATGTTTTGTGGCACAGAAAACAACAAAAAAAAAAGAAAATGGAAAATGCGCAACTTCCACTTTAATTTGCATTAATCTCTCGCGGAGACTTAAACCTTTAAAGAATATGTAGAAAAGCGTATCATGTAATTATATTCATTTTGACGCCTACATTTTGCTTTCATTCTTTCATTCTTTTTTCGCATTTTCTTTTTTTTTTTGTGAAATTTATTTAGCATATTTCTCGTTTACATTGCATTTCCGCACGAAGCCGTGTGAGCAAAGCAATGCCATAAACTTAATTTCCGTTTGTCGACATTTTCCTTCTGCTCTGCGCTTTAGCATTGTTGTTTTTCATTTTTAATTCTTTGTTTGTCGGACTTGGTTATTCTTGTTGCTGTACTTCTGCTTGTTGCAAGTTTGGTTGCTACAACTTGTAGCTGTTGTAGCTTGGCTGCTCCTCCTCGTCTGCTTCTGCTTCTTCTTCTTTGTCTTCTTGTACTTTGCACTTACAAGCCAACACGCTGCGAGGCGACTCATTTCAATTTAATTTCCATCTTCTACGCTACACCCCCGAAAACCTCCAAAATGTGGCATCTCACGTAGTTGGTGGCGTCTTGTGGCATTTGCCATTTGTGGTAACACTCGACGCGAGCAGCGCAATTTTCATCATCATCAGCAGCGGCGGCAACTTGTTGTTGCTGTTGTTGTTATTTTTGTTATTGTTTGTTGAATGTTGCTGTTTTCCTCTTTGGCGCTTGCAGCTTTTTTATTGTGTATTTTTTTTTTCTTCTTTTTTTTTAACTACGAGTATCTCTTTTTTAAATGAGCGAAATTACTTTTACAAGCTCGAGTTTTGGCTGAGTTTTTCCCAGACTACGAAAAAAAAGCAACAACAACACCATTCACCCTCCGCCACTTTCTTTAGTTACGTTGACAACGTCCTTGTTGTTGTTGTTTGCGCCATGGAAATTAGGTTGTAAATTTCTTAAGTGGCATCATTCAGTGGTACTCACTTTTCTGTAGCCTGTGCTACTCGCTCGTCTTTTATTTTGCGCTTCGAAGCTAGTGGATCTTTTTCTTACAAGTGTTTTGTTGTTGTTTATTGCATTCATCATGAATGAGCTTGTCAAGTATTTTGTTGTACAATAAATCAAAAAGAAATAAGAAGTGAAGGAAAAAACTCAGTACGCAGTCTACGTTGCGTATGCGCAATACTTTAATATGTAGTTAATCATATTGCAAATTGCTTTATAAAGAGTTGATGGCACACGCGACGTATACTTAATTTTATACGCATTAATGGTGTAACATTATCAGCACCATCATCATCATCAGTCTTTTATTTTGCTGTGCAGGACGGGATTTCAATCTTTGTTTCTGTGAACTGGTTTTAAAGTCTTTGGAGTAAGCTTTTTTCTGTGACATCTTATAAATCAGGGAAGTATTGCGAGCAGTCATAAACCAAAAACTATTCTAGATGATTACAAAACATTTTAAGAAGTCCATATTGCAAAGATTACGATAGAGGAGTTAATTAAGGAGAGGTTCATTGAAATTTGGCCAAAAAGAAGGCGAAGTTCGGGAATTATTTTTGGCTTGATTAAAAGATAAACAAATAAAAATAATTGAACATTTTTATCTCCTTGAAATTCAAAAAGGGCGGCTATTGTCTGACTCTGCACGCAGAACATAGTCCCCGAATTTCAGTTCTTCAGCCTCTTGTTGTGCATTCTTTAATTCTAGAATTTTTACAACGATAAATGATTTATCTAATCCCAACTCAATTCTTTTCTTTCAGTTCATGTAAAGTGAGTGCTACCGCCCCAACTTTGGAATTGTCTCGTGGTTCCTGTACTCCAAAAAAAGTAAGTGGAAATATTTTTAAATTGATTAAAGCTACGCTTAATTTATGATATAATTTTCAATTCTTTCAAGAGGTTTATTCAGGCAAAACCGATGCTATATTCAGATAAAAAATTTGTTTTCCTTTATTATCTCTCTTGGGATCTCCTCTACAAGAGCCCTCTTTCTTTTTGGTCAGTTGCAGTTATCGATTTTATTTTCTTATTTTGATCGAGTGATTCGACTTATCCTAGTGGTGGAGCTGCCATCGAACGTCAACTAGGCGTGGAGTCCTTTGGTGATGGTGAAGAAGCTCATCTTCTTAAAACTTAGATTATAGCGGTTTATGTCTTCGCTAATCGTAGCCAGATTTCTGAAGAAGAAATAATTGGCTTTAGGGGGTTTGGTCGCTGTACATTTGGTGGGTTCGTACCCAAGGGACCTCTGGGATGGGAGTGCAGCACGCCAACCACTGCACCAAGGAGGCTTTATATATTAACTTGTAGGTTAGGTTAGGTTGCGGCGTCTGCTGGCTTGGCCTACTTAGGCCTAAACTGGCCCGTTGTAATGTTGTTGTAATGAGTTACTCCCGCTAGAAGGGTTCCCATCCCGTTGCCACGATGTAGCTAGCAATCCTCCTCGACCATTTAGAAGCTAGCTCAAGTAATTTTCCAGATACTTATTTCTACGCCTACTAAGAGCCTCACAGGATCAGAAAGTGTTCTACCGATTCAACCTCTTCTTCGTCTTTGCAGCTTCTGCAAAAGTCATGGCTCGGAACTCTCATTCAGGTCGCATGTGTTACGACAAGCCAGGGTCGCTTTGACAACTGCCGAACACTTCGACCGTTTTAGTCCGCAAAGCCTTATGGATCTTTTTGGGTAAATTTTAGGCCATATCTGGTGGACTGATTGTACAATGAAAAATGGTACACCACAGCCTTTGTGCGTGAGAGCTAAATTTCTTTCTCGTATGTAGCTAGGAAGTGGTAATAGGCATATCAATATCCTCCGTATCCGGTAGGAGGGTAGAGGTCGAGCCCCGCCAGGCCAAATTCATCTGCTTTTTCGTTTCATGATTTGCGTCAGTTGTTGGCTGTCATCGAGTTGGAGGATAGTGCTCGAAGTGACTTTATTGCTATCCGAAAATATGTTTACCGCACAGGTTTCCATGCCGATGTTGCGCAAGCAGATTAAGGCCTCGTTAATGGCAAGGATCTCTGCTTGAAAAACACTGCTGTGGTCCGGAAGTCGGTAAGGTTGCCGAATAATTAGTTTCTCAGAGAAAAGTCCCTCCCCAACATGGTGGTTAAGTTTGGAGGCCATTGAGTTTCTTCAAATTCTGTTCTTTAACTGGATTCTTTACATTTTTGTGCAATTTGGCTCATGCTATTAGGTGCAGGCAATAGCATCCATTCGTATCGTTTACTGCTTCAAACTAAAACCCAAATTCGAAGATATCATGCAAACAGTTTCCAAAAACCCAACTAACAGCTTCCATATGCTTTGTTAATCCACGAACCCTGCGCAACCTTATTGTAATTACACCCTTGCGGCAGTTTTGTGCACATTGGCTCATTACTCATACGCCAGGTGAGCCAAAGACAAGCAGGCAGCGAAGCAATTAAAAGTCTGATACAAAGCACAAACAAAAATGCAAACGTTGAAAACTTTCCAGCCCAAGTTAATTAAACCGCAATATTTGCATATTGCTTTCTATTCAATGGTCTATCCAACTGGTTGGCAGCACTCAAAATGCCTAAATCCATTTACCACATAGTACTACCAACATTTGTTTTAAGCGCGTAACAAGATTGGGTCTACCAGTCGTGCCTACCTAGCTACCTGGCGTACATATGTACCAATGTCTATATATGGGTAAATGTATTGCAAAGTTTATTGCTCAATTTCCGTGAAAACTTTGCCATGCAAGTTTTAGCTACTGTTTGGGATACAACTTGATTTGGCCCTAAGAGCAAGAAGAAGAACAACGCGTATTGCCGCAGATGTGGAAAGCTCCTGTCTGGGTTTTTGTTACAGCTCGATAGCGCCCACGGCTCTGTAAATGTAGATAAGCCGCGCCACGTTCCATGTCGGTGCGACGTGGGGGTTCCTCCGACAAGTTCTCAGTTGGAAATGACTTTTACGTGTCTTTTACTGATTTTTATTAATGCATGTCGAAAAGAAAACTTGGCCTAATAATAAACTTATTTAAACGGCAAGTCTTGCTGTCAGCGGCAAATAATTTATAAAATTTAACCTTGGCCAAATTGCAGCACCTTGGTCACACTGACAGGGCAGGGCCTAGAGTGGCCCGCCCAACATTGCTGGCCAAGTTTACACGGCATTGGTTTATTGGTTGTTGTGTTTTTTGTTGTTTGTTGCCCTTTTTTGTTGCTGCAGCGCTGCTGTCCACTGTGATTTACAGCAATTGCAGCAGGTTCTGCCGCCTTGCCTGCATTGGGGCAGCTTATGTGCACCGCTTGCTCTTGCTCCTGGCCTACCCACCTCACGCTCTCTATCTATCTTTGGCAAAAAGCTGGCCACAAATGTGCACAAAAAGTTGCCCGCCTTGCCGACCATAGACCACAACAAGGACATTTATGTTTTTTGCTGCAGGCACCAGGCTATGTTACTATTACACTGAGCGAAAAATTAAGTCAAGTATGCAGGTCGGTAATTAATTAAAATCAATTACTTAGCTCTGCGTAAATTAAATGCATTTTAATGAGGCTGGAGTAAGGTGCAGCTGCTATGGATTAACTAAAAAAAATGGTCAATTTATTATAAATAAATAATTTCCTGTTAGACCCCTTGGAGGAGGGGCATAGGGGATCTCTATTAATAACTGTTCGAACAGAACAGGGACCTACAGTTTATAGCCGAATCCGAACGGCGGTGTCTTTAATTAATAAGACTTTCATGGCAAAAATAGCGTCTTTGAGCTAGCGAAGCCAGTGCTAGGCAAATGCACCAGTGCTACTGCGGGGAATCGAACCACCGACCTTCGGTTTTAGAGGCGAGTACGCTACCACTTACGCCACCGACGGCCACCTCAATTTATTATAGTAAAGGAATTTAGTTTGAATTTTACACTAATTATGGTGCTATGACTATTCCACATATATCGTTAGTAAAAACAATTTATTGTTAACCAACTTTTAGCCTCTTTAATTTTAAAGTCAATACGCAGTACTTCAAAAAGTAGTGAACGAAAAACTGCTATTTATTCTGCACGTAGAGTTTGTGATCGAAAAAAAAGGGTGTCCGTAAACTTACTTTAAAATAACTACAATACCTAGGTAAGGTTAGATAAGGGCGGCACACTTAGGCCTATACCGACCCGTTGAGATACCGCAGATCTCTCTTTAGCCCTTCTCCTGAGACAATCACGCTAGAAGGATTTGCATCCCGTTGCCACAATGTGGCTAGCAATTCTCCTTGGACATATAGATGCCAGCTCAGCTAGGAAGGAATTTCCCAGGTGCTTATTCCTACGTCTACAGCGTTTGTCGGTCCAGAAGAGGTGGCCTGGCTACAAGTTGGGCGGATACTTAATTTCGCTAAAAAAGTAAAATTTTTAACTAACCATAACTTTGCGTAATAACCTCGAATCTGGCACAGCTAAGGACCAAAAGGTCTATGCTAGGCTGCACTTGTTGTGGCCGGCCAGCGTAACCTAACCTATTCCTACGTCTACTTAGAGTCTCATAGGAGCAGAAGGAGTACTCTACTGATTCGAAATCTTCTTTATCTTTGCGGCTTCTAAAAAAGTCAAGGCTTGGAACATTTATTCTGGTCCTATGTGTTCCGATAAGCCAGCGTCCAGTGATCGCTCTGACAACTGCCAAGCATTACGACTGTTTGAGTTCCCAGAGCCTTTTGGATCGTTTTGGATCGGGTTTAGGTCATATCTGGCGACCGATTTTGCAATGGGGTGTGATATTTCTTCCTTGGTTGTAGCTTGAGAGAGGCTATAGGCATACCAGTATCCGGTAGGAGGGTAGAGGTCATGCCAGGTCTGGCCAATTCATCTTCTATTTCGTCGTTTGGTGTCCTGGCATCCAAATGAAGCTGATAACAAACTGCTGTGCATTGAATAGATTTGCGGCAGTTGTTGACCGTCATCGAGTTGAGGATAGTGCTCGAAGTGACTTTATGGTTTCCTGGCTGTACGAATATATCTTAATCGCACCGGTGTCCAGGCTGTTGTTGATCAATCAGAGCAAAGCCTCGTTAAAAGCAAGGATCTCTGCTTGAAAAACACCGCACTTTGGAAAGACTGCCGAATAGTAAGTTCCTCAGAGTACACTCCCCCCTAACACAGGGGTTGAGCCTGGAGTCGTCAGAGAAAAAAATTAATACAGTCACATTGACTTGGGCGAGTTTCTAACCACGATTCCCTGGAAGAGATATCGATGGTGAATAATGTAGGTGTAATGCTCTAAGGGAGTGCAGTAATCATTCATTAACACAATTGTGTCCATAGTACAATCTAAATTTATTTAAAATTTGTTTGCCATCTCTGTTACATGATTTTTGCTGGCGCCATCTACATGTCAATTGCTCAAAATAAATGGGCAGCGCTGCAGCTGCATACCAAAGCGTTAAATTCTTCTAAGACTTTTGATAGTTTTTTTTTAATATTATTTGAAGTTTTCTTTTCTTTCAGGCAATTTTTTATATGGCTGTCTACTGGCCTCTAAACTAAAGGCTTAAACCTTCTTCAGTGATGGTCAAAATTTAATCAAATTATTTTATTTTTTTGAATAATTTTTCAAATTGACATAAAACAAACTAAACATTTGATCGATTTGTTTGCACCAAATTTAGAACTTATTGGCTTTAAGACATATGCATAATTTTTTTCAGTGTATCTACGTTGTTTAGATGCTGCCCATCTTATTGTTTTTGTTGTTGCTGGTGTTGTTTGCACTTTGCAGCCCACAATTACAAACTAGGCGCATAATGCGCACTTTGCAATGTTTTAAGAATTTTGCTAGCAACAACTTGCTGCAAGCTGTTGTTCTTGTTGCAGCATGCTGTTGTTGTTAATACCCTAAGGTAAAAGAGCATAAAAGTTTTATGCAAAGTATGTAACAGGCACAGGAAGAAAGAAGACAATAAGCTGCTTACCATCAAATGCTTATCAGCAATGGGAGTCTCTGTACCTAGGTCAGATCCGATATGTCGCCATGTTTACTCGGTGTAAACCTTCAAAAGCTTAAGCTGCTTTTTATAAGCGGAAGAAAACTTTAAGAGACTATTTACTTCATAGTTAATCAAGCTAGAGCCATTTAACATGGTTTTAAGACTGCTGTGAGCCTATTAAGCAACAAAACGTTGACTTTTTTCATAAAAAGCAGCCTATACCTTTTAAACAATTTGACGAAAAAATTCTGTATTTTTTTGTTTTTTTTTTTATTTTGTGGATAAAAGCCAATGCAGTGTATTCCACTGTCGGCTACCATCCCATATTTTTATACTCATACTATATGCTGTGGCCTACCCAGCTGGATCTTCCTCGCACAGCTTGCCTGAACTGTTAACAAATATTTCTTTATTTATTTTATTTTTGTTTTGCTTGTCAGTTTTGCGTGCTATGTGTGTAAGCCTGTTGTGGTTTACTCTCTCTCTCTCTCTCTCTCTCTCTTCCGTCCTCTCTTGTGCTCTCTGGCTTTGCCATATTTATTTATTGCCATCTTATTTATGAGTCTGAGGTCATTTGCTTTGACCTCGCCATCTTTGTTGTACTTTACGGCTGCCTGCTGACAACCTAAAGCTGTAGTAATTCAGACTCTACTTTTGGGCTGCCTTCTGTGGGCCATTTCCCTAATGATCTAATTGAAAATGTCACGCCTTAGTTTGGGGTAGCCTCACGTAGCCCTAATCCCAATCAGCAAGTGCTGGACACTTGAAATCCAATCGTTGCAAGCTGCCAATCATTCGAGAAATGAACTTCCATACGTATAGTCGAGTTGCCGTTCTTAATGGTCTGAACAGTGGTGAACACTGCAAACATCCTAAACCGATTTGCAGTTTGGTCGACGTATTTGTATATGTATGTGTGTGTGTTTGTGGAGATGGCCACCAAGCTGACCATAAAAGTGTTTTCCTAGTTGTTCATTTAATGCTGATGCACTTACGGCTTTTGGCTTCAACTCTAACTACGAGAACCATTACAAGCACATTATTTATTTTCTATAGTATCCTCTCACAAAAGATTATATATGGAGGTTTGTACGTGCAGCTAGAGAGTATTTATCATCTTGCTCGAATTTTCCAGCAAATTTGTCTAGGATCTATAAAGTTAATGACATATTTGCTACTCGGACACTCTTTAAAACTTTGACTAGAATTTAATTAATTATATGTAATTTATAAAGGAATAGTTTCCGGATGGCATTAGTACTAATTTGCGGAATAAATGTTTATTTATTACCATTCACTAAATTATTGCTAAAAGAAAGTTTGGAATTATATTGAGTTTTGTGAAATATTAGAGGAAATATTCGCTATAAAAGTTACTCCCTTTTTACCTGAACATCCGATCAGTAAAGATTTGAACATTTTTACATTTTATACAGAGAAAGTCCTAAAAAATGTTTACTATACTTCTATTTTTCACATTTTTATTAAGCTTTTATTAATATTTAACTTAAGAACTTATTGTTGAAAATATAAATTTTATAGTTATTTCGAAAAATATATAAAACTATACTTTATGTTTAGTCAATCGACAGGGTTGTAGCAATTTTTATAGTTTGAAAGTAATTTAATTTTTTACTTTAAAAGTTTTGTATTTCCCAATGACTCATCGAAATTAATCGATAAATAATAAGTTTTTCCTTATTTTAAAATTGCAATAAACTGTAATTTGATATTATTTTATTTCGGAAATTTAAATTGAAGCTTGTTGCAACCGGTTTATATTCACAACCTATCTTGAAGAACCAAAATGTAAATATAAGAGAATTTAGGAATTTATATAGTTCGTAAATAATTGATTTTTTTTTACTTTAAAAGTTTTGTGTTTTCCAATAAGTTATCGAAATCAATCGGTAAATAAACAATTTTACCTTATTTTAAAATTAAAATCAACTACAATTTTAAATTATTTCAATTCGAAAATTCACATTGGAGCTTCTTGGTTTATGGTCACAATCGATATTGAAAAATTAGTTCCATTTTAAGAAATAACGTTTCTTAAAAATTAAAATTCGTACTTTATAATATAATAATATAAATTAGTTGCCTAATTTAGATCAATGAGATCCTGAACCATTCTTATAGTTTAAAATTAAGCCATTACACAAACTTCATGAAAAAAATAAAGTAAGTAACTTAAAAAGAGCCTAAAGCTATCTATTCATCCTCGGCGATAAGGGCCTTAAATTTATTTTCTCACGTAAAAAACTCATTAAAATGCATACGATTTTTTTTAGTACACAAACAATAAATAAAATATATATAAAATTTTGAGAAAAAGATTTGACCAGTCAAAAATAGGATGGCCAAAATAGCAACAACAGTCTACTATTATTAAATAATAATAAAATGGCTATCAAGCTTTGTAAAAATTTATTTCCTAAAAGTGCTAAAAAAAAAATTGTTTATTACGCCGTTTTTTCGTATATTTATTTGGCCCCCTTACGCAGCCCGCTGCTCATAGTGTAAAATTAATGGATTAAAAAAAAATTGTTAATAAAAAACTAAATTTTGTGGCACAGCTTAACAAAACTGAACAAAAAATATGGTATTTATGGTAAAAGCTCAAGCTATAAGCTGGCAAAAATTAAATGGGGTTTTTAAATTATTTATATTTTTCTATTTCAAGCAGAATCAACTAAAATATTTTTCTTTAAAATCACAAAAAATTTAAGTCAATTCCATACATAATGGCTATGTAAAGGTTGACATTTAAAAAATAACAAGAACTTTTTTAATGGAAATTCCGTGTTTTAAAAAAAATTAAATTTTTGTGTTTAGCTAAAAAAAAAACAACTAAGTAATCGAATCTAAAAAATTGTTGACCTTGAGCCACTATGTCATATTTACTATCGAAAATAGATCATGATCGTTATTTTTATTATCTTAAGAAACTTTTTTTTGTTTGTTTTAAATATTTACTATTTGCTAACTATTAAATTTTTTTTGAGTAATTATTTTTATGTTGAGTATTTATTTTTTTGTTGATTATTTATTATTTTCGGGAGTATTTATATTTTTTGTTGAATATTTATTTTATTCTTTATTATATCGTTTTCATTTATAGAGGTCTTTGGAATAAAAATTATAAAGATTTTGCAATTAAATGCGTCAAAACGAATAAGATTTAACCTAAAACATTTTCATATGATAGTGACAAGGGCATTTATATATTTAAAAGGACACTCAGGGCTATATATTTTTATTCCTTTTACTCCTTAGTGAAGCATAGGGCTGCAACAAAATTCTTAAATCTACTTCTATCCGATGACATCTTTTTAATTTTATTCCAATTCTTCTCACTCGCTTCAACTTCTTTCTCTAACTGCCTTCTCCATGTGTGCGCTGGATGCCCCCTTCTGCGTGATCCTTGAGGGTTCCATTCGATGGACTGCCTTGTGATGTCTTGCGTGTCTTTTCGTAGCGTGTGAACTATCTAGTTCAAATTTCCCTTCGTTATATTTGTCTTAATGGGACTTTGTTTTGATATCGTTTTCGGTAATCGTATTTGAAAGACTTGAACTCGCTGCAAGTACCTCGAACCAGGTTTCGCACATGTTCAGTAGAACAGATACTTCATTAGAATTAAAGATTCTCATTTCGGTGCCGCGTAATAAAGATGTGGAGTTCCAGTTACTCAGGGTTACTGACCTTTAAATTAAAATTTCAACAATTTATATAAGTAACTTTATTTTCTTATGATTTTTTTTGTGGCGAATTCACGAAATACTATAATGACATGCAAATTAATCGGCTGGACCGATTCTCATGAAATTTTGTATGCCTCAATAAAATAAAATTTATAACGTTTATAATTTTTGTGTTTCCTTTCGACAAAATCAATTAACTAAAACATATTAGTTAATCTGACAATGTACGCAATGCCAACCTAAATTAAAAAAAAAAAATTTATTAGAAAATCAAATTGTCCTTTTCAGTATTTTCGTCGCAATTTTGATATATTTTCTCAACCTTAAACCTTTTCTGGACTTCCACGAACATTTCAAGACCAAAATTAGCCAAATCGGTTAAGCCGTTTGTGAGTCTATAAGCTGGGTTTTTCAATTTTCCTAATTTTCCTGTAAATTTTCCAATGATATTACATAGCCTATGTCCGTCCCAGGAAGCTTCTGAACATTTTAAAAAAGTCCCATTAAAATCGGACAAAGGGTTTGGCGTCCAACCTCATACAAACAGACAGACAAACACTTTTTTTATATATAAGATGTTTTATTTTTTTTTAGTAAATTTTATTCTATCTAGACTTTTTGTATCCGAGGTTTTGAGCTTAGAAAGTACATTTTAACTAAATCGTAATCAGCGAATACGAAAATCCATATACATCTAGTTCTATTCCTACGTTTCAGAAAAATCCGAGTAAAAAAAGACATGAATTTAATCATTAAGCTGTTATGAAAATAGATAAGAAACGTGAATTCTCTAGCTTGATTTGATTGATTAGATTATTAAAAATATTTTTCTTTTACATTTTAATGAAATACATACATATTTTTTTTATGTAATAAATTTTTTTGTCTGGGACTTCAGGTCAAACGTAAAAAACGTGAAAAAAATAAAATAAAGTTGTGTGTATTTACTTAATAAAAGTTTAATCAGAATAAGACAATTTTTTAAAAATTGTTTTCCCCTTATGGATCCGTCTTCTTGCATTTAAAAAATCACACAGACAGAATTGTGTTCGATGAGCTCCATAATAAAGATTCTAGTGCGGTAATTGAGATTTTCTCATGCTCTTGCTTAATATGTCGTTGTAAATAGTACATTAAATCGATTTAAATAAAAATCGATTTAAATTAATAAAAAAAACCCTATGCGTTGCATTCTTGGCACATGAGCTCTCATATTTTTATATAATTATTATAATTCATGAAAAAATATTAACAAGAAATTTTTCTTCCAAAATTACGGTTTTTGCTCATTGATTGAAAAAAAATATATATTTTTAATTTTAAATACTTAATTTAATTTCCAAAAAGAATGGACCACACACTTGAACAGTTCAATTAGTTTGACCTGCTTCAAAGAGTATTCGAACTTTGTTGCATCAAAGCGTTTTATTCATTTGATTCTTTCTTTTCTCCTATTTGGTACAACAGCAGGGAATAAATTTATAGCGGAAAATTAAATACCACACGATCTGCTTTGCACACTCTCACTTGGTTTGGCTCATTGCGTCCCACACTTACACCCCTTAATAGTTACTACTCTACTCTTTTATTTTACTTTATTTGCACGCTCTTCCTCTTCCTGCACTCGCTCAATCTCTTTCTCTTTGCTTTGTTGTTGCTTTTGTTGTAGTTCGTACAGTTGCAGTTTAATTTGTACATCGATATATTTTCTTAGTTGTCAGAGAGTTGCAGCAGAGTTCGTTCCATTTGCAGACTCCCCCACACACACACTCACACACAAATGCAGTGCAATGTAATTGTCTGTGCGCTTGTAAGTGTGCGTTTATGGCTGCATGTGCATGTGTATGTGTAACTGGTGTATGTATGAGTTTCTGGCAAATAACAATAAATTCTTTGCTTGCGTTCTGCGATTGTCGCTTTGAAATATCGTTAAAGTTAAACCCTAGCTCGGTTTATAGTCCACTTTAGCTTGGCTATTCCGGCGTGTACGTATACGTAATATTTTTGTACAAAACGACGCCAAATGCTGGTTGGGTTTGTCGCTGGTCTGGACTGCTAAATGAACAGACATTTTGCTAATTAGCTGGCTATTTAAAAGTATAACAAAGGGAACTAGCAAATTTTTGCCTCGTCGTCGTCGACGTCATGGTTCGGTTGGGGTCACTTTGGGTTGCTTTGGTTTTCCTGTTTTTACTTTACGACTATGCCTTGCTCACTTGCCCCATTCATATTTCGTTTAGTGCCCGCGCATTAATCAAGTGACATAAAAGAAAAACGATAAACTAGTGCAAAAACTCTGTCAATAGCAGTCTACCCTCTCCTCCACCCGCAGCACTTGTCATCTTCAAAAAGAAACTTTTGAATCAATTCAAGTTGTTCAAAGTTAAATCCGCGTTGCTGCAGCAGCTTTGCACTCAATTAAGTGAGTTGCTATGGTCGGGGTTGTTTTTTTGGAGTAGTTTTTCCAGCAGCTCTGCTCCCGCAGCTTGGATCTGGCTACATAATGTGCGTGAAGAAAAACAATTTTGTTGCAGCTAAGGAAAATCCACTTGAATGGCAACATAGCAATAAGAAAAGTAGAAAAGGCCAGCCTGCAACAACAACAATAACTCTGGCAAGTTTAGTGCCAACAATTGCAGCAGCTGCCATGTCAAAAGTTGCCAGTTTCTTGGCCCACTCACACGGACGGCACACTGCCAGCCAGGCCAATACCAATACCAACACGTGAGCTGGCAAAGTTTCAACTAACTCGTCTGTCGAAGTGTTGTCGCTCCCCTACCGCTTTCCCTACTACGCCTCTCTCTCTCTTGGACTTCCGCTTGATTGACTTGCATTGAGTTGACTTGGCACAGCTTGCTCTCCTCTCCCCTTCTCTCCGGCTGGATTTGGGCTGGCTTCTTCTTCGAAGCACTTGGCATTGGCTGCGTAAACTAATTTTCCATGTCGTCACTCAATTGTTTTAAAAGCCAACTTGCTATATTGTTGATGTTGACAGTAACACAAAAACAGCAACATGGATACTAACACACACACATAGACATAGACTAAGACACGCACACAAAGACACTCATAAAATATTTAGAGTTTACAATTGACTTTGACATGCATTTAGTGGTCTACCACCGCCCACTTGGCTTAACTTTAATGCAGTTTTTGTGTTGGCCAATTTTGTCCGGAACCCCCTTAAGGCCATAGCCATTAAAACCAGGGCTGTAACCCCTTTTTTTAGAACTAGAACTTAATTTTATTACAGGAGCTTTAAGTGTAAACTAAGTTTAGTAATTTAATTGAAATTTTTGATGAAGCGAAGATGTTGTCCATGTCAGGGTTTGTTTTTGAATTTAGGTTTTATGAGCAGTTAGAGGGAACTTTTGATCGACTATCGGGGTCTAGAGCTGGTTTGTTTCAAAATCTTCTAAGAGCTAAAAATCAAAATGAATACTTCCAAAGTTAATATATTTTCAAAACCATGGTAACTGCAGGATAATCCCGTAACTTGTTTAAAAATATATTATTCCGTCATGCATAAAAAAATCTTTTGGATGATGAGATCAGGACCATGTTTTTCTTAATGTATGTGAAGTTGCTAAATCCGAATTGGAGTCAAAGAAACTACTGATCGTCAAGTTTCTGAGTATGTAATTTCCCATGAAATGGAATATTTTGAGGTTATCTGCGAAACCGGACGTGCTAGGATTTTCTGAATCTCAAATTCGGACTTAGCAATCTCAAAAACATATAAAACCATTGTTTGGATCTCAGCACTCAAGAAAGATTATTTATGACGCATTGGAGGTTATGTTATATCCTAGCTACAAATAACAATTGATTTTTAGGTTTGACGTCTAGACCATGACTTTTATGTGCTTCAAATCTCCTAGCTCGTCTTGGTTGTGACTTAAACGTAAAATTCCCGAAACATGGTATTTCAGAGTTTATCTTGGAAACCTTTCGTTAGAATTCACCAAACCCAAAAAATAAAAGGTTAGAATAGAATTTAGAAACATTTAGTCAATTCGGACTCAGCACGCCGAAATACATAAAAAACATTTATCGAAGAATGGAGGATAATAATAGGTAAAGGCAGCAGTTGGAACTGAACATAGCATCCCAACTCAATTAGCCCAAGAACAGGCCCTTTGTGATACCGATAATAGGAGTAAGTGATAAGGATATAGAATGGACAGGAAAAATTAGGTAAAACGGAAAAATTGAAAGTGCAGGGCCATGCTTAACGTGGGATTTGAACCCACAACGTCTTGGATGATACTCTAATGCACTGTCGCTAAGCTGCGTTTACCTAAGTAAATTTTTCAAAAAAAATTTTAAAATTAATTTGCTTTAAGTTTTTTTGTCCTGCCAATTTAGCCATAATATTAAGACCATTCAAGTAAGGTTTATATCAAGATTGTTCTAATTAATGTAACATAGAAGGTAACGTTCTAGACTCCAAAAGATGCAAGATAGTCAGAAGGACTGAATAAGTTGATAAACCTATGTCCTTCCGTCTGTATGAACAGATCAGGGACATTATAGTTGCTGCAACAAGCTATTAAATTTGGTGCCCTTAAATCTATCTATTTGGCTTTTACAACCGGTTGGCGGTCTTGCCCGCGAAAATTATGCCTCGCCAGCGGTTCCTATCTTGAGCCAGCTGGCGCTAATTGGTTTTCCCAAGACTAAGAAGAACCTCCACTACTTGGTCTCTTCCTCGCAGAGGCGACTGCGGCCTTAGTCGACGTAATTTCAGTGATTTTTGCTTGAATTCCTTTTCAATTAGAACGTCATCCATGCGAATGATGTGCCATTCCAACACGGAAATCGCCATAGACAATTTGTCGGTTCGAAGATTCATTGCCTTATCGGATGTCAACAATATTTATGCTTCAAGAAGCACGAGCATGATAAGGTACCTGTACAGGGTTATTTTTGTATGTGGAGAGAGGGCTATACTTTTGAACTCCTTATTGAGCTCAAAGTAGCACCGGCTTGCAAGCGTTATCCGATGATGTATCTCCTTGCTACTAAGTCACTATGAATCGTGCCCTTACTTTTAGATAGGAAGTGCTTCGTCTTGTCCATGTTTACCGCCAAGTCCATGTTTTTGGACTCTTTTTCATTATACGAGAAAGCTCTGCAAACGCTTGAACGTTAGGGCCAATGATGTCAATGTCATCAGCATAAGTTAGTAGAATGACACTCTTATAAAAGATACAAAAGATAAAGTGCCCAAACTGTTGACATGGGTCCCCTGTAGGACGGCTTTCAACTATAGATAAAAAAATGGCGGACGTAAAGTCGGGCGCGGACGACTTTAGGATACCCTGTACCACTAGCTTGTAATAAAGTCTGATTTCTGCACAAAAAACCAAAAACAGAAGAATTTTTAAGCAAACATTTTTTTTTGACTGATCGTTCCTATGGGAGCTATATGATATAGTCAACCGATTTCAATAAAATTTGACACAGTGCCTAAATACCTTAAAAAAGATATGAATGCCAAATTTATTTTAAATATCTTTACAAACAAACAAAACACATCGAATTTTGTATAAAAAACGTGTTTTTGGACCGATTGGTCCTATGGGAGCTATATGATCTAGTCAAACGATTTGGATTAAATTTAGTACAGTGCTTAGGAACTATAAAATACTCACGAATGTCAAATTTGGTCCCAATATCTTAACAAACAAACGAAACACAACAAATTTTGTTAAAAAATCGATTTTTTGGAAGATCGGACCTATGGGAGCTATATGATATAGTCAACCGATTTTGTTCAAATTTGGCACATTGCTTAAGTGGTCTACAAAATTTCCAAACACCAAATCTGGTTACGATATCTTAATTAAAAAACGAAATATAGCGAATTTTTCTTTAAAAAAGTTATTTTGGCCGATCGGTCCTATGGGAGCTATATGATATAGTCAACCGATTTCGATCAAATTTGGTACAGTGATTGGGAACTATAAAAAACTTTCGAATACCAAATTTGGTTACGATATCTTTATAAACAAACGAATTATTCATCTAAAACGCTTTTTTTTTGTCGAGGTCGTCTCAAACACCCCTATGGGAGCTATATAATTTAACCCCGATATCAAAAAAATAAAATAAACTTGCCTCCTATGGAATAATATGGGATCTAATGTGAAAGTTTGGTAACTCTAGCTCTTACCATCTCTGAGATCTAGGCGTTCACACGGACGGACGGACGGACGGACGGACAGACGGACGGACAGACGGACATGGGTATATCGACTTCTCTATTCACCCTGATCATATTTTAGGTAACTTTGGGATGTTTCCGACGTCTCCTTCTATATGTTACATACATTTTCGGCTTGCACAAACTTAATATACCCTTGGACCATACGGTACAGGGTATAAAAAATGTCATCACCCTTTGTATCGAATGGTTTGGAGAGGTCCTTTACTATTAAGACGAAACTGCAAGAGTTTCTCAATGTCATCCTACAAAGCCGAACTACCTTTGCGGTGATACCCAACTCAGACATGTCTGAGAAGAACTTTATTCTATTAGCCGTGTGGAAAGAAACTTTGAAGTCGAAAAACAGATTGTGAGCGTCTATTTGCTTTTCAAGAGGATAATCCAGGATTTGTCTTGAATTGAATATGTAGTCTCTCGCAGATTTTCCGGATCTGAAGCCATAATGATAAAGCCCAATCAGTTCGATTACAAAATTTTTCAGTAGCTCTTCTCTATATGTGATATCTTTTGTATCCTATTGGAGCATAGGGCATCTTCAATTATAATAACTAAACAAATTTTTATATTTTGGGTTTTGTAATATAGAATTGCCTAGCAAAACCCATAAAATTCCAATTAACTTGCCGAAAAACTAGGAACCTTTAAAAAAGCCTGGTATTTATTAGCTTATAATAATTTATGAATTCCCATAAAAAAGTACTAATACATGCGCTATTACATTCTTTAACAATAGTTCCAAGCAGTGGCGGATCCACGGGGGAGGTTTTGGGGTTTGGATCCCTCCCCCAAAATGTCGAACAATAGGATGAAAGTCTTTTCACTATTCGAAATGCAGAACCCCCTCCAAGACCAAGTCATAGATACACTCCTGGTTCCTAGTTCGGAATTGATACTTTTGGCATGCTTTCCAAGTCACTAAATTAAAGCATCCCTCGTTACCACTCTTGCTAGCTCTTGGCACTGCCTGACTTGGACAGGCCGTCTAATTGTATTCCACTGTGCCGTAAATCTGTTTACAATTTGCGGCTATCGTTGTCATACAGAGCACAGTGTCCAGTCCAGGACGTCCAGTGTGTCCAGCTTTCAGCTTGTGCTACATTGAATTTCAATCAATTGTATGCCATTGTTGCAAATGTGTGTGTGTGAGTGTGTTTGTGTGTGTGTGATTGTGCGTGTATGCGTGTGTACGTGTATGCCAAAATGTATTTCCGCAATGTATTTTGACTTGAGGCTTTCCCGCTTGAATGATGGATAATGGCATTCAATTTGAGTTGCTTAAATTGTTGCTGCCAACTCGATTTAGTACAATTCAACTCAGCTGAACTCTCCTTCGCTGGACAACTTGGCATGTGTATTTATGAGGATTTATATGAAGACGTGGATGTGTGTGTGTCTCTGTATTTGTGTCGGCTTTAAATAGTTACATCAATTAATTTACAAGTCATTGTCAGTGTTGGGCTGTGCATTATAAATGATTTGTGTGCGTGTGTTCATTAGCGCTGTCATAGAGCAAAGTGCCCTAGAGGCATTGAAACGATTGTTTCCATCTCTGCCCGCCACTCAACATGCGGCTGCCGAGGGCCCTTGCAACGTTTATGGGTCAACCAAAATGTGTGACCTCATTTGGCAGGCGCATATTGGTTGGCTTATTGATTTTAATGTTGCTGCTGTTGTTGATTTGCGGCGGAGGGAAAAACGTTAGGTATACTTGAGCACACTTGAATCTATTTGCATTGGTTTGCTTATTTTATGGCCAAGTCAAGTGACTGCGCTGCGTCCTCGCCCCGCCCGCCACTCCAAAACATGCAACACAAGTTTGCATAGTTGCTGCCTGGTTACCAGCTTAAATATTCATTGGCAAAAACTTTGAAGCCGGTAGTAGAAGAACATTGCATTGACATTAAAGTGCAGGGGCGGCGGCGCAACTAAAGCCAAGTCGAAACGGCCACAATGCGGCTTCAAAGTTATTGGAGCAGTAACAAAAAGTCACACACACACAGGTACATATATATAAGGAAACAGAGTCACACACACACTCTCGCGCAGCTCGCTTTTATCAATTATCAATTAACCTAAATTTTAGCGTCTACATTTTTGGCAACATCAGCGTCAGTTAGTTATGTGCCAGTTGAAGTAGAAATTTCCAAGGAAGCATCAGCCAGGAGCAGCAGCAGCAGCTAAGAGTATTTTTCAAATAAAAGTTGACAGTTTTGACTGTTTGGCACCTGCGCTGTTCGAAAGATATCTATCTAGCTACGGTTATACGATAGTTCCCGCGAAGGTAAACTTAGTCTACTATCAATGAAACCAAGTTTGAAAGGATTTTTTCAATCAGGATGCAGGTGTCATAAAGCTCCTTTGTCACGCTCTTTTAGATAATCTTGGCTAAGGGGTTCGATTCATTATCAATTTAAAGCATGCACAATTTACTTAAGAGGGTGAGTTGGAAGAGCTATTAGCGGAAATCTGGTAGTTGACGTATTCAGAACCAACATAACCTGGAGCGAAGTCAAGAGATTGGCGCATAACAGAAGGAAATTCAGGAACCTCGTTGCGGCCCTTTGCTCCTCTGCGAAGCCATAGGCTCACATATTACGAGCCATTAAAAAAAATGTTGTATGAAAAATTTGATCTTAACTGCTGAGCTTAGATCTTAGATGATGTGGACGGTTTCGTTAAGTTTCTGTATTTTATATTTTTGTACATTTTCAAAAATGTCTTAAAGCCTTTTATCAGTCCATTACCCAATAGCTTGGCAAAATGCGTTGCGTAGAAGAAAAAACTGGGTCCTTCCGTTTAGTACATAATTTACTCATTCTAACTATTATTTCATATGGATTTTTTAGACGATAAGCGATTCATATCGAGATTGAGGTCTCATTTCAAGACACATCAGTATCAGCGAGTCCACAGATCAGGATTTGAATGGCTCGTTAGACAGCTCTTTAATATTCTTCACCCCCTTATACGTATAGTAAGTTAAGCTACATACACTTTGGTCAGCACTTGGTGCATATCTTAAAGATTCATATTTACTGAGATATTCAAATTTAGAGCTCTTTTGCAGATCTCAAAAGTATAAAGTATATATCGTCATAAACTGAATCTCAGAGCGTTACTGTGCTCTGAACATACATATTTGTAGCGCCAAACAAAATATGAGTATTATATTGGGTTACAGGCTCTATGCTCCTTAGTAGGAAAAAACAATAAATCGCCCTATTATATCCAGTAAACGTCTTCTGCCTTGAAATATTGCAGTTGTTCAAATCAGCACCTCTCACGGGCTTCTTAAAAAAAAAAAAAATAGATTTACGAATAATGATCATATCTTCAAGATTCTTAAATATTAATTTTAATAATAGTCCTGTTTTTGGATCAAAGCTTTGGAGCTCTCGAATCCTCCTAAAATTAATTTAAGGTTCTTTGCGTCGGCATCTCCTCGGCTTCTATAACCTAAATAGGTACAAAAAAGTAACCCAACAGGGCATGAATTCCCTTAGGATACTAACTCGGCTACTTGAGACATGACAGAGGGAAAATATCTGATTAATACTGGTATCATGAGCTCAAACACTTGCAAGCTGCGAAATTGGGAGAAAACCTCTCTATATATAACTACAGAGTGTGACGCCCTTTCTTGAAGAAAGACAGATTATCAAAATATGAAATCCACAGATTTGACCCATCTCAAATAATTAAGTTTGTTGCAGATATAGGGCTAGCTGAGGAGCTCTAGGCCTAGAAGAGAGTGCAATAGATCATACGGGTTGCAGTGCAGCATTCCACGATAATATTATTATTATTTATATTTCTTATTAATTATAGTTAGTTCCCACATTTACCTTCTTTAAGGAATTTGTATGAGTCTCGATAGCTAAAATATCCTTAAATTTTTAAATCTCTTGTATTCCAAATTAAAATGTAAATGCCCAGAAATATTTCCCCAAAAATGTGTTGTAAAAGGTCAAAATCTACCATGCGTGCTAGATTTTGTACACTCATATTGGTGGTATGTAGCTTTCTAGTGCTTTCATCTGTCTAAAAGTAACTGCGAAATGTATATCTTCTTAAAACATATTTATAATTCTTTGCAGTGGAAGATCAGAAAATATAAATTTTACTGAAAAATATGCAACACTTTATCTATACTGCTTTTAAATAAAATTGTTCTTATAAAAACTTTTCTTAACCAAACCAAACCCGTTGTTAGTCAGCCATCAGAGTGGAAAATTGGTTAATTTCGGGAATTTTTGCCTGTCTGCCTCGTTGCTATGGTAACTGAAGTCGTGATTCTGGTTGTTTTTTTGTTCCAACACTTTGTGGCTTTTAAAGATTGTTTAAAAGCAATTTTTACGAAAACTTCAAAATCTATAAAAAAAATGGGCCAAAGTGCTTGAACTTTTTTTTGGTTATTCCTGTATGAGCTGGATTATATATGGAACTATATATTATAAATGAGAAGATACTTGGAACCAAGTTCAAGAACATTAACTTATGACGTATTAAAGACTTTTACACTGAGAAAAAAAAACTAAGAATTACACATTTCGAACTTAATATCTGTCCAAGTATGGGTTTGTTAAAATTAAGAGCTTGATCTCTTCACATAATACTCATATTCAGGACGAAAATAGCACGAAATTTGAAACGCCAGATCCCTTTTAAACTCATTTCGAGGATTAGAGTCTTTAAAGGAAGTATCGCAGATCTTTGCTCATGCATGTTGTAACATGAATTATGTTGTTTAAATAACTTAAAATGATTTTAAAATATCTTAAAGAGAAATAAGTGAATCTCGAGTTAAGACGATTCCATCTGGCATCAAGGTTAGCTCTTAAACTGAGATTAAAAATTCTGGCTATGAAAACCCTGAAGCTTAAATTGGGAATATACAAGTTTGCCTATAGTTACTTATCGCAATTAGATGTCACGTATAAACTAAATATTCGGCTGTCATTGTCATCCACTCACACTCACACACACATACCTACTAGGCATGTTTGTACTTATGTAAAACCCCATGTAAGTGTGCGTCATTAGTGTGAAAGCATTTGTAATATTAACCGTAAACGACAAGCCTTAAGCTGAAAATGAAAATGGAAATCAAAATTCTGTTGGTTTAAATTACCAAACTGATTAAAGCTTATGGGAATGTCCAAAAAGCAGCAAAAAGGATACAGAAGCTGGCACAAAGTGTTTGTGTTAGTGTCTATGTGTGTGCCTATACACAGTTCAAATGCCGAAGTATTTTCACGTTTGACCCCCTTTGACAATAATCATTTTCATTACTGTAAAATGTCAGCAGTGTCAGAGAGAAAATTCAAGGATCTGCTGGCAAGGAGAGAGAAAGCGAGCGGAACGCAATGCACAGTGGAGCATGGCAAGCAAGACGACATGTCCCAGAGTGATTGTAGGATATGTATCTAAAATTTGAAGATACAGCGTCACGCACACAGAGACACCAACACGAACACACACACACACAGCAGTCTTTCCCAAAATCTAAAACAAACAACTGGAATGTGAGGCATTTTCAAGGGAAAACATTGAAGGCATTGCAGCAACGCAGCGTTAAAAACTTCTTGCAGCCACCCGGGTTGACATTTTGCAGCTACTTTTATGATACACATACTAACAAAGCGATTCACACACAGATACTCGTAGACAGCTGCACACAGATACAGCTACAGAGTTGCTTTTGTGGGTGATGGCTGTTATAGCTTGGCTACGGGCCCAAGAGCAATGGCGTTTGAAGGAAAGTCTATAAGAAATGCATTTGCTCAAGTGGAAATGAATTGAACTTAAACCAAGCCAACGACGGCGACAAAATGCAATCTCGTTTTGTTGTCAACTTAACCTCCAAATGACGACGACGCCGACAACAACAAAAAAAACAATGACACTTTTGCAATTGTTGTACTATTTGTATTTGCAGTTTTCCCAGTTTTGCCGCCTTGCTCAACACTGCCACTACTCGAGACGACAGACAGGGCGACATTTTAAGGGGTTTCTGGTACTCGGGCTGCTCGATTTTTAGTTTAAACAATAGCTTGAGCATTTTTGATTGTCAAATGTTTGCAGAGATAACATTTACCAATGCCGGATTTCCACTGAACCATGGCAAGAGATGGCGTTTTGATGATGCCAAAAGACAACGACAAATGTGGATGACTGAGTGGGCGTTTTTTTGTTTGGATAGATTGAATTGGTTCGGGGGGGTTTTGTAAATGTAAATGTGCGGAAGCATTAATTTGCAATGATACGTATTATAAATGCAACATAAACATGACAACTGGATACAGAGTTGTGCCCCGCCTGTCAGTGAGTCAGTCAATTAGCCGCCAATTAGTGTTGCATACTTTACGGCATTTTGTATGCAAATTACATACTAAATAGCGTCAAGTCTCGTTAATGATGCATTTCGAGTTTCCGTACTCACTAATGGATGTTGCCCCGCCGACTCATTATATAGGGCTTTAGGTATTAAGTTTACTTGAAGCTTTTATTTTTACACTAACAAATAAAACGCGTAGTTTATTTTTGCTTTTATGTTGCCGTGCGCTGGTGTTCTTGGAAAAGATTGTATTGTTCTTGCGTCATTATGGAGTGCGGAAAATGAGTCGCAGTAGAAATATGATACAGTTTTCTTAACCATGTTTTCGTCTAATTATTTGTGTTCAGTTGCACAAAATAAATCCAGGGAAAACCACAAAGAGCATTGAGAGCTATTTTAAGAGCAGTGCTGTTGGAGTGAAATCCCTACTTGTAAGAGTTAGGTAAGAATCGAAAGGCTACCAGATTAGAGACTGGTAATCTTATTAAATTTTGCCAGTGCTTCCTTTTCGTTGAAGATTGTTGCCATCTGAAAATAATGAAACCAAGTTATATATCGATTAGGAATTGCATAAAAGCCACACCAACTTATTGGATAACCCTTGTCCATAATCAGCTGCTTACAACTGTGACATGGTACGGTTTGATTTTAGTAGAACAAGAGTATGTGTTTTGGTTGGTTGCAGTGGTGGCCCAGTCCATGAGCCCAACTAGCGCTTTCGCACCATTTAGCTGCCACATTCTCGTTGCCAGCTCGTTAATTGGTTGCCTTCTGTATTAAGCCCGTTAAATCCAGTCTATGCGATTTAGGAACCTTTGGCGTTCGTTGATGATTATTTCCGCCTGCTCCCCAAGCCTATTGAAAAGCGGTTTTCCTAGGCTGTACGTTCTGTGCTTCAAAAGAGCGAGGTATTAACAAAGGAAATGAAAAACTATTTTTTCTTCTGGCTGATTGCAACTGTGACAGGTAGCCTTATTTTGGACGCCTGTTAGAGGACAGTCCAAAAGACAGTGATGACTGCCACCAGTCTAGAGGCATCTCTTCTATTCGTAGTTATCCGCGATGTTGTTTGTTTGAGGTGGCAGCTAGGCCATAGAGATCTACTAGTCATGCAGCACTAGACTATTCTGTCTACGACCTGCTATTGTAAAGTATTTTGTATTGATGTTTCTCTTGACCACGTTAAGTTAACTGAGCACTGGCTCCGCAAGAGCCTCACTCATTGCAGTTTCATTTTTTTCAGTTCGCCAGGATTTTCGTTTCCCTCTATATTCCGGCGTCCCGGAACCTAGGTTAGGTTAGGCTGTGTAGATAGTGACTGAGATCACCTTGAGACCATGATGTCCATTGTGCTTCCGCGATGTTGTTTGTTTGAGGTTGTAACTAGGCCACAGAGATCTACTAGTCATGCAGCACTAGACTATTCCATCTACGACCCGCCATTGTAAGATGTTTTGTGTTGATGTCTCTCTTGACCACGTTAAGTGGTGTGAACGCCGGTTTCGCAAGAGCGGGACCTAGGTTATGTTCGGTTGTGTAGGCAGCTCAGATAGGGACTGAGATCTCCCATAGACCAAGAGGTCCATTGTGTTGTTGGGGAGGAAAAGACTTGAAGAGAAGGAGGAATTGTGGAAGAGGATCAACCACTGTAGGACATCCCTAATCGCCTAAGTCTCTCCTGTTGCATTTTGAGGATTCGACGAAAGAAACCAGATCCGCTATGTGCACATAAGCTAGACTACCCAGATCTTCAAAGAATGGTTTACTCAGAAACTGGGTTCGTCTTCTAAGAAGCGCCGGGCAGTCGTGTAGCAGGTGTGGGATGCTTTCTGTCTCTTCCTCATCCGGGACCTAGCTTAGAGAAATGCTGAGGCTCCATCTGCTTTGGTCCATCATTTTAGAGGTTGTGATGCCTGAATTACAGACTGGCTATCGGACAGAGTAGTAAAGTTGTTTTTGAATGTGTAGTCCGCGATTAGCATCGTACATGCTTTACCAATGGCAAACAGTTCCGCATGGAAAACGGTAGATGAATTGTGAAGGCCCTGACTTTTTGATGTTTAGTCTCCAGAAGTATAAACCTACACCGACCCCACAATCCATCTTAGAGCAATCCGTGTAGATTGTTGGTGTCGAAGCTGTTTAGCAGAGGTAGAGGTAAGACTGTAGTGAAATTCCTGTTGAATACTATCTTCGGGACAATATAGTCAGTCTTGTCAAAAAGGTTTTAAGTTAATTTTGTTCGATGGCGCCCGAGGCCATGAGTTCTTTCTTCCCACTTCCCTTAACTTCAATGCAGCCACGGTCGACGTTTTTATAATGTGTAAATCTGGCGGTAGCGTAGTCGTCAGAATTTTAAGCGCCTTCCTGGGACATGGCTTAATGGCTCCGAGTGCCATTCCACATGCTGGCCTTTGTAGAGACTGTGAAGTGACCCATGTAATTTAAATACTTTTAAAATGGGAATACATTTATATCGTCCTAAAGAATCTATTGATGAACACTGTGTAAATAAAAAAAATATATATTTGTTAATCTTCGGCTCCAAAGATTTTACAACTTGAGCTATAATCAAAATAAAACTCGTTTTGCTTACATTTGTTTGCTGTTGACAAAAAGTTGTTAAAATTTTACGACTCTATAAGGACTAAATAGGACAAATAAAATCGGGCGTTAACGACTTTGAGATACACTTGCCATTTTACATTGCAAAGGGTCTAGCTGGACCTGCCCCCACCGATTTTTGAAAACTTAAGATTTAGTTTGCCCAAAAAGAAAATATCTATCGCTGTAAAGAACAAAGGTCTTAGTGTAGAAGGAATTTATTTTCGCAAATATGTTAACCTTCTTTTTTTGTTACACAAAATTCTCATATCATGGAGCATCTAAGACATATGCATGATATGCAAATTTGTTGTCTGTCCCTACCTCTCATGTGCAGTAAATATTGAAATCAGAGCAGACGTTATCAATCCAAAAACAATTTTTCTTTTCAACACTCCTCCTTGTCCTTTTCAGTTCCACTCACAGATACATCAACAGCAAATCAAAGAATTTTTGATTTTTAGTTCCTTTTAGCATACCAAAAAAAGGGCAAAAAAATCAGAAGATGTGGTTTCAATCCATTTGGTCCTTTGCAGTCTTGATGCTTCTTTGCTTTTTATGCGTTATGAGTCCATTTAACAAATTAGTCAAACGTGGCTATCTCTGCTTCTCGGTTATTTCACATATCGTCGGACATTTCTGCAAATGCATTTTACGCTAATTGAAATCGCAATCGAATTACATGAATGGACGCCCGCTGACTGGTTGGTTACGCCTTCGGTGTTGCTGCCGGCGTTCATCCTGCTGCTCGTCCTGCTGCCGCTGCAGGCATATAAAACCCAATGAAAATATAATCACATTTATGCAGTTTTTATGCCTGCAGTGTAAATATTTTTGTTGTAAACAAGCGAAGCTTATGCCCATCAACAGCAAGGGCGCCGCCATCGTTGTCCTGCTCGTTAGGCAACAGCTGAGCAAGCACAACACAAACACACACACACACTTATGTGCTTACACACATGTCCTGTATCTATGTGTGTGTGTGTATCTGTGTGTGCATGTTTGGCTGATGGCCGCTGCTGCTGTGCACTTTGTGTTGTTGGCCTGGTCATCGTTTTCACTCAGTCAACAGCCCAGTCCTGCTGTGCTGGAGCACCATCATCAAACTTATCCACATATATTCGATTCCATTTTGAGTTCATTGAATTTGCGCTGATTTTTGTCTTCCTCTTGTTTATATTTTTGCCGCTTTTTCATTTATGAAAATTGCATTAACAACATTTGGCAAACTGCGAAAAAATATAATATATTTATATAGTATGCTGTAAAGAGCAGGCAAACTATTCAGCGTAGAAGTTTCTATACACTTAAAAATGGCAAGGAAAAAAGAGGAAGTAAAAAAAGGATATTGAAAAAAAATATATTAAAGAGAATTCGAAATGAGGACTGCTTCGCCACTGGTTGTACTTTTTCACAAAAATTAGATTTCCCATGCCAAAAAAAATTCAAAATAAGCATATTGTCGAAATAAAAAATCGGAAAAAATAATCATGATAATTAAATTTAAACAGTAAACCGAAGAACTGGTCAATTTAAATCACCAAGTAAAAAGAACGGAACAAAGATTTCAGAACTTCTTGTACAATGAACCATTTTTTCTTCGAAAACTGAACTAGTAACTATATTTTTAATATCAGCTATTCTTCATCTTAATGCTTCTTAATATCCTTTAAATCATCCGTCGATATTACGTATAAATAACTTCTTAATAATAACTCCTAACGGATTTCGAAGATCTTAGACTCGAAATGTTCGTAAAATATTTATCTTTCAGCTTAAAGGTTAATATAATTAAAAAATATATTTTTCGTTAATAAAAAGCAAGATAAAAATTTGAAATTTAGAAAAAGTTAAAAAAGAAAATTTTTTTATTTTGGTTTTTTGAGCTTCTAACTTTAATTATTTTTACTTAATCTGTACATATTATTTATCACCGTAACAATACAATACTTTTAAATCTAATCGTCTTTCATGTTTATCCTAAAAATCTCGGAAACGGTGCTTAAGAAAAAAAAGGTTGTCTTTTTCGCATTTCTTGACCGAAAATTGACGTAAAACTTACTATTTTACGAAAGTTCACTCAATGACCCTTAAACTTGTAATCTAGGGCTATACATTTTTTCTACAAATTTTTTTTTTTCAAGATTTCGTGTACTTTGACCTTCTTATTATGTAGCGAAATTTTCTGTATCTTAAACTTAATTTTTTAGCAATATGCTAATTTATTTGCAATTAATTTTATTTATGAAAAAAAAGTAAGAAATATCTTGATGGACTTTCAAAAATTAAAATTAAATAAACTATTTTTGCCGTAATAAAATAAAAATATAGCATTAAGCCCACTTTACATTTTATTTAATCAGAGTCAAGATATTCCATCTTTCAAACTGAGAAATTAAAAGAATAAATATAAAGGAATTTGATTCGAATATTTATTATTAAGAAAAAAAAATGGAAAAAATCCCTAATTACTTATTTATTTATTTTAAAAGGGGTACAACAAGGGCTTCAAATTATAAGAAAAATTTGAATTATATAATTAAAAAATATATTGAGGAAAAAAAGAACCAGTGGATGAACTTGGATTTACAATAACCAAGTAGAAAAAAGGCACTTTAAATAAACATTAAATTAAACATTACATATATTAAAAAAAAAAACAAAAGGGGATTATTGGTCAAATGGGTGCCTTATAATACAGGATTGATTATGGATGTTTGAAAAGGCAATCCAAGATAACTTAGGATAGAAGATTATGATGAAAAAAAAAGTAACAAAGAGGTATAAACTAAGCAGATTACTTAACTGTAATTACAAAGAAAGAAAACAGTATCATTAATGACATCTTTATTTTAAAAATTTTTCCTTCACAAGGATCTAGGCATTCCCTATGTGGGTGATGTATTGAATAAACTTAGGGACCGTTACGCTGATCGCATAAGGAACCATCCGAACTCGCTAGCATGTGCCCTGGCCGGTCATAGACCAAGAAGACGCCTAAAACGCCTTCATCCAAACGACCTCAGAAGGCGTGTCATATCATAGAACCTACTTGATTTTTTTCTTTTAAATATTGTAAATTAAATTAAGGGTTGATATCCAATAATAAATTTTAAATTTTCAAAAAAATTCTTTCTTTGGCATCTAAAAGCTACAACTCAGAGATTTAGTGATGTCCAGCTTTCTCAAGTGCTCTTTTTGTTTGAAACATTTTTTCGGAAAAATAATTTATTTTTGGAGTCCCGAAACTGTTTGTAGAAGATTTTTGTACTATTTCCGGGTGGGCTTATTTATTTGCAGTTCAGGCTGATAAGCAAACTTTATGTTGAAGGTATGGACTGGGCTGATAAATTCGTAACTGCGACTCAAACGAATAAATTTTTTTTTTTTAGAGACCTTTTGATGAAATGCATCCAATCCAGAGTTGTCAAGTAGCCTTAAAGTCTAGGAAAAGCGGCAATCATTTAATCTATGGCTTGCAAGCACAAAAAAAGAGTATTTTCCGGTTTCTAGCGTTAGTAGTTTTTGCAGATCTAGTCCTACTCCTTTTCAAGCTGTACCTTGCAATAGCGAGAAAATATTTTACATTTTTCCAAAGTCTCTTAGTAAAAAATTTCCGATCTTATCACTTATCTTTGTTATGAGACGCTATAAATTTTCTACACCTTACAATGTTGCTGAGAAATAGTTTCTTAAGGTTCGTCTCTCTATTTTGCATTACAACCCTTAGTGGGTCAAAGCTTCCATCATAGTGCCTCTCCAAGCCGCCTGATCCATTGATTCAGAGCTTCTGACATTCATCTTTTTAAGATCACCTTTAACTGCGTTCAGCAATTGTTTTTAGGGCACTCTCTTGCTCTCCTCTCAAGGTTCCATTGTACATAAACTGAAGAGTCTTTCTTGATTCGATACTAAAACAGAAAAATATGTTAGGTATACAAATTAGGATATTTTTCACGGTTAGTCGACTATTTTTAGGTACTTTGTTGCTCCAATAGATTTGCTTGGAATCGTTTGAAATAAGAAAATCATGCTTGAGTTGGTTGTAAAATTTTAATTTAATGTGCTTTTTTCAACTACTCCTTTGATTGACACTGATTTTTACAACCCTTAAGGCGATATATCGTAACTATGGGTAATATAATATATACAGTCACCCCGACCTAATGAAATTAATCAAAACAAACCGATTACGATGGACTGGCCATCTAATGATTGGACAGTGTGTAGGTAACCGAAGAAGAGGTTGACCAAAGTTGAGATGGTTGTATGTGGTTGATCAAGATGCAGAGGACTTACGACTGAGATGTTGTAGAGCACAAACCCGAGAGCGCGACGAATGGAGGCGAAAACTACAACAGGCAAAGACCCGACCAGTTCTGTTTCGCCAATGATGATGAACTTTGAGACGAACCCTTGCCGAGCACAATGCAAATTTTTTATGAAAAAAAGAAAACGATTTAGTAGAATGCATTTTTTTTTTAAATTAATATTAACTACCATGTTACTAAATGTTAAAATCTAGGGACCAATTTTATGATGTTGACAGCAATTTTTTTTATTATTTTTATTTATTTATGACTGCCAAATCGGGGACCTATTTCATGATATTAACAATAATTTCTTTTATATTTATTTTTATTATTTATTTACGACTACCAAACATTGGACCAAAGTTTAACATACTCGCTATAAAGTATGGAATATTATATGTAGTGTGAAATTTATGTTATATGTTTTAAAGCCAAATTTATGTTTACGTTTGGCAGACTGCAAGTGTATATATTTGTGTGTGCGGGAGTGTGTGTATATGTGTTTGTGTGTATTTGTTTGTCGTTGTTGTTTACAGCTGCGCATAAATGTATTTTTCATATAATTGCATTTTCTGTTTGAGCAGCCAACAAAGAAGAATTTGCCCCCCGCGCTGGAGCCTGCGCCCATTAGTAGGCTACAATAATTTAATAGCTTTTCAATTGGCAACATAATTGGTATTTTTTAGCAGTTAATAACACATTGACAGGCGCCAAAAGTTGTCAACGCTGTGTGTACGTATGTGTGTGTGTTAGTGCATTTTTTGTTGCAGCTGTTGCATTATTAATGGCCATAAAGTCTATGCACTTCCGGTTTGGACTCTCTTTTGCAGCGAGTAAATTAATAGGCAACATTTTAACGGAAAATGTCAACAAAGTTGACAATTTTTTTTGCATACATTTATATATAGCTACTTTTTTCTTGCCATGATAAACGATGTCATGATTTGTGAACTTTAATATGTAATTAATGTCACATTTGCACTATTAATAATAATAATATTTATTTTTCCTTTTGCCGTTTCAGAGTTTTGCAACAAATACAAAACAAAAGGTAAGTCCATCATATCATTTTGTGCAAACAATTTATCATAATGTCCAGTATATGACATCTCTTGATAGTTAATCTTAACAGTAGCATCATTTTTCTACTGACAAACTGTCAAAGAGCAAACAAATAAACTGATTAGCCATGTCGCTTTCTACATGGCTTGAGTCTAACGTTATGCCACTAAAACTGACAGACGCAATGACTAAAGTGTCATAAATCCCATAGCCAAGCGTCAACAACATCCACATCCGGCATCCTCCACATCAAACTCAACTCGACATCAGCATCAACTACTAAAACTAACATGAAAAACAACAAATTGTTTGTGACCTACGCGACATGGAAGTCACAAATTGCTGTTAGAGCAGGACAGATAGTCGGACAGACAGACAGACGGACGGACGGATGTATTGTCGTCTCTGACTTTGCTGTTCCGGCCAATGAACCAATAACCCCCAATCGGTTCAAACGCTAGACGGAAGGCTCGCCTCGAACTCATGTCAAACGCAGGCTCGCTCGCTCGCAGCGGACAAACTGAACTGACTAAATGAAAGACTGGCAAACTAAAAATTCACTTTATATACACTGAGAGAAAAGAGGGCAAAGTTTTTAAATTTTTCTAAAAGATTACTTTTTAATTAAATGCCTTTTTTTTGGGATTGGTATAAGCTCCAAATAATACGGAGTTAAAATCAAAGTGATCTCTATTTTTCCTTATAATATCTAGATAGGAAGCACGAGCTTTTATAGCGATTAAGATTATATAACGATTTCTGAGGGCACATGGATGAAAACGATTAATTATTATCATTGTATTCTTTATAACTGGGTATTAGGTTGGAAAATTTACTGATTTGTATAAAATGATGACGTGTTTCGTTTGCGCGCTAGATGGCGCAAGCAACTTCTTGCTTATTTTTTTATCACAGTCACATAAATATAATTTAAATATAACTAAAGTAGGCAATAGTAAAAAATAATGAAGCAAGCTGCGTAAAATTATCTTGATAAAAAAATTACCTTTTATTACGAATATTTTTTTTATTCATGATTACTTTTTAGAAACCCAAAATAAATTGTACTTAAAAGTGGACACCAGTCTATACTCCACCTAGAGGAAACTACTCGTAAACGCGTAATTAAGCTCTACAGTAGCTAGCTGTTCATTTTTGTCTATTTTCTAGGAAAACAATATTACTGCAAAGCCTTGAGAGCGTAAATGTGTTATCGATATCAAGTGTAAAAAGCTTAAAAAAAAATATATTTACTACTCACAATTTAAATACTCATTGACCCCTTTATGGATATGTTTTATTTATTTCTTTAAATACCAATTTATAATAGAATAATTAAAGTAGGGCTAATGTTGATCGTGTATATAGGGTGGGCCATCTGCTAGTTTGGCTGTTAAACACGCATAATTCGGAAAATACTCACTAAAGTGGTGGCTCATATACCATACCACCTTGAACACCATATTCAGAAAATCCATAATACAAGATTATTCATCAAAATCAATATTGTCAACTTCAAAGAATTCTCAATCGACTATGTCAGAGCTTGATCCAATCGAAACATTTTTTATAATCGGTCGTACCATCGAAGCCATCTTCGATTTTGCAATTCAGTAGTTGTTGGGTATTTATTCCGTTTTTACCGTTTGGGATGTCAAGTGTTTTTATCTAAAATTCAGGTTTTTCGGCAGTGCCCAACTATTTTATGCTCAATTTGCAGTTTATGGTGATCTATTCTTTGTGTTTGCTGGTTTCCTCGGTTTTTGATGTCGGTGACTTGCCACTCTGTTCATTATCGTTATAGGACTAATAGGCACATCTGGGTCGTTCAAGCCACTGTTAAAAGATTATATTCTCCGGGGTATCGTTGCCGAAACGCTTTTGTAACATTTCCAATCAATCGCATCACTTTTAACTAAAATTTAATACATACTCGTTGTTGGCAATCCAATTTCCATTTGAGAATTAATAAAAATGGCAATTAAAAAAAAAAAAAAAAAAGCCACACAGTAATGATTCCGGGAACTTTTTGATTAAGGTAGTATCAAGTTCGAAACTAAAACATTTTGGATTTAGTAAATCTTAGTTTTCATACATAAATGAGTATTTTCAGACTTGCATTTCGTATATACATATTGTCGAAAAATATACGAATTATATTCATTCAACAAATAAACTAACAGATGGGCCACCCTATGTATTAACATACTTATTAAAAATAAAATTTCATAATTATTATAGACAAATTTACTAATGGTTAAGAGCATCAACTCCTTTAGGTATACTTATTTTAACAGATGGCCCACCTTATATATTAATAATTAAAAATAAAATTTCATCAATATTATAGATAAGCGAACAAATGGTTAAGAGCATCCACTCCTTTGGGTAGTATTTCAACAGATATGTATGAATAATTAAAAAAAATTTATAAACATAGACAAAAAAACTAGTGATTAACAGCGTGAACTCCTATGGGTATAATTATAGTAACAGATGGACCACCCTATATATTAATTATTAAAACTTCAATTTTATTAATATTATAGACAAATGAACTAGTGGCTAAGAGCATCAACTCCTTTGGGCATAATTATTTCCACATCAAACAATAATTTTCTCTAAGTGAAGACAGCTGCAAGTGTATTTATGTGCGTTGGTATTAGTGCTGGTATATGTGTGTGTATGCATGTTGGACTTAGTGCATGTGTGTGTGTGCGTGTGCTCTATAGTTTGACTAGCACTCAAAACAGTGCGCGAGATTCTGCTTGTTGTCTGACAGATAAAATGAAGTATTATGTGTGTGTGTGTTGGTTTGTCCATGTTTGTGTGACTATGTCCTGTGTGTGTTGACAACATGAGGAAAAACAAAATGCTTTTCAAATAACAACAACAACAACATTCAAGCTGTGAGCTTGTGTATGTGTTTCTATGTTGGAATTTATCGATAAGTTGTCGTCATAGAATAACTTAAACAAAATTGCTGTGACCGCTCCTCAGCTTCTTCTTCTCTCAGAGAAAAAAAAACAATGGCGCATAAATTTCGCTTAACTCATACATGCTTACTTCCTATACATGTGTGTGGGCTTTCACATATTTATGCATAACGGTTTATGCCTGGCTCCTGTTTTATATTAAATTTATAACTTATAATTTATATATATGGAAAATCGCATATGAATTCATAAATTTTCCTTTTTGGAGCAGACGCCGCAACAGCAAAACGCGTTGGCCTGGCCACACTGAGATTTTTCTTTCTGAACGACACAAATTTAATATAAACGAAAGGAACAGATTTTAGTAAAAGCTAAACTCGCAGCTAAAATACTCTTTTAAATTAGTTATGCAGATTTAGATAGAACCTAGATTAGGGGAAAATAAAGGAATTTGTAGATGAATTTTACGTGTGTGGAAAATTTTAATTTGCTGCTTGGTTTTTGTAGGGCGTTATTTGGGTCTTAAATAAATATAATAATTTGGTACACAGAAGGCTTGCTTTTAGGTCAAGATTCCGAAAATAGGTATTTATGACTCAAAACACATAAGAAAAGGTAGATAGTAGGTGCAAAAAGTATGACACTTTACTACATAGTATGCAAACATGCAAAAAACATGCACAGTGTCGTTCAAAATAACTTAACCGATAATGATGATAAACAAATTAATTTTTTAATTTTTTTTTTTCCAATTTTATCTAAATCTAATGTTTTTTTTAAATATTATACATTCGAAACGAATAATTAGAGTATAGAATAGCAAGGTAAAAATTATCAGTCGATAAGAGCAACCAAATTGCCAATTTGGAGGTAAAGCGTCAAATTGATCGGGGATATATCGAAATTTATACATATTCCGAAAAGCAGAGCCGTTTTTACTTGCAAGCGTTCAGCTGAAACTGGATCGAATTCAAATTGAAAAGTTTCTGGGAGACCGAGAAAAAAATTGTGTGATTAAGCGGTGTTGTTTTCCTAATGGCATGGGATCATGTTCAAAATTGATGGAATCATACAAAAAGAAGTATTTCGATTAAAAATTCCTTTACGTTAATATTATTTTCAATTCTTTTATTTTGCAAATTCTCTAAAAAGCTATGTGTTTCTTTAAACGAAATAAGCGTAAAAAGATTAAAAAAAATTAATTTTTTTATTATACAAATTTTACATTTTATTCAAGTGAAATTTTTTTGAAAGATATTAAAGTTCTCTAAAAAAAAAATGTTAATATATAATAAAAAAATGCATTCAAAAAAATTATTTTTTTTTGTCGGCAATTTATACTTTTTTTTTTCCGAAAAGGGTACCTCACAGAGAGGCGGGGCGCTGCGACCAAAAGGTCTTTTGTACCATGCCCTAAGGTTAAAACAAAAGACTTTCCGTTTTCCTCAAGAATAACAGTAGGTCTTTTGTTGGTGTTGATCTGAGGTGGAAGGGACTAATCCGTTCCTTTCCCATGTGACAGGCTCTGTCCCATGCCAACGCTGGCCAGTCACAGAGAATATGCCTGGTGGTTTCATCGTCTTCTAGACAGAGCCTGCACTCTGAAGAGTCCGATAGGCCAATTTTCTCTAACAGTGTGGTGGCCAGATAGGTAAGCTACCAGGAGCTTTAGGTCCGGTCTGCCAAGACCTTTTGTCTTGATTGCATCCAGAGGTTTGACAAGCACTTTTGCTTGACGAAGCCCCGGAAGGGAGAACCAGTATCTCCTATGTTCTCCTGCGGCCCATTTGATTATGATGGTTTTGATCGTGGACCAACCAATACCACAAAACGGCGTAGATGTAGCCAGGGTGGATGCACCCTGTCGTGCTAGATCGTCAGCGATCTTGTTACCATCCACTCCCGAGTGTCCAGGCACCCAACATAGCACGACTTTGTTCCGGGCGGACAGGGTTTGGAGGTAGTTATAGCATTCTTTAACCATTCGGGAGGAGATGCTCCAGGAAGACAATGCCCTAATGGCAGCTTGGCTATCTGAAAAAATGCATATGCTTGCGCCCCTAGTTCCCTTGAGAAGGATATTAAGGACGCAGATCTCTATGGCATGAATCTCCGCTTGAAAGACGCTGGGCCAGATGACCAGGCAATTTATACAAAGAACAATAAATTAATATTCAACAAAAGGCAGTATTTTAATATTTTTTTTGCGATAATATATATCAGCAGATGCAGTCTGGAATTAGCAGGAAATTTAGATGGAGATATCATCAAAAACTTCTGTAGTTTCTAAATATATAAACAAAATCATAAAAAATATTTTCGGGATATTTTTGAGGCCAAAAAATGGCAAAGTTACAATTTGGGGTCATAAGTTTCAAATTTTTGTACGTAACCATGAAAATTAATTTGAGGGTAGTTAAAATAAAAATAACACTTCGCTATATTAAATTTTTTTTTTCTAAATTAGTATTATAAATTTAATTAGCATTTAACCTTGTGACAGAAACTACTACAAATGAAAACTATCCAAGTTTTTTGAAAAAAAAAATATATAAAAATAAAAGTATATCAATTGAAAATTGTTGGTTTTGATAAAAGGCTCGAAATGCTATTTCAGCTTAAAATAATTTAAAAAAAAATTGTAATTTTGAAAATTAGTCGAAAATTTAACTTTTTTCGAATTTGGTTGCTTGTAACTGCAATAATTTTTACTTATCACCATAATGAGCACATCAATACCTGAATCGTTTTTCTTATCGATACTAAATATTGACGACTTGATTGAAAGTGCCTAAAAGCAGGTTTTTTGAAAAAATTTGGAAAACGTTGCTTAACAAATATAAATAAATGTCATTGTCGTGCTTCTTAACCCTAAATTAGACTAAAAACAGTCTTTTACGAAACTTTATTTTTCATATAATATCTAAGTTTTATGACCATGGACCCCGAACCTTATTTTTATGTCCCAATTGAACTTGCCAAGATGTTTAATAAGTGAATATTTTAACTAATGAGCTGTTTTAGCAGCAAATGGGGTTTACTATACATTTTTGGGTATAACCTTAAAATTAAGGATTGCTTTCTTATTTTATTTATTTTCTTGCCTTCAGTATACTCGCTTTATTTTATGATCTACAAATTTATGTTTCTACTCCATTTAGGCGTTCCAAATAACCAATAAAATTGAGTATATACGCTGCAAGGGTATCCATAAAGGCATTGACAGTTAAATGAATGACTTTGGCGGATACATTTTGCTTTTGGCCTAAGATTTTCCTGTCTTTGCCATTTGCCCGTTAGGTTTTGTTTACTTGGAAAATTTATGTAAATCTGTTGGTAGTTTTTTTTTGCTCTTGTTGTTGTGGTTGTTGTTGTTGTGGTTGTTGTTGTTGTGTCTTCTGTTGCTGATGCTTTCATCACAAAAGTTGTCGCAGCGTAGTTTTAGTTTGTAATATAGTTGTTGGTTTTGCGCTTTTTGTTGTTGTTTTTGTTAATATAATAAATATAATAAGATTCAAGCATCAGGCTTACGCCAGGAACAGGAGCAGGAGCCGGAACCAGCTTGCTCAGGCTTTAGGTTCACTCACTCACTCACTCACTTACTTACTAACTCATACAAATAAATTTTATACAATAGTTTTGTACGTCCTGTTGTTGACAAGTAAAGAAGCTGTTGTGGTATGCGTGTGTATCTGTGTGTGCTTGTGTGTGTGTAGGGGCATTTTGTAATGGTTTTTCCCATTTTTTTTTTTCCTTTAGCTTGTCTTGATGTTTTCTCGTAGCTTTGTTGAATAGCTTCATATTTATGTAAAGTTATGCGGTTTAACAGATAAGCCAAAAACACTGAAAGAAGTTTTCTCTAGTATGATGACGGTATGACAGGAGCAGCCGCAGCAGCAGCCACAGATGGCACAGGATATAAGCAATGACGCCTGCTGCGGTAGCCTAAGGATACAGCTGTGTGTTGCTTATTGAATACCAAAACTTATCGATATATACATAGGTCCAGGTCAAGCAAGTTGCAGAAGTACACTGACAGACTGAGATTTGCCTCTGAGATTTGCATTGCTGAGCAACTTGAAAATGTTGTTCTGTGCGGTAACTTGGTAGAAAAAACTTGCCTCAAACTTGCAGCATAATTAAGTGCAGAAAATTCCACAGCCTGAACTTCATTTGCGGCCGATCTTTTCATTTGATTCTGGCTCATTCAACTATGAGAAACTTTTAATGCACTTTCTGCTCTGCCACTCAAAAAGTCTCGCTCTTCAACATGGCATACAACAAATATGCTATTATTAAAATGTTAAACACACACATACACAACACACTTCTACCAACACACTTACACACACACATACACTTACATGCATAGTATGTCAGCTTGTTTTATAACTTGAACTTTTTTTCCACATTGCGTATACGCAATCTAATTCATGAAACTTTTACTATGCCCGCTTGTCTACTTTTAAGCCACTCAACTAGAGACAACTTTACACAAGTCTACTTTAACATTCTACATACCTATCTATTGCACTTTGGTTAATTTTAAAATTATATTTAAAAACTTTTGCTTAGTACAGTGCCTGCTGTTTTTATTTTCACAAGCTGCCCAGTAAATGGAAAATACCGCTCTTTAAATTAGTTTTTTTTCACAAAGGCAAAACATGAAAAATGCTTTTTGAACCTGCCAACCTCTGCCAGCGCTTAACTAGCATGCTTATCCTGTACTCTATATATATATATGCATCCATTTTTTTCCCTGCTCCAAGCAGCTTTTGACTAAACTCTTGACTACCCGCCACTGGCTCTAACGCTAGTTAGCATTGTGCTCTACGAAGGTTGGAAGTGTGGCTTGTTGCTTTTATAGCTTAAAGCATTTTGTTTTTATTATACTCTATTTATTTGTGGAGTGTAGAAGTAAAGAGCGAATCATTTTTAGATTAAAATTTTGATAGTTTATCTCAACAACATAGATATTTAAAACTACTTTCTTGAAAAATTAGCAACTCGAGTCAAAGTAATTAAAATTTGTATACTCCGAAGCCACAGGTTTGAGATTATTTCAGATTTGTGTACTTATCAACAGCTAGAGCTTGTAGACCACAAGGGCTTATTATACCCTGTACCGTATGGTACCAAGGGTATATTAAGTTTGTGCAAGCCGAAAATGTATGTAACATATAGAAGGAGACGTCGGAGACACCCCAAAGTTACCTAAAATATGATCAGGGTGAATAGAGAAGTCAATATACCCATGTCCGTCTGTCCGTCTGTCTGTGTGAACGCCTAGATCTCAGAGATGGTAAGAGCTAGAGCTACCAAACTTTCACATTAGATCCCATATTATTCCATAGGAGGCAAGTTTATTTTATTTTTTTGATATCGGGGTTAAATTATATAGCTCCCATAGGGGTGTTTGAGACGACCTCGACAAAAAAATAAGTTTTAGATGAATAATTCGTTTGCTTATGAATATATCGTAACCAAATTTGGTATTCGAAAGTTTTTTATAGTTCCCAATCACTGTACCAAATTTGATCGAAAGCGGTTGACTATATCATATAGCTCCCATAGGACCGATCGGCCAAAATAACTTTTTTAAAGAAAAATTCGCTATATTTCGTTTTTTAATAAAGATATCGTAACCAGATTTGGCGTTTGGAAATTTTTTAGAACACTTAAGCAATGTGCCAAATTTGAACAAAATCGGTTGACTATATCATATAGCTCCCATAGGAACGATCGGTCAAAAAAAAAATTTTTGCTTAAAAATTCTTCTGTTTTTGGTTTTTTGTGAAGAAATCGGACTTTATTACAAGCTAGTGGTACAGGGTATCCTAAAGTCGTCCGCGCCCGACTTTACGTCTGCCATTTTTTTTTTTATATATAGGGTTTTCCAATAGGGTCTTGGCAACATTAAATTTCATCGAACAGTCAAAAACCTTACACAAAACTTTTTTCGTTTCCGAGGGTCAGATAAACAATTATATATTTTTTTGGTCGCTGAATCCGTATCCGAGCTCCAAAAAACTCACTTTGGTGTACCTTTTTAAAGTTTTTAGGCGGTAACATACGTAAAAGACCCTTTCAATACATAACAAAAAATGTACAAAAAAACTGTTGCCTATCCGCCAGGCGCAATTGTAAAATATGACTATGACTTCATCTGACAAGCTATGACTATGAGAGGCAGAATTCGGATTCGGATTCAGCGACCCTGACGTGCTGGGGTTTTTCGACCTCAAATTCGGATTCAGCGACCCCGAAAACATCTGGTAAACATGGTCTGATCTCCAGACCCGAAAAAAATTATTTTTTTTGTAAAAAATCACGAATTACAATAATAAAAATATTTCACTCTAAAAAAAAAACATTTGTAAATTTAAAATTAATTTCGTTATACAACAATTTCCCTATACCTAATTTTGAAATTTTACTCGAAAAATATAATGTAAAAAATATATTTTTTTTTGATTCAATATTTTATCTGTCATGGTTTAAAATAAGGTTTGCCAAAAAAAAGCCTAAAAATTAAAAACCCAATTTTCAGTTATCGATAACTCCATAAATAATTGGAATTTTGCAATAAAATTTGACTTGGACTGTTGACTGGCTCTTCTAAATATGTATCATGAAAATTGTAGGTTGGTGGAAAAGTTTTAAATTTTCGTAAAACTATGAAAATATCTAAATATATTTATGCGATTCTGGATTTTCAATGTATATATAAAAAAAAAAAATTTTCAAATAAAATCTTAGTCAATTTTTTTTTTCATTTTTTAGTAACTTATTACAAATGATGTGACTACAAAAAATGTTGTCAATGTTTCTAGAGTTTTTACAAAAATTTTCTTAAGGATTCAAATTTTTAAGTTTCTAAATTGTCGAGTGAAATAATCGGTAAGGGACTTAATGGGTTATTTCGCGTACTGTGTTTCACGGAGATTACGCTTCATTTATTTTATATATATATATTTTTTTTAGCAAAATTAAATCTAGTATTTAATACTAAACTTAATACTAATTTTTCGAGCTCTAGCAACTGGGGCCTTTGACAATTTTTATATATTAAGTAAACATATTATATACGGTGGGTCATCTGTTGCATTTGGTTGTTAAATACTCCTAATTCGGTATGTTGCACCCGTCCAAAGTTGATACTCAATTTTTGTCATGGATTGTCTAACATCCGAACATAAAGGGAGTAAAAATGGTCGCTCTGTGAAAAAAAAAAGTTGAGGCCAGATGTCGACGAGTCGTCCGAAATGCGGTATCTTGCAAAATAAATAAACCTTCTTAGGATGACTTTGCATCGAATTTTTGGAAACGGGTTTGCATTTACACGATTCTGAAATTCAAATGGCGCAGAAAGTGAAGCTCATTTTCGGTGATTCATTTAATGGATTGAAGAGCAGTCAGATAAGTTTTCTTAAAAAAAAAGTGATCGACAATTACGAAGTACGCAAACGGGCCTGTAGAGCCAGCTGCATCGGCCATTTTGGCGGTATTATTTTAGGTACATAAATGAGTAGTTTCAAAATTGCATTTCTAATATATGGTATAATATGTTCATTTGCCTAATTTTGTTGAAAAATATACGATTAAATACAAAGCAACAGATGGCCCACCCTATACCATTACGTTTGCCCAAATTTTGTTCAAAAATATACGAATAAATACAAACCAACAGTTGGCCCACTCTTTACCATTATATACTTAAAAGCTAGAGTACTAGCAACAATGAGTTAATTCACTTCACTTAAACTTTAAAATCCGAATCCTGAAATCTGACATTGCCAGAAAATTTCACTTTCCCCATAATTAATTGTATAACTCCCAAACTCTGCAGAGCATTTCAGAGTGCAATGTAGCTCAACTATAGCCAGCCATGACGTTTTATTTTTCAGTACATGCTTCTGTTTTGCATTAAACTGGAATTAACCCTTTAAACCATTTATCCTCCGCACAAACACCGCAACATAATGAAGCCCCCACGTTCATGCCCCGACTTGAAGTGCAGTCCGTACCGTCCATAGTTTTGCCTGCAACTAGACGTAGCAAGCTTTTGTGACTTGGTATTCGGTTGGTTACGTGGCCACAGTAATCTATGGCATTAAACCACTGGTAACAAATTCGATATTTGGTTTTGGGCACTTTGCTTCAGTGCCTTGACTTTGGCTTGGCTTGGCCTGGACGTTGGTTGCAAGCGATGTTGCAACGTGACACTTGGATGGGTCGAGTCGCTCATTTAATTTGGTCAAGCAAGCGCAACGAGAAGCGAAAAAATCTTGCAAAAACTAACAACAAAGCTGGGAGCTAGGAGTAGTAGTTGGGTTAACCTGGAACTGAGAAACGTTGGCTGCTCTGGCAGGCAGTTAAATGATGTTGGGGCAACATTGATTTGTTTTGCTTGCGCTGCTTGCCTCACTGCCTCGGCTGCATGCTGCTCAAGTGGCATTTGTTGTGCATACAGTTTGCCTAACATACTTTTGGGCATTAAACTTGAAGCAAGTTGTTACTGTAGCTGTAGCTGCAGCTTTTGTGGTAGGTCCTCTCCTCATAGTAGCTCTCATTCGTTAGCGTACTTGACTGAGCTCTTAAATTCGTTTAATGTTTAGTTAGATAGGGTTCAGAATGGCGCTCGAGCTCCACGAACCGCACGGCCTTAGACAGGTGGACCGAAATATAGTAGACAGACCCGAGCTCTCAGAGCCAGGTAGCTGAATTAATGGCCAAGTTGAAGTGCTCTAAATTTTCGTTTTTACTCCATTTACGTTTTTTACCATTTTTGAGCCCATTTCTTTTAATAAGTTTCTGGCTGTGCGGCTTTGCGTAAAGTGCGCTTGAAAATTTAATTATGTATAGGACTTTGCCGCCATAATCTTTATGTATAATATTTAAATTTATAGAGTATATTTTAAGCTGCCTTATAAAGCAGTTTATTTAATATACTCGCACTTGCCATAGAGGGCAGTGTTGGCTAACAAAAAAAAAAAGTATGATATGCAATTAAATAGTTTCCGCCATTAAAAAACAGTTTTGTTTATTTTAATTTTGCACATGGCGTGCATAAAATTTTAACGGCTAAAAGTATGCAATGAAAAATATCACAGAGAGAGAGAGAGAGAGAGAGTGAAAATGCACACAAATGGCAAAATGGCGGTCATGGTGTGACCTAATAAAAAAATTATGCCAAACGAAAGCGAAAGGCTAAAGAGGAGAGCAAGCCAAATGGTATTAAAAAAATACTAAAGCTGCTGTTGTCCAGGGTTGCCAGCCATTGTAAAAGTTTACAGCGGAAATGAGCGTGTGAGTGAGATAAACGCCGCGCAGTGCAATGCAAACAAGCAGCTGCATATGTGTGTGAGGGTGTGAGTGTGGGTGGGTGGGTGTGTGTGTTTGTATGGTATGCGCATTCAGCACTTATGAGATATTAAGTTGAAAACTTTGCTGCCTCCGGCAAGAGGCAACAACGACGTTGGAGACGACGACGACGACGCCGTCGCCGCTGCCGCCTTCTCAAGTTAAATTGAGCAAAATAATGCGGTCAATTTATAACGTGGGTGTTATGAGCAGCCATCCGGCCAACATCGATGGCCTGGTGGCGGCGGCATGAGCATGTTCAATATGGCCACAAGCCAGTCCAGGCGTCATTATTTAAACACTTGCCACATTGCCATACCAAACAAGGGGTAGTCCAGTGTCAGGCATGCAGGCAGCTTAAACAAAAGCTGGTGTCCCTGCCAGTCTGTTACTTTGTTAGTTTAAGTTGTCATTGTTGTTGTAGTTGTTACTGATACTATTAGTTACTTGCCAACGGATATGCGGCTGCATTCAATCTGCAGCTTACTCTTCCCACGCCCACCATCTACGCCCTACCCCACCCACCCAACTATCATTTGGTTGTCTTTTTGGTAGCACGCAAGTTTGCAAAATTATGGTCACGACAAGGAGCTGCTTGCAATTGCTGGGGTAATTTTTAAGGTTAAAATTATTATAGTTCAAATTGCTTTTGGGGTTTCTGCCTCGTGCCGGTCGACTCGTGCTACGTGCACCAGCCGCTTGGCATGTCCTTTAAGAACCTGACCAACTGGCTTGCTGACTTTGGCTCAATGCTTGGCTATTGAAAGTGCAAGTATTTGACTTTTTTTGATATTGGCAAGTGACCCAATTTATGAACCACATTTCGGTCAACTGTGCTGGCATACGACACTTTGCAGTCAAAGCCACAAGCACACGGACGCACGGAGTGGGGTTTGGGGGTTTGGTTGGTGTCTTTTAGACTTGACTGTGTGTGCTGTGTGTGTTTTGGCCTGCATATATTATGTGTGCTGCCTGCGCTTGACATGCCTTAATTTGGGGTTGTGTGTGACATTTGCTTTCACTTTTTAATGAGCTGCATTTTAATAGAGTAAAAGTGCATAAAAGAAAATTTAATCAAATTAGTAAAAGAGAGAGCTCTGGTAAACGGGCGGAAGAGTAGCCACTTCAATTTTATGAAAGAGTGCTTGACGAGAATGAGAGCTAATAAGATTGCTAATGGGTAAAGGAGCTGCGTGCTGCCAATATAATTTTGATACTCTTTGAGAGTGTTTTGGCAATGTCGCTTGAACAATAAAGTTTAGTTTTATAGTTGTACGTGTAAATGATAGTTTCTCCATGGGTTAATGGTACTGTTTTTTGCTACAAGTGTATGTGTAACGATTAAGTGCATTGTTCGATCGAAAAATCGGATTCGAAATACAGAAAACGCATGAACGCGGATCCTATAGATATTATTGGTCATCAGGCATCACTTCCACATCTTTCCAAGGAAGAATGTTTGGAAAGCTCGCTGCGATCAGCGAAGACACAAATCGCTATCAGTTTAGAGACGATGAGCTTCTTTAACATCACCAAGGGACTCCACGCCCAGTTGACTTTAGATGGCAGCTCCACCCCTGGAGTAATTTGAATTTCACGGATTCCCATCCTGTTGCCGCGATGAAGCTAGCAATCCTCCTCGGACATATAGAAGCTACCTCAGCTAGGTTATAAAGAAAGTAATTTCACAGATGCTTATTCCTACGTCTACTAAGAGTCTCACAGGAACAGAGGAAGTGTATTTCTGATCCAACCTCTTCTTCGTCTTTGCAGCTTCTGCAAAAATCATGACTTACAACTTTCATTTTGGTCGGTGCTCCGAGAAGCCGGTATCCAGTGATCGCTCTGACAACTGCCGAATACTGCGATCCCTTGAGTCCGCAGAACCTTATGGATCTTTTTGGGTCAATTTTCGACCATATCTGGCAACTGATTTTTTCCTTATTTGTCGCTTGAAACTGGCCATAGGCACACGAATATCCTCCTTATCCGGTAGGAGGGTAGAGCTCGTGCCCTGTCTGGCCAATGCTCCAGCTATTTCGATGTCTGTAATATTTTGGTTTCCTGGCACCCAAATAAGGCTAATAACAAACTGCTGTGCCATCTCTGGAATAGAGTTGCAGCATTTGTTGACTGTCATCGAGTTGGAGGATAGTGATCGAAGTAACTGGCTATCTGGCTGTGTCCAAAAATGTATCCAAATGAATTTCGTCGTCTTTAAAGTAATTCCATCCGGACACAAAATCACTTATACCTAATTTGTTCCCAATCTTTAAACTTTGCTAAAAAGTCATTAGACGGGATGGCCTTTACAACGTCTTGATTCCCATTAAATCACCATAATCTACTGAAAACGGTGTCCCCGGAGTGCTCCTTTGAGTTTAGGGAATAGCCAGAAGTCGCACGATGTTGAATCTGGTGAATACGGAAGAAGGATATGGGTTTTGTTTTGGACGAAAAAAATCACAAGAATCAAAAAAAATTCAGTATTTGCGATACCAATCGAGAATTGTTGGGCTTAAGGCTCAAAACGTCTTTTGAATTAAAATTGACGGATTCTTTTAAACTAGAAACATTACCACAAAGATCTCTTATTAAAAACTTGCAAGACCCAAATCTTTAATTTCTTCGACTTGATCTATATTGTTGTCAAATTCTTTGGTCAATTAATTTAAAAATTTCACAAATCTCCGAAATGAATTTTAGCGTCTGACAAGGCCAAGTATAACTAAAACAATAATATATTTTCGATATAAAACTCAAAACGGAATAGTGTCACCAATTTAAAAAAAATATTTGTAAAAATCTATATTTAATACATACTCGTACAGTATTTCTTATGTTTAAAATGTCTTGGCGATCTACTTTTTACTTGGAATTAGGTTTGAATAGAGCTCATGAGAAAAAGCGGATTGTAAGCCGAAAATCAGTTGGACAAGGTGACGGATCATAAAGGGTTGAAAGTCTTTTGGGAGTTCTGATACATATACACTTCGAAGTGAAGAACCTTTCCCAAGAGATCTGGTTGAACAACTTGAAAAGCTTCACAAAATCACCATTTCTGCAGGTCCATATACTATTTTTAATTTTTATATACCAAAGTTCTCAAAGTAATTGAAATATACAAAATGTAATCTGGTTTGCTGCTCCAACTAATCTTCTCAAAATTATATAGAAATCGAGTGAAAATATTACTCAATTTATTGCCAAGGAATTGAAAAAATGTTAACGATATTATTATACGTAAATTGTAATGGATAGGCTATATCTTCCTAAGGCCATCGATAACATTGCTCGGCAAGAGCTGTGATGGAATCCGCAAGGCGGAGCAAAGTAATCCTGGCAAAACATCAAACAAACATCTCGCAATAGAGTTCGGTATAAGAGTATGGTCGAGACCCTATGCTCCACTGTGGGTCAAGGATAGCTGAAGATTATACGTGAAAAATTTTATGAAATACTTGATAATTGCTCCAGAGAAGCAGATCTGGACCATCATTTTGAACTTTCATTGAACTTCTTATCAAAAACATAAGTGCTCTCATTAGCCAATCTCTCGATCATTTTCAAAAAGCAAACCAATCCAAAACGCAAAAAGCCATGCCCAAAACGCTCTTCAAATTGCATTTGCAACTAAACCGCTTAAAACATAATGCAGCTCAAATTAATTACGCATAAAATTGCAATTAATTTGTTTAAGAACTTTGCTAAGTTTATTTTAAAGTTTCTGCTGTTTCTGCTTGCCAAAGAGTTTAAGCACTTGGATAAACAAAAAGTCGCTTTCTAACACACAGAACGACCGAGCGAGCTGAAGCACCAAAAGAAATTCCAAAAAAGACACTACAAGCCAGGACAACAAGGACGATGACGACGTCGGGGACGAGGAGGTTGGCGATGACGACGACAACAACGACGGCAAGTAAACATAAACATAGCACAGAAATTTTTACTGTGCAGCAAGTGAAAATCTTTACGAAAGTAAAAACATCAACAAAAACAAAGAGTAAACGAGATAGTGCATAAACGTGTGTGCATGTGTGAGTAAGCGAGTAAGCGGATGGGTAAATGGCTAAAAACAATGGCGGACAGAGCAGGGCAGAGTAAGCCAAGCGGGGCCGAAAGGGCGGCAGCAATAAAAATGGCGCACAAGTTCAGCACGTAACACGTGAGTCAGAGAGCCTGAAATGTTTATTTGGGTCTGCTCGGTAATATTGTATGTGCAACTGTGTGTATGTGTGTGTGTGTGTCTATGTGTGTAGGCCATGCAGCATGGCCGCATAAAACCAACAACAACAACAACAACAGGCAAAACAACAGCCTACTGCTGCTACTGCTGCTCTGGCGACTCTGTCACAGTAACCTAGATAATAACATATACACCAAAAATTTTACCCAAAATGTGCCACTTTCGCTTTGACCCAGCACAGAGTCGAGGCAATGAACGCAGCCAGTCAGCTGCTTTTGCCTGCGCTGCATTTGAGGGTCAATGTGGCAAGCAGCATTAAGGCCCTAAGGGCAAGACGCAGACCCGACAAGAGCCAACAAGAAACATTGCTCCAGTCAGTCCACACACAGCAGCAGCAGTCCAAGCCAGCTGCTTGTATAAATTGTATAAGAAATCATGCTTGAAATATTGTGCATTGTGGTTAAACTACGACGACGCAGCCGGCCAGATGACACAAAATTACAGCTATATGTCACTCCACGCACAAACGCAATCACTCACAAGCAGGATAATGGGTGTTTTTTTTGGGCACACTGATGGAACATTTATGGAAGATAACTTTTGAACTTTGCGCATAATTTAGGTGGCAATAAATGAGTGAGATTAGAAGCCTCAAGCCTGGGAAAAGATTAAGATTAAAAAAAAAATGTTTTTCGGCCCAAGCGTTCACCTCACCTAACGAATAACATTTTTTGATTTATTTAAGAAATAAATTTTTATGGAAATTTTTTAAGACCTGATAGTAATTTAGGAATTTGTCAAATTTATGGATGCTGCAAAAATTTTAGTATCTGACAAATATGCCTCGCAATTTAAAGTCTTCAAACTGCTTAATGCGGGACCAAAGTATTCCCCTCCCGATTTCATAAGTAGTTCTTCGTTTAACTGAAGGTTCCTTCGAATTTGGCTGAAAAGAAGTCGACGCTTGGGAATTATTTGTGTCATGATGAAAAGACATACAAACTTCCTGTTTTGTTTCTTAAATGCGATTTTTATTACACAATAATTGAACATTTTTATCTCGACGAAATTTAAAATGGCGGCTATGGTTTGCCTTTGCACGCAGAACATCGAATTTGAGTTCTTGACCCTCTGGTAACATAGTGAAATTAAATAAAAAATGTTTTTTTTTTTATTGAAATTAATAATATTCTCTATACTAAATCAAAATGAGATTTGACTAAAAATAAACTAAAATGTGGATGTTCGAAAAAAAAAAGTTTTTTTCACATTTTTTGTGATTTGACCATGTTTAGTATATGCCATACGTTCATATCTTTTCAAAGACACTTTAAATAAAAGGAATCGGAACAATAGATCAAGACATGTGCTTGAATGAAAAACATATTTCAGAGAAAAACGCGTTTAGAGTTTTTGAAAGTCCCCCAAGCGCGCGCGATATAGATGTGTTTAAGATGATCTATATCTATGATCTATCGATAGCATCGAAAAATTCTCTCGTACACATAACATATTCTACGAATATCTAGCTTTCATTTTTTGAGAAAAAAAATTGATTTTGTCGACCAAATTTGAAAGAATCTTGCCTTAAAAAACACTTAACTGGACGACAGATAAATAATCATTATTGAATCCAAAACTTGTGCCTAAAAATTAGGAAATCCAGTTATAACTTTCTTGGCAATTCTGTACAATTTTTTCTTAACATTGCAAATAAATCTTTAAATTTTAGATACAGCGTGAAGTTAGAAATCATGACTATAATAAAAACATATAGTCTCGAGACCATCGTCAATGCGTTTGGATTGCACTATTATTATTTATTTCCTTGAACTTAATCATTTATATCACAGAAATTTACATATATTTTTAATTCAATTCGCTTTAAAGATTTTAAAGGAAAATTGACACGTTTCGTAAAAAATGAGCCAATGGAAATATTTTAAAGATTGATTGGGTCCCCTTAGATCTTGAATTTTATAAAACCACTTATGGTTACATTATCTCTAAATAATAGAGGAAGATCAATTTTTCTGTTAATATTGATAATATATATCTTTTACGTCTTCCACAAAGTAATTCTTTTGGGCAATATAAGTTTGGTATAGCCTTTTATAGAATTTGAGCGACGATCTACAAAAAAAGATCACGTACTTATACTTTTAAAAATCATTAAAAAGTACGTTTTTCTCTCGTTCAAAATATATTTTTTTTATATTTATAGCACTTGCTTACAAATTAAAGGGTCATTCAGTCAACCTTCGTATAAAAGTGTTTGTATGGTAATGTTGAGTTGAGAAGCAAGTAAATTACAATATTTTTTCTTAAACACCGTTTTCGAGATTTTTTCGAAAAGCATGTTTTTAGGAATTTTTTTAGTTATTCTTCAACATATCGTGGTCCAATTTTTTTTGTTATTACAAGCAACCGAAGTCGAAAAATTGTGTATTTTTCAAAAATAACAATTTTTGGTTTTTTATTAAGGAATTTTTTTTTTTTAATTACGTTAAGCTGAGAGATACTTCAACAAGATATTGTCGAATAAATGAAAATGTGGCCAAAAACATGTTTTTGGAAAAAATCTCGAATACGTTGCTTAAAAAAGAAAAGGTTTTTTATTTTCGTTTTTCTCGATCGAAAATTACCCTAAAAACACACTTTTTTATGAAGATTTAGGATTCTTAATCTAATGCAATCTATCGTTCTCTAATATTTATTATAACCTTTGAATACATTTTCATTTTTTATTTAATGACTTAAATTTATGATTGATTGATGATGACATCCCTTAAAAAGGATTTTCGAATAGATTGTATACATGTGTTTAAAAATTATTTGAAAGTTTGTATTTATTTATTGTATGCCAAAAAAATAAGCCAAAACCTATTTTTTTCATATAAATTAAAAATATAAAATATGCTCCTGTCCTTAACTTTTAAATTTTGGACTGTGCTTAAATCATAATTTTATATGAAAAGTAACCTTAATATTATTTTATATTTTTTTTTGTGACGGCTTTAATATTTTTACGAATTTTTTTTTGATTTTCAACCTATATTCAAAAATATTTCTTATTTACGACAACAAAAAAGTTTCTTCATTCGATTTCTTTGCATAACCCTTTGATCCACCCATTAAACTTTGACACTCAATCCTCAGGAGACACCCTTTATAACTACATATAGTACATACCACACACATGCATTGTCATGTCTCTCTGGTTCTCTCTCTGTGCTAGCCAGGCTGACAAATGGTTTGATTTTAAGCTCAAGTCAACGCACATTCCGCCATGTTTTGCCTTCATTTCATCTTCTTCACCTTGGGGAAATTTTTTAAAATGTAAGCAATTTATTAAGATGTCGTTTTTGTGCTGGTCACCAAAGGATTGCGCTCCCACATAGCTTTAAAATGCCAAATATGTATTTAATTTTACGCAAAATTGTTAACATTTGTTGCCTGACAAATTTTCCATGTCAAAGGGCAGCAATGCATGCATGGCTCATGTCGGGTTGAGGGGCATAAATAACTTTTCTGAATTTCCTCCTTTTTTTTCACTTTTAAAGTCAGCGATCTACATGCAAAAAAGGGATCAAAATTAATTATGCAAAGTGTGACCTAATACAACAACAATATAGCTCGCTTATATTCATGAGTTTTTTTGTTTTTTTTTTTGTTGTAGGTCGCTTTGGCTGCCTTAACCTTTTTGGTGTTTTTTCCATCTATTGTGTACTATGTATACACTTTTTTTGTGCCGTCTCCATCGTCTTCTTTGTTGGTCCCCCATAAACGTGCTAAAAATAAACAATTTGCTTCGCTTTTATTGCCGGCGTGCTCTTGTTCTTGTTGTTTTTGTTGCTTTGGGAGCTCTTTTTCAATGTTCGCAGACTTTGTGACACTTGATGTGAGAATATTTTGTCATTTGGGCGGCGCTTAGGGCACCCTTTGATTTTTGGGGTTTTTTGGTTTGGCAATTAGCAAAGGCTTTTTGACGTGTTTGCACAAGTTCAATAAATTTTCGCCTGATTTTGCAGTCATTAAGATGAACTGGGACAGTGTTTTGTAGGCTGTAGGCTAGGGTCTTGTTAATTAAGCAGACATTAAGGCAAAGGGCTGTTTACATTTGTGCTGTAATATTTTTAATGAATTTTTTTCGAGGCAACCCTTAAAGCTGGTGACGTTTTTTAGGCATTCTTTTAGGGGACAACTTGGAGGAGCTTTGATATTTGATGCTGAACTTTGAATTTTTCTACAAAATTGATTACGAACAATTTGTTATAGCGTGGTATACGTTATATTTTGTGGGTTTTTTATATATTGCGTATACGTTATATTTGTTGGCATAGAAAACCGTTTGTTAAGTTGTTTATGTTTAATAGAATGCTTTGAGCAGCAAGAACATGAGCATTTATTATTTTAATGATGTTGGTTAAATAACGCTTCATCTAAGTTTGTGTGGAAATTTTGCTCTGCTGTTTGGAACCCAGGACAAAACTAATGAGTTATTTCGAAACCCGCTAGAAGTTATAGAAAATAGAAAATTTGCTCGTTGCATATGCTGCGTATACGTTATATTTTGTGTGGGTTTCTATTTGTTGCGTATACGTTAGATTCGTTTGCATAGAAAACAGTTTGTTAAGTTGTTTATTTTTAAAAGATTGCTTGGAGCAGCAATAACCATGAAAATTTATTAATTTAATGATAATGGTTAAATAATGCTTAATTCAAATTTTGTGTCAGAAATTTGCTCTACTTTTTGGAACCCGGCACAAAACAAGAAAGTTATTTCGAACCCCGCAAGAAGTTATAGAAAATAAAAAATTTGATCGTTGCATATGCTGCGTATACTTTATATATTATGTAGGCTTTTATTTGTTGCTTATACGTTATATTTATTGGCAAAGAAAACAGTTTGTTAAATCGTTTGTGTTTGCTTGGAGCATCAAAAACATAACAATTTATTAATTTATAACCAAATGATACTGGTTAAAAGTAATGCTTATTAAAATTTTGTCCTACTGTTTGGAGCCTGGCACAAAAGGGTATGAAGCGATTATCACTTTGTCGTTCATTGGGTTAGGGATGTCGGCAGTGTACAGGTTCAAAAAAAGGATTTCAAGAACGCTTCCTTGAGTACTCGAGCTCTCATCAGCTTGACAGTTGAAAGCGAGCTCTTGATTTTGACCTCGAATCTTCTGTGCTCGAGGTATGATCACAATATGCCAAATTACTGAAGCAATGTCTTAATTTTGGACAAAAGACCGATGTGCCAATCTCTGTGAAGCACTTGTTTGACGTCGAAAAATACCTCAAAACAGTACTCTTTGTCGTCGATCGCTTTAAGAATATGATTAATCACTCTATTTGCCTGCTCGATCGCGCTGTGTTCTTCCCTAAATCCAAATTGATGGTCAGGTAAAAAATTGTTTTGTTCATTGGTACTCTTAGCCATCAACACCTGGCAGTGGAAAGCGAGCTTTTAATTTTGACTTCGAATCTTCTGTCCTCGAGGTATGATCGCAATATGCCAAAGTACGGGAGCAATGTCTTAATTTTAGCCAGAAGATCGATCAGCCAAACTCTGTTTGAAGAGTATTCTTTGTCGTCAACGCTTTAGGAATATGACTATCCACTCTATTTTCTTGTTCGTCGGTGCCGTGCTCCTCCCTAAATTCAAATTGATGGTCTTCTGTTTATTGATCCTTTTAGCCATCAACGTCTTTCAAACTTTGGCAAGAAGTGGGGAGGAGGCTGATTAGAAGGTATGATTCGGGGTCCGACTCTTCTGCAGGTTTTCTGAACAATGCTATGAGAGCGATTTTCCTTTAGGTAGGGAAGTGCTGTATTCAACGTAAGAGAACTTTCCTTAGCAAAGCTCGCTAGGTAACATGGCATATTCTGTCATAACCTGGGGCCTTTGACTTAGAAAGCTTTGTTATAGTTTCCTCACTCTCATCTAATCGGATGGGCCGATCGGGCAACGTCATTTGAATTGGTTTTTCAATGATGCTGAGAGTATTTTTTAATTCTTCATTCGTGGCCAGTTTAATAGACATAAGTCGCTTTTCGAGGTGCTCAGCAAATGTATCCGCTAATTCCTCTGTATTTGAGCAGTAAGTATCAAGTATAAGGCATCAGGAGACTTAGAGGAGCACTTCGATAGGGTTGACTCTTTATGTTTTTGGTCGCTTTCCATAGGTTATATTCAGTATCAAGTTTATAATGCAGAGCCGAACTAGTTCTGTCTGATTGTCTGAAGTGCCACTTTGAGCTCCCTTTCAGCCTCTTTCCAGACAGCCTGTGTATGTGGGGTGAAGGATGGTCTGGAATTTCCTATGGAGTCGTCGCTACTTAGAGAGAAGTCCAACTAGCTCAGGAGCTGGTTACCTACTTTATCCTGTCTGACAAATACTGGTTTTAGATTAGCTGCAGCCGCCGCAGAATCGATTTTTGTGTAATATGTTATATTGTATTTTTGATTACGTATACGTAATATTGAATTAAATAGAAAACAGCTTTTTAAATTTACTTGTTTAAAAATGTAAATCAGATTCTGACTGCCAATTTTAATTTTAGTATATATAGCTTGGGTCGGATTTGAGGGGGATGAAGGTTTGTTGTAACGTTGTAATGTTGTCAGTAGTGCAGGATGTAACATAGATGATACATCAATATTTTTAATTTTTTCCAATCGATATTTTTATTTCGATTTTCGATCATAGAATAAATACTATTACTAAGCCATAAAACATACTATAAGTAATTTGCTGGAGTAGTACTCAGGGGTTAGGCATCAACTATCTCTGGGATTACTCTCACCAGATAGCTCCTAAGTAGCTTGTAATATCCTGCGCAGAGTAAGGACTAGGTCTTGCTGCCTTGGACTTTATTTTTCGGACGAGTCTATAGGGGGGTTGCTTAGAGCCTAACACTGGGTTTGGTCTAGAGTTTGTAAAAAAATTATACACTGAATTCGTGTGTTTAATTTGAAGTCTGTCCTTTTTTGTAAGGAGTTGAGCTACATCGGAAATGGAAGGTAACTCGCTGCGGATGTCTAGTCGAAGAAGTGTCTTTAACAGTCGATTTAGGAAGGCGTTATGATTAGAGTGAGAGGGAAGGCTTTTATTCACTAGAAATTGTCTGCTGTGGACACGGTAATTGCCTCTGGCAAAAGAATCTTGTGATCTATGACGCCGTCAAAAGTTGTTACAAGATATATAGTACAAGCTTGCTTTAAGGTTCATCATTTAATACTTGTCTCATTTACTCCGAAAGCAACTGTCTGACGACTATTATTGTGATATATTATCATTTCACGCCAGTTTTAAAACCACTTCAACTTTTATCTTTCACTAAACCGCGTTTATTTTAAACTGTCACAACTGTCCGGCAGCTACTTACTGTCCATCCACACGACGACACTCATGCATGTCAACAAACCAGGAAAAAAAATGGAATGTCACTCGCTGAACTCGAACTGCTTTGCTCTTTGACCAGCATGAGAGGTAAGCCGAAATGTCATGTGTAACACCGCAAAAGTGCCAAAAGCAGCTTCAGAAGAGAACACTCCAACGTTGTCACAATCATCCCCATCACCATCATCATCATCTTCATTACTATCAGCAGCAGCGACAGCGTTGACTTAAAAGCTGTCTAGCATTGCCCACGGGCCAAAACACTTTGCATATCACTTATGCTCCTGCATATCTCGTTTTGGCCAAAACGTCAGCACACAAGAGTGTCAACATTTTGTGGCGCGGCGCACAGTGGGAAAATGAAAGCTGTGGCTGAGATAGTCATGTAAATATTCAGTTAGCGTTGCCACACTTTTAATTTTTAGTGCCAACTTGAAAATAAGTTATCTACGCTTATTTGTTAACCCTGGTAGTACATAGCTGTAGAGCTTTGGCCCCATTATGATTGGCTTTTATGTGTAGCCATGTGTTCGCTTCCAAAGTGACGCCTTGAAGTATGCTATAGAAAAAACAAATAACTTGATTGTTTTGCTACTTAAACTTTCGCTGTTGGAATTTCTCCATGTAGCTGGAGAAGCACAGCAGCTGCTTGGCCCAGCTCCAAGAGAAATGCGAACAACGCACAAACAATTGAATTGTGCAAGTGTTGAGTGAGTGCCGGGGGAACGGGAACGGGAACTGGTTCAAAAAAGCAGACACATGGCGTAGCAGTCAACATGCATTCAAGATGCGCTTACTGCATATATGTATGGGATAGGAGAGAGAGAGCCAAGTCAAGTTGAATTTATTGGATTTGTTGTACAAAATTAAATAAAAATTGAATTATTTATCTATGCGAGATGGTTGTCTTTACTTTTGTTGTTCTGCTCGTTATGCACTTTCTTTTGAAATATGTTGTATTAGTTTTGTAAAAGCGTTTGTGGCGCACTTTTTTTTTGTCTACAAGCTGGCATATCCAATTCAATGAAAAACAAGCAGAAATATATGGAGGCAACTGCAAACCCAACTTCTAAGTTTAAGAACTTCTTTAAAATTGGAAATAGTTTTGTCTTCAGTTAAGTGTTCACTTACTCTTTAAAATAATTTAGTACCACAATAAAGTTAGGAATGCTTTTAGTTTTAACTGATCTAAATTAAAGGATGTCTACGGCTTTGTAAAATTTATAATCTTTCATCCTAGAAAGGCCGTGGCGTCGTGTTGCGTATACGCAACAGTGACGAATTGCTCGACAGTTGAAAAGTCTCCAACGACTAATAAATAAAATAATAATTAACGAATTTTATTTTCCATGATTTATTAAGGAAATAAAACCTATTCGAATGTCGAAAGACACAAAATGTATACTCAGTAATTTTTATTTTAAAAGTTAAGAGACAGCTACTAATTGATTGTATCCGGCGTTTGTCCTTCCAATATTGTGGATCTCCTTAGAGGGGGAAGCGTGGTATAAGGTCTACCCAGTGGTAGTACAAAGGCACAATTCTTTGGCCAAAGTGAGTGACGCCAAGCCCCAACTGCCGCTCTAACGTAATCTAGCCTACTCCTTCCAAGGACGATTAGTTCTCATTATTTTACATTGCCCTTTACGCCTATGAATTTGCGTCAGCGACTCACTGAAATTTCTGATTTTCTTTTCTCTGACTTTGAATGCAGATCCTCCTAATATAGTCCTCGATATATGATATGAATATCCTCCATATCGGACCATATTTATTGTCTCAACTTTAAATCGCCATAACCCCCAAATTAAACTACTTAATGAGAGAATAAGCCAAATTCGTGATCACTTCAATTTCGAAAAACTGTACCGTCTCCACTTTTAATTTCAGCCCGTCTTTAAAGGGCCATAACCTCTAAATTAGACGACTGGAGAGAAAATAAGCTAAATTCGCTATCACTTTAACTCCGAAAAATTTTACCGTCCCGTCTTTAAAGGGCCATAACTTTCAAATTAGACGATTAGAACGAAAATAAAAGCAAAGGCGTGATCACATCAACTCGGAAAAATTGTACCCATAGTTAAAAGACCATAACGTCTAAATAAGACAACTTCACCAGAAAATAAGAAAAATTCGTAATCACTTCAACTCCAAAAAATTGTACCGTCCCATCTTAAATTGTCGTAACTCCCCAATAAGACGATTAAAGCAAAATAAGGAAAATTCGTAATCACATCAACTCCAATAAATTTGACCGTCTTATATTTAAAGGTCCATAACGTCTAACTGAGGCGACTTAGCCCGAAAATGTAATGTGAAATTCGTAATCACTTCAACTCCAAAAAATGTTACCAACCCATCCATAATCTCTAAGTTACATTCTATTACATATTTGTTACTACATATTTCACTCTTTCTTTAAAAGTCAGATTAGTCTTACTTTTCTTGTTTCGCACAGTTTTTTCTTTCTGTGTAGCCTTTAAAGGGTGGCTTTGCTACTGGCGCAACGTTAGACTGATAAATAGGTAACGATAAAAATGAAAATGTAGCCGAACTGATTTGCTGCTTTACTCTTACAAATTTGATTAACCAAAAGCAAAATGATTTCCATTTTTTATTTGTTTTCAGCAGTTGGCATTATTTGAAAATAAAAATGATTTTTTTTTTTTTGGGGTATATGCAATCAATAATGACAAATAGAACTGGATTTTGAAAACAAGCCAGAGTGATTTTTCAAATTTAATCCAAAAAGAAATAAAGCCAGTCAATGACATCAGTGAATGTGGACTAATAAATGGCTTAATTATTAAGGAAAGGGTGTTCTTTTTAGAGTTAGACAAGTTTAAATCATTATAAAGCAATGAAATATATTTTTAGTATCAATGAAACGGGCTATATTGAAAATTTCTATCTACAATGACATTAATGTTTAAATATGGCAAGGCCGAATGGCTGGAACATAAATTTTCACAAACTTTCATAGCATTTGTGGCCGTATTTCGCCAGTGACTTTTCGATTGTTGATTTTCAGGTGTTCAATTGTCTCTGGTTTATCGACGTAGATAAGTGACAGCAGTTTTGTGTTGACGTAATGGGGTTTCGACAAAATCTTTTGGATTATCCTCCTCCATTTAACTAAAAATGGGATTCATCGGAATATATTTTGAACTTCGAATGAGTTTGACGAACGGAATCATTATTTTTATAAAAAATTTAACAATTTGAAAGCGTTGCTCTGAAGTATATCTAGCCATAATGAGGTATATCTAGCCATAGTGAAATATCAAGCCAAACTCAACAAAATAAACTGTCAAGTATGGATTGTCAGATCAAGCAATGTTGGCTATTCAAATTTGTGAACCTTTAAAAAAGTCACTCTGTATTATAGTATTAAAAACAGAAAATTTTGAAATTTTTTGCGGATATAATTTATTGCTTATATTACAGATATGCGATCAACAAAGCACTAAAAATAGCCCATAGCTCGAGACCATAAAAGCTTGAGCAGATTTTGAATTTTTTTTTACTAAAATAAATAAATTTTTACATAAATAAATGGAAAATACAGGACCATACATGAGACTCGTACCTACAACCTCTGGGATGACAGTCTAGCACACTGTCGCTATGCTCTCAAGGCCGCTTAAATGGATATAACTCCGAAATTAAAAGAACTAGTTCAAAAATAATCGCAACACGCCTATTTAAAAGAAGATTATTTTTCGTAATACAAAGTAGTTGATTTATTTCTTTTTTAAAAAGAACCTCAAATATCAAAAAAATAAGGATTAATAAAACTGCTTCATGAAATGTTTAAATACAAGGTCATTAAGTGCACCAAGTGCTCTACGAAAAAATCTCAATAAAACTCAAAATAAAATAGCTAAATAAATACATCACAAATATTTTCGCGATAAAAAACTTAAAACCCTTTTCTTTAAAAATTACATCGTTTTGCCACACGTTCTGATACCTTCTTTTTCTAGTGTTGCTAAAACTTTTTTTTTATAAATCCATCGACTTCACAAACCGTCTACAAAAAACTCATGAAAATACCCACAAAAAAAAAATCAACATGTTTTATTGGTTTTCTGGTGTAAATTGTATTCCATGGGTACAAAAAACCGAACCACAATAGAGCATCTAAACTTTTGAACATTGGTAAAGGTTTTTCACTTGTTTGTTGTTGATTTTTTATTTTTCTGATTTTTTTGTTACTGATTCCATAATAACGCACTTTGCTTGCTGTTTGTTATTCATTCCCTTCTCTCTCTCATTTTCTCACTTTGCGTGTTTTGCTTTTATTTTATTTTTGCATAATAAATTGCATTTTCCATGCCAGTGACTCGTTTGCTCTGTTTGTTTGGCAGCAAACGCTTGACGTGTCTCCGCCCGTAAGTATGCAACATGTCTTGCTGCCACCATTTTGCTCTCTTTTGCTGCGCTGTTTTGATGCCCCACTTCTTCCTAATTTCCGCCCCCACCAACAATGTTCTTGGATTAATTTAATTTCATTGCTTTAGTCTTTGGCATTCTCGCTTTCACCCTTTCCAGCTGGCACAAATCTGTGTCATCCACAAGCTCTCTCCGCTCTCATTCCCAATCCGAGTCCCATGCCACACTCCAGTTGCACAGGCTAAATCAATTTGCCGCTTAAGCTGTTGTCGATGGTTGCAGCAGCTTTGTGGCGCACCTTTCTGGCTTTTCACCATGAACGTCAGTCAAAAGGAAAATGGCTGCCAAGAAGACGTCAGCGTCAAATGCGCTGGCGCCAGCAGCAGCAAAGCAGGGTTTATTTTTTTATGGCTCTTCCTTTGCTTTTCAACTTTTACGTGCAACTCTGTTAAGTGATTTTCATAAGTTAAACGAAGTGGCAGCTCCTCAGACCAAAAACGTGTCTCAGTTGGCGTTCGTCATGCTTGCCACGTTCCAGCCAAGCAACAACTAGAAATATAAGCAGCATAAGCAATAATCCGAAAAATATATATAATATACGCGATTTCTTTTACTGAGTTCTTTATGTTTTTTTGTTCTTCGTGCCTTTGACTAAATCAATCACATTCGTAGTTTATGCGTGAGATTATTGTAAAGTGCGCAAAATAATGATGTTGGTAAATCTTAGCAGACTGTTTGAACTGCAAGAGGAAATGAATTTAAAAAAAAAAACAATAAATTAATGAAGTTGAGAAAAGTCTTTAGGAAATAATAAAGTCGGGTACGTAAGACCTTGCGATACCCTCTACAAACACATTGCAATTGAAGGCAATGAGCATTGCTTAAGATAAAAGATATTGAATGAACAAACAGAAAACAGACGAATTTAGAGCCAAAAACAGTTTTTTGACTATGATCAAATTTCGGGAAAAAACTTATAAATGCTAAATTTGGTTACTATTTTTATAAAATATCGTCACGATTCTCTTATAACATCCCAACGGAATTCCAAAACAAGCCTGATTATAAATTCAACAATTGAATTATATCGACTAAATTTTAATTATTAAAATTCAATTATTCAATTATTTTATAATTTGCCATTATGGTTTTTTTTAGTAGTATTATACATTTTTGTGCTCTTGAATATTCATTCTTACTTATTAACCATTATTTCTCTTCTCTTGCAGGTATGAACAACGAGCTCGTTTAAAGATTACCATCCATTAAATCAAAAATAGTAAGTTTTAAATAATTGATAATTACATTAATTTACTGCAGAAAGTTTCCTCAACATGTTTTACTCGTAGTAAAAGGGCATGGTATAACCGAAAAAGCTGTCCAAACATTTTTTCATTGAACGGATTGCAAAATTTCTGAAAAAACTGTTTTTGAAAATCATTAAAAAATGTCTACTTAAAAGCAAATATCTTTTTATACCCTGTACCGTATGGTACCAAGGGTATATTAAGTTTGTGCAAGCCGAAAATGTATGTAACATATAGAAGGAGACGTCGGAGACACCCCAAAGTTACCTAAAATATGATCAGGGTGAATAGAGAAGTCGATATACCCATGTCCGTCTGTCCGTCCGTCCGTGTGAACGCCTAGATCTCAGAGATGGTAAGAGCTAGAGTTACCAAACTTTCACATTAGATCCCATATTATTCCATAGGAGGCAAGTTTATTTTATTTTTTTGATATCGGGGATTAATTATATAGCTCCCATGGAGGTGTTTGAGACGACCTCGACATAAAAAAAGCGTTTTAGATGAATAATTCGTTTGTTTATGAAGATATCGTAACCAAATTTGGTATTCGAAAGTTTTTTATAGTTCCCAATCACTGTACCAAATTTGATCGAAATCGGTTGACTATATCATGTAGCTCCCATAGGACCGATCGGCCAAAATAACTTTTTTAAAGAAAAATTCACTATATTTCGTTTTTTAATAAAGATATCGTAACCAGATTTGGCGTTTTTTTTTAGACCACTTAAGCAATGTGCCAAATTTTAACAAAATCGGTTGACTATATCATATAGCTCCCATAGGTCCGATCTTCCAAAAAATCGATTTTTTAACAAAATTTGTTGTGTTTCGTTTGTTTGTTAAGATATTGAGACCAAATTTGACATTCGTGAGTATTTTATAGTTCCTAAGCACTGTACTAAATTTAATCCAAATCGTTTGAGTAGATCATATAGCTCCCATAGGACCAATCGGTCCAAAAACACGTTTTTTATACAAAATTCGATGTGTTTTGTTTGTTTGTAAAGATATTTGAAATAAATTTGGCATTCATATCTTTTTTAAGGTATTTAAGCACTGTGTCAAATTTTATTGAAATCGGTGGATTATATCATATAGCTCCCATAGGAACGATCGGTCAAAAACAAAATGTTTGCTTAAAAATTCTTCTGTTTTTGGTTTTTTGTGAAGAAATCGGACTTTATTACAAGCTAGTGGTACAGGGTATCCTAAAGTCGTCCGCGACCGACTTTACGTCCGCCATTTTTTTGTAGTCAAGTATTTGCGTCGCGCAGAAATTTAAAACTTTTTTTGGTATCATTTTTTGTTTAATACTTCTGCTTTTCTGCTTATTCGTCTCAATCGCTGTTTCATACTCTCACTTTTTGCATAAAAACTACATTTTGGTTTTTACTTACTAAACTCTTTTATGCCGTTTAAAACTTAAAAACAGCTCTGCAGTTAACCCACTTTAGCAGCCACACGATTTTTAATATAATTTTCTTTTATCGAGTTAAACTTTGCTAAAAATTATCTTTTAAGCCATCATAAGATAGCTGTATAATAATTTTATTATTTTTAAATCATAAGTTCATAATTGGCGCGCGTATAAACACAGTTGAAACAAAAACAAAAAGAAAAGAGCTCCAGCCAGCCCAGCCAGCATCGTTCATGCTTAAAGAAACTTTTTCTTTGGCAGAGCATACTTTGCGGCGCACCCAACAATGGATTTTTGAATGTTGTTGCTTTGTTTTTGCCATTTTATTGCGCAGCGACGCCAGCAAGAAGCGACAACAACAACAATAACAAGGATACACATACACAAGAGCAACAACAATAGCAACAAAAAAGGAGTTTCCCGGCTTCAAAGCGTTGCCCTTTTTTTTGTTGCTCAGCTTTTTGTTTGTTGTTTTGGTTTGTCTGTGTCTGTGCGTCGTTTGATGCGCACATTTAAGCAATTTTTGTTTTTTGTTGTTGCTTCAAACGCGTAGCTGTTTTTGTTTACATAGTGCGTGTGTGTGTGTGGCTAAGAGTATCTGTGTGTATGTGTGTGGCGCGTGTCAAAATTGGTTAAACGTGAGTGGCTTTCACTTGCCGCTCATCTAACTGGCTAAAAACCTCATTGCCTGGCTGACTGCCCGGCCTTTTGCCGCATCGTTTAGGCAAATTAGCTGCGCATGCACATTTTGGTTTAACACAAGTGTGTGTGTATATCTGTGTGTGCTTATGTGTGTTAGATTCTATTGCCTATGTATTTTAGTTTTGTGGCCATGTAAATTATGCCACGACCCAAAATTGTTTGGCTATATTTAAATAGGCTTTTTTGGTTTTTGGGTCTTATTCTCTCTCATACTCATCAAGCCAAATGGGCCAAACATAAATTGGCTTAGAAACTACAAATCGCCAGGTCGTTTATATTAAGCAGCTCATAAGCAAAGTTAATTTTGTGCGCATTATGATGAATTATCTAACATTAACTGCCTGACTGGCTGACTGCCTGCCTGTCATGCCTATTAATGATTAATTACTTGTCCAACAATATAGCATACTTTTGTGGGCTGGCAACTCAATTAGCTGACATATTGAGGACATTGCAGGAAAGCGCTGAGACAAAAATGCTGCTGCTACGGCTGCAATTGTTTGCTGTTAGACGCTAAATTTATGTCGCTAAATATGAGGGGCAGACTATAATATAAATATAGGGTGATTTTTTTGTGGTAACAAACGCGTGATCGTGACAGGTTTAAAAATTAAACGACTTTTTAAGGTGGAATAAACTAAAAACGATTACAAAAATATTACGATTTATTAATGAAAGTCGAAATTTAAGAGAATTATTTTTGGGAATAAAGCTGATTTTTGGTAAAATGGGAATTTGAAGCGTATTTTAAGGAATAATCAACCTGCTTAATGTGTGATGCATAAAAATAGCTAAAGTAAGCCAAAAATTGTGACATTAGTTCGGCAATCATCGTGAGTTATTTTCTCTTGTGATCTCTGCATTTAAACCAGCGACCTTGTTAGACACAGTTCTATATGGGATATCTAGTACAGAAAAAGTATGCTTTTGTCAGGAAAAAATTGCATTCTGGAATTTCTCTTGCTTAATGTATTAAGGCCCATCCAAAAAGTCTAATACCAAAAAGGGGACCTTCTCCCCACATATTTGAGCCCATTTATCTCGAATTCAATAAATCGTACCAAAAAATTTCCAAATTGATTTTTAAATTTTATTTGTAATAAAGATATGCCCAGAAGCTCGTATTTTAGGCGGTAGAGGTCGCCAAAGTTACTAAACCGCAGTTTTTTATATTTTTAACCACCCCCTTGCCATTTTTGATTTTGATGGATATCCAAAAATTGTAGATCCCAAAAAAATGCATAAAACTGTATTTTGCATTATGTAAGTATCTCTAGGAGTTTCCAAGTTAAAACACTTTAAATTCTTATTTAGTAACATGCGTCGCGACTTTTGTAAAAATGAGCTCACCATTTGTCAAATTAGCTGGGTTACGAAATCATCTCTCGTTTTGGACCGATACATTTTATTAAGATTACACTAAATATAGCTCCTTCATGGGCATATAGGAGCAGCTGTAAAAGGGTATTGAAGTATACATGCATACTTCTGCTGGATCAAAAAATATTCAGAATGTAATTTTTCTTAAGTAGCATTCTTAATATTGATGGTTCAAGGATATAAATAAGGTTTTTTTTTCGCTCCTTAGTTCAAAAGTTATTTCAATTAAATTTTTTAAATAAACACTACGCCATAATTTTGATTTGCCTTTTATAATAAAAATTGCAGAATAACTAATAATTAAAAATTTGAAAATAAAAATTGGCCAATAATTTTTGATTTTTATTATAAAAATTAAAAAATGATAGTTATTTTGGATTTTTAATAAAAATTTATATTTAATTATTATTCCATGATTATTATGTTTATATGAAAAAATAAGTACAATTTAATTTTTCGGTAAAAATTAAAAATAATAAGTTATCCTTTTTTGTAAAGTAATGTAAAAAAATGATATATTGCAAAATAGACATTCATATAAACCGCTTTTTTCGTTTTGATTTTTTTCATATCTATAACTCTTATTTGCGTTTCCTAGATATAATAACTTTGAATTAATTGCATAGGGGTAGATGTTTCTAAACCAGCTTTGATTTCGGACTTAGAAAATTACTCCTAATGGTACACCAGAGATATTTCACCAATAAGGTTCAAAATTGCTTATTTTTGTATCATTGCTTACAACATTGTGATGACAAGCATTAAAATAAAATAATTTTTAAAATAGATGGCTTCACCCCTGTTCGCTTTGATCGCTTAACTCTATCATGCTTTCTCCTAGTGCCCGACTCTGAAATACTTTAAACTAGCAAAGATCCACTGTCGTTTACGAATAGTTTTACTTTATATATTAAGGTTTGTCCCACCTCCATATTAAATTAATTCTTAAACACTGATCTTTCATTTTTAGAAGTTTTGACATTCATTACCCAAAAAATCACCCTCTATATTTATATGTATATGTAAGCGTGCATGTTGTAACAAATTTGCATGCTGTGCACTAAAACAACGCCAACAACAAACAAAAGCTGGAAAAGCGGCAACTGCTGCCGTTGCCGTTGCTGCTGCTGCTGCTGCCGTTGTCAACAACAAGTTGCTGAACAAAAGACGCTGCTTGTCCGATGCACACGGCTCGGCCATTTCATTGTGTGCCACATGGAAAAGACACGAGTTTTAACAAACAAGCCGACACGCTTACACAGATACTCACTCACACACACAAGCACATATACACACACAGCCATATACTTATGTATGACAAATAGCGCTTAGTCATAATGCTGCTGCGCTTAGCTGTCACAGCTGGTGGCGCATAGGCACACCAACACATGTTTATGTCACTCGAGTTGGCTTTATATTTCGGTTATTAGGTTTATGCCAATAGATACATCATGGATTTGTTGTACTTATGAGATTCTGTATTCTGTCATCTGTGCCAGGTAGACATAGGCCGCACGATGTGTAGTTCGATTAAGTGCATACAAGCCGGTAGGACGATTACAGTCGGGACATGCGTCATGATTGGATAATGAAATAATTGAGGTTATGTACTTGTAACTTTGGCGACTGGTAGTAAATGAAGTAACTGGAAGGCAGACCACAAATTTTTGCACTCTGTAAACAATCTCAAAAGTAAGAAAAAAAACTTTTTCCGGGTATATAACTTCAAATATCTCAAAATTCTGATGTGATGAGCAAACTCTGACCCTAAAATTAATCTAAGCAGAAAATTACTTCGGAAGTAACCCTTAGCATTCCAAAAAGGTCTGTGTACTTAGTGCTGGATGTTCTTAATAACGGATCCGTATTGCACATATTTTATTTTAGCTTAACTAACTTTTGCCTATACTTCCCAAAGTTCCCAAATGATTGTCATCCTCGGATGAGAAAATATAAAAACAAAGACTGTGTCAAGTTCTAGCACATCGAGATGTTGCTATGTATTTTATTTTTTGTGCTTTTTTTCCAAATTCCGGAGTATTAAGGGGTCAGTGGCAAATATTTTCAAAGGCACTTAAGGGAACGTTGCCATACTAAGTGACCCGTTTAGGGGAGATAAGAATCTTCGATACGACGCTTTGCGACAGGAGCGGGAAGCGTTTTTATCTCGTACTCAATATCCTCTAGGAAAGTCTGGCGCTTTTATTATATTTTGTTTGCAAAAAACTATGTATGTTATGGAGGAATGGTTATTGTTATGTTCCTTATATATGTATGAGTTTCTATAAGTCTTTTAAGGACTATAGGACCGATACAACTCTTACCCACAGTTGGCGATCGCCAGATATTTATTTAACTTGTTGACAGTTCATTCCCAGACCTTCCGAATCCAGGACAACTTGTCTACGCCAGGTGTGAGCTGGCCTGTATCTACGTCTTTTTTGTCCTTGAGGATTCCACGCGCTTGCAGTTCGAGTTAGGTCCGATTCAGGATTCTGAATGAGTTGCCTATCCATGCCCATTTACGTTTTTTAAATGCATCATATACTGGGATTTGTTTGGTACGCTCTCGAAATTCGTCAATTGTTACAGTTTGTGGCCAGATGATGCGGAGTATTTTGCGTAGACATCGCTTGATGAAGGCTTGGTGGAGTTTAAAGAGCTGGTGGTGGGGGGGTTGTATGAGGCAAGGGATAGCGGAGCGGTTAAACACCTAAACAGCTCAAAGTTAACTAATTAATGTCCGAGATCTGTTTGTTTATCGGACGCAAAGATTACTAAATATGCTTAAATTATTTAATTTTTTTAAAGATTAAGAGTGTTGAATTAAAATAAGTTTTCTGTGGGCAATATTAGTCTATTGTCTATCTTAACTCTCTGTGGGTTTTCAGCTTAGATCATAGGAGCAGCCGATGAGCATGGAAACATTTTTGATTAATATTTTTTTACTTAAAGCCTTCAATTTGGGTTTCATTCAGAAAATATACTCTTAAGACAGTTGTAGCAAAAATGGTTACGATATCTTTTAAAAAAAAAATTTATAAAAGGTTGCACTATATAATATTAAAAGTCTATAAGGTGGCTAACCCTGACAACAACTTAAATTACATGTTCCATTTATTTAAAAAAATGTGTCATTTAACTACTTATTTACTTAGATTTTTCTCTTTATTTTCGCAATTAAGTGCTCGCATAAACGCGCTAGTCTATATATGTAAATTTCATGTATGTGTGTTTGTGCTTTGCTTGGCTCATAAAACTAAATTTCTAAACAATCTGCGTTTTGGCAATCTTATGAGGATGCTGCCAACGTTGTGCTGTCGCTGCGCAACTTTATTGAAATGTTTGGCACTTTTTCGTGTCCTGCTCAATTTGTGTCACAAAACACAAACAGACTAACACACACAGAGACACACACATACATAGTTATTACATAGCGTTGCAATTTTGATTTTAGCAGTTTGGCATAGCATACTTTTTGGGGCGTGCTACTGCTGCAATGCATGTAAAACAAAAGTTTTTGATTACGCCACATTTTGCTTTAGTAGCTTAGTTGGCAATGTATTTGTGTCGGCCTGTCCGTGTGTGTGTGTGTGTGTGTGTGTGCTTCCTTTTTTTTTTGTAGCTGTGTGCGTAAATCGATTTCAAAGACATTGCAATTTTATTGATTTTTGATTGAAATTTAATTGAAATAATTCAAATACATAGCACTAAAATAGGTCTATATCAATGCCATTAAATTAAAGCACTCAAGCATAAAAGGGTAGCAATTTCCAAATTCCAGAATGGAATAGCAAACATGGTCGAATTGAGGAGAAATACGAGCTTCAAATAAGCAATAATAATATAAAATATATATTATATGTAAGGACAGTCTGCTGCGCAACCAAAAAAGTCGTTTATAAAATTCGGAAGAGCTACAGGCTAAGTTGCAAGTGTTTTGTTGGACAGTGGGCGAAATGGGGATTTGCTGCAGTAAATTTGGTATTCAATCGCTCTGGACTCTAGAAATTTAAACACCCTTCAAATCTTACCATCTCACCCACTGTACATAGGCCTAGGTCGTCTGTTCTTACCAAAACCATGTAAAGCTCTTTCATTGCCCATTGAGCCACTTGAGCTGCGTATGATGTGGCAACAGTGGCACGAACAGAAGCAGCAGCAGATAAACAAACAGTCCCATGGCCAACTGCTGAATAAACATTTGCACATAATAGATATGGGCGTCGATGTATATCATATATGTATTCACTATACTTTAATATAAGTATAACGATACAATCGTATGTATATGTGTGCGTGTGTAATATAAATAATATTTTGAGGGTCGTTTGTGCCAGATTAAAAAATATATACATATATATATGCCAACACGCACATCGCCCACAAATATATTTCATATATCGATTTTAAGCCATTAGCCACAGGACCCTCAATAAGCTAAGGCAACTCTGGCAATTTATGACTGTCTTAAACAAACTTTTTGGCCCGCCGGAAAACAAAGCTAGGCAAAACAGAGAGAAAAAAAACAAAAAATTTTTAAAAGAAAAATGCGAACACTTGCACTTTCTTTGCCGCAAAAAGTTTTCCAAACTGTGTCTGGCATATTTCTAGCACAGATTGAAATTCAAACTAAGGAAATGGCACACAGCTGCTTCAAAAGTCCTGCTACTGCTGCTCCTTTTGCTTTGCTCTGTGTCCTGTGCACCTTAGCTAATCAATGAGCAATATGCCAAGTTGACAATCTGGCAATCTATTGAGCAATTCACACATGTCCCCAAACGCATTAGCATAGAAATGATCTTTGTAAAAACTTTTTCAAATTAGGTGCAGTAAGTATGAAAACCAAACTTCATATCTCATAGCCATAAAACCTGTCGATTTAATTCGAAGGCTAGACCATGAACACCAATAAAATCGAAGAAAAAAAAAAGTCATCCCAACTTGAGCAAGTTTCGTTTGACGTAAAGCAAAAATGACAATTAATTTAATCCGCTTCAATGGCTACGAATTGCAAATAAAACAAACTAAACCCTGAATGTTGGTTGAGTTTAGTTCATCATCAGCAGAAATTGTTTTCTGCACAAGCAAAAATCAGGGAGCCCGAGAGCAAAAAAAGCAAATGGAGATTACAAAGTGTTGTCCATGTGCCAAATGGACAGGAATTTAGAAATTAAAGCAAAACAAAGCTCAGATTAGCAGAGCATGTCAGTACACATAGAGAAATTGGATAGACTTTGTGAAATGTGATCGCAATGAGAAATTTGATTTTTTTTTAAGTCAAGTAGACATGATGGATGTTGGAGGTTAGCGAAAGTTTGAAAAATTTTGGAAGTATTAGATTCCTTCTTAGGCGTACGATTTCTGAACAAATTCACTAAACATGCAGCTCTAAATAAAATGTTGCGCCAATCCAAAGAATGTGGTAACGACCCTTTCCAAAGCTAAATGAGTTAAAAATCTTAAAAAAAAAATCCAAAAATTATGGGTACTCCAGGTCTCTGTCCTAGAACCCACTTTAAGCGAATTGACAGCTCTTCTCCATCCCAGTTTATACTTAATTTTTTTAATATATTACGTATACGGCACGTTGTTTTTATTAGCATACATCTTAATGCTTAACTTATCGTGTAATGAGTAAAAATCCTCTTTTTTTTTGCAATTATTCCCCAAGTATATCTAGCTGTTATTACTTTATTTGTAAATATGAGTGCAGTATTCTAAAGTAAAGTACGAGTACATAAAATTATACTAACTTAAAGATTCTTAGAAGAATTTATAATGCCCTCTGTACATGCATACTAGGGACATTGAAAGAGACTTAGAAATTCATAGAGCTCATAATGTTACACCTTGGCAATTCAAGGGATCCAACATCTCACCCGCTTGGGAGCAACAAAAAGAAGACTGAATAGTTCGCATCCAGAGCTAGCCAGCTGAGGATGGAAAATGGAAAAAATCTTTATATACAGATTTGCAAAAATTATAACATAGCTTTAGGGGCTGCTGTATGCGATTAACTGGATATGATGGTGTCTTTGCGAAAAATTGTTTCTTTTGTTAAAAAATATAAAAGTTTTCTGGCAACCCTAATAGCATTGCCCTTAACAGTCCCTATAACCTTCCTCACTCTCATCTTATCAAGAAATATTTGAATCCGTCGCCTTACAATCCCCACTGTCTATTAAATAATCCTTTTCCTCTGGCTCCAATCGCATTCCTAGTTGCATTTTAAAGCCTTGTGCACGATCTCTCTCTCTCTCTATGCCATTATCTGTTCGTTAAAATATTCTTATCTTCCAGTCATTCATAAAAACCTTCTCAAATCGAATATTGACAACTACCGTGGTATTGCCTAGCTTTCATCAATTCTAATAGATACCACAAGGTAACCTTCTGTGTTCTATTCTTTTTAACTTATTTTTAAATCATCTCCCTCATGTAATCTCGATGTCTTGCTTTAACTAAGCGTAGGCCTAAAGTGTTTAACGACCTTTTGACAACCAAACGTATTTATATATCTTTCGTTCGTCCAATTTTCGATAGTTATTCCAGCGTTTGGAGCCCACAATGCCACTTTTATCAGGACTTAGTTAAGTTCGTACAAAAGCAATTTTTCCTTTTTCGTGGCTTGAAACTGTGACCTAAATATCCGACTTCCGCCATATTCTGATCGACTTCGCCTCATCAAGTTGCCTTTTTTAAATAATCGCAGAACGGCCTTATTGATTCCAATGTACTTCTTGACAAATCCAGAATAACTCGTAATTTTCGACACTTAGCCCTACAATTTTGTGCATCTAATTTTGGTATGCAATATGCTTTCCGGGTCTTACAATTTCCTCTCTTTTGAATGGTCTATTCAATCTATCATATTTTCTATCTTAAGTCACCGTGACTTGCCACTTCGAGCATCCTTGACCTATCCTATATTATAAGTAACCCACTTGGCCAACAGCAATGTTATGGATCTTTTGTGACATAATGTTTAATTTTCATCTTACTTTCTTGTTTTCAACTTTTTTATTGCAAATCCGAGAGATTATTCATAAACTACGTGACGCTCCCGTGAGGATGAAGGATGTGCTGAAGCGTCAAGAGACACAAAAATCAAATGGAAAATCTTTCAAACAATTCCGTTACTGAGTCACAAGGAGGAGTGTGGTCTGATTTGACTTAAATTATCGTCACGTAATTTATGGATGATCCCCCAGTGTCTGTACAGTTCTTAATATCAGTCTTTAAAAAGTTCACCCATCGGACAAGAGACAGGGATTAGTTTATATCTATTTCCCCGCTCTATTTTTATTACTCAAAATTATACTTCTTTTGCAAATTTCGCTCAGTGCACTTACACCCACGTAAACACAAACACATGCATGTTCATATATTCATCCTACCAAGGATTCACACACACATATCCCAGCTTGGAAATCAGCGCAAAACAAAACAACGCATAAAATTCACTAGTGAAGCAATGGCGACTACAGTTGGCTAAATCTTCGTATGCATGTGTATTTGTTCGTTTGTGTTAGTGGGAATAAAATATACAACAAACGTAAAGCAAATCGTTGATGGGCATGGCGACGACGATGACTACTGCGTCGAACCATGACGACACATTATGGCAGAGGGTTAAGGGAGCGTATACATAACATAAGTATGCTCGTATATTATAGTATGTGCGGCTAACGTTAACGGCGGCGTCTAAACCGACGTAGACGGCGACAACGATTACTACGACAAACTGCCACAACAAACTACGACAACAACAATGTGCGTATGCGTGTCCATATATGCGTGTGTAAGCGTGAGTGTGTGTGCGTTTTGACGTGCGTTTGTATTGCAATAACGGAAATGGACGCCATGTCGGATGTTTAAGGAAATGTTTGTGTTGTTGTTTTGTAGTTGTAACGGCAATGTTGAAAATATGTTAGCATTTTAGTTTCTCTCTTTCTCTACTTTTTCTACTCTCTTAGTTTTTTGTTTTTGTTTTGTTTGGGCCAACACACTACGTCTTGCTTACTTGGGCATATTAATGCAAAGTGTTATACCGTAACAGTTGAAGAAAGGATGAAGTAAAAAAAACATGGCAAAAACCATTGCATAAGCAAGGGCGCAAATAAAGCTTGACTCTTTTTTACTTTTTTGTGCTGTTTTTTTTTTAAAGTTTGTCAAATGGGGTCATTTTAAGTGCAAGGATTAACTATGCTTTAATGGTAATTCCCCAAAAAAAATTATGTGAACTTTAGATGTGACAGGAGTGATATCAAAGAAAGAACTCAACATTTTTTTTCGCTCGTTCCTTAAGTCACGACTTCTCAGCAGAACCTTTAAGCTCGGGATATATAAAAAAGTGATCCGACCAATGCTAACGTACGTATCAGATAAATGGGCCGGACATATTGCGGGAACGAGAAACTCAATTTTGAAAAAAACTTGCTTTAATCAACCACAAGAAGAGTATTTGGGCGACCCCGTGCACGTTGGGTAAATGAAGTAAAAGATGATTTGCCAAAATTAATCGTCCTAAACTGGGTGGATTATTGTGTTTTTCATTGGTTTGCTGTTTAAAAAGGCGGGTGCCAAACCCTGCACTCAACCGTTTAGCTTCCGGGTGAGTCGCTGCACACATTAGCTCACTATTTAGCGGATGCTAAGATAGCTAACCAGGAGGTGACGCGAGGAGGCTTTGTGTCAAGTTGCAATCATTTGAGACAGAGATCGCTCTTGCAGTCGATAGGTTGACCGCAATCATAAGCTTTGCTCTGTACAAATGAAAGCCAGGCCCACTCCTATGGTCTCAGTAAGCAGATGTGTAGCAGAGCCCTCTTTCGACCAACACAACTTACACTCTACAAGACGCTCGTCTTGCCTGTGCTCTACGGTACAGAAGCATGGGTTCCGTCGTGGCGGATGCATCCACTCTTGGGGTGTATGAAAGAAAAATACTTCGTAAAATCGTTGGTTCCGTTCGTTTTCAGGACGACTTTCGCTTACGGATGAACCACGAACTGTACGAGCTCTACGATGACATAGATGTTGTCCAGCGCATCACAATATAACGTCATGTTGTACATATGGATAACGAAGCTCCAGCGAGAAAGATATTCGAAGCGAATGCCGACGAAGGGTATGACCACGACTCCGATGAAAAGATCAAGTAGAGGAGAATGTATGCTCCCTTGGTATTTCTAATTTGAGTAGGAAAAGTAGCGACGCCTGGCGAGAGTTGTTGAGGTCGGCCGTAACCCGAGAACGGGTTGTCATGGTCACACAATGAATGAATGAAACTGGGAGGAAGCTGCAAAGCATAGAGATTATTGTAGAAATATTGTTCGAAAGGTCTAAATCAACCATTGCTGTATTGTATTGATTTTGAGATTATTTTTAGAACCGTCGAAGGTTTTTTGGACCTCGATTTCAACCAAAAATTTGTGAAAATAATTGATGGGGCTATCATTTGGGTAGGTGGTACTCATGGCGCGTGTCTCAATGATTTTTGATGCTTATTACATAAGCTGTCAGTCTTATCTCAGTTATTTTTTTTAAGTGGCGTTTTAGACTTCAACTCCTAATGTTGCCAAAGGGGTCGCTCATCTTGCCTAAGTAGCATTGGCAAACTTTATCATGGAACGAAATTGTTTTCCAGCTTTTTTTGCTTAATCCCCAAGTCCCTAGCTTAGAATTCTGCTTTATTTCTAAGTATCTTCAAGTCCGTCTGCTGACATATATTTATTTCTCAATCGCAGCTCATTCGTATGTCGCTACAATAGCGGCATAATTCGACCTCGTCAAAGCACAACAACAACAACAACGCTTAGCATCGACAACTCTCACACACAAACACACTCGAACACTCCGCTCACTATTCATATGCAGGACAAACAGGCTATCCGACTTGCCACACACACTCACTCTTGTGTAGCCCCTTAACCGCACATATGTTTACTTGCTACTATGTTGTTGTTGTTGTTGAATGAGCGAGTGGGCGTACTGCAAATGCGAAGTGGGCGTGTTGCTTGCGTAAATGAATGAGCTCAACTGTGATTGTAAGTTTGTATGCATAAATGTGAGCCATATAATGAATGTACACTAGTGTTGGTGTTGGTGTGTGCATAAAGTGAGTGTTGGTCTGTGTGTGAATGTTAAGAGTACTCGTAATGCATGCGTATGAGTAACGAGTATATGAGTAAGCCGGCAATGCCCATAGCTATGCCCCATACACTTTAGCGGCGAGTGAGCGTGGATAAAGCTGAAGTTGAAGCATCCTAGCGTGCACTAGTGTTTGGTATTCAAGTATTTGATGTATTACAATATACATATACATATGTATGTACATACTAACATACACACATAGCCGGCAATTACAATGCCAAGTGTGTATTGCATGTGAGAGTTTAAGTGTAAGAGTGTAAGTGTAACTAATGTCTGTTTGCCACTGAGTGAGTTTGTAAGTGTGTGTGAGAGTATAATTTAATAATGCAAACATGTGCGGTCTGGCATTTTGTTTTTATTATATTAATAAACATTAAATTGGCATAGACTATGCGCAATTGTTTGCATGTGTGCCGACCATAAGTACTGGTCCACAATAAAATCAACACGCACGAGCACGAGTGTGTGTACACACACACACACAGACACACATTTGCACACATACAGTAGACGCTAAGCGGCGAGAGCGGTCGGGATATAAAGGGAAAAGGAATTTTTTATTTGAGAAAGTTGTTGAAGTTTAATTTTATTTTGGCTTTTGGAGGTGGTTGTGGTTTACAGTAGTGACAGTATTATAGAATCATGGCATTACTGTGAGGATGAGCAGTGGGGATGAGACGAGAGGATTCGAGAGGATTGCAATATGCGGGCAAGACGATATCAATTCAAATGCCATAATGAAGGGATTGAGAAACAAATGCTTGGCTTCTATCGCAATAGCCGAGCTTATCTAAGCAACTTTCATGTGTCTGCTTACCAACAACTTTTTGAAGGAACTTCTTATCGTAAGCGGAGGGAACAACGAGAAATTGATGGATTTTAATTGCAAGTTCGCAATATATTGAAAATACTTATACGCAAAAATCATATAAACGATATAAAAAAATAGTCAAATGATAACACTTACTAATCTTAAAATGTGCGGCGATTCTCGGCTTGCTGTTGAATTAAGGAGTGAAAAAGCTGAGAAAGCTCTGTTTACGTCATTTGCAACACTTTAATATTTCTGTCTTTTTTATCCATTTTTTGTTATAAAGGTAATTAATTAATTAAATTAGCTTAATTAAAATTCGAGAGAAGCATATTATGAGAAACATTTTCGGTCCTGTTCGACTTGAAGATGGCACATATCGTATTCGCTACAACAACAAAATGAAAAATATGATTGGTGGTGCGAACGTGATATGGCTAATTAAAGCACAGCGAATTAGATAAATTGACTGCATTATGCGAATGCCAAAAGAAAGAATTCAGAAGCAGATTTTTAATCTACGTCCAATAGAAAGAACAAGAGGCTGGCCTAGAAGGAGATGACTTGATGACGTCGAACCAGACCTGAAGGCGATTAACGTTCGCAACTGGAAAGATGAAGCGAGAGTTAGAGTGAACTGGAGAAAGATTGTTGATGAAGCTATGGTCCACCCCGGACTATGAAGCTAAGAAGAAGATGAAATAAAGCAATTAATTTTTACTTTAAAGTGCCTAAGTTAACATCAATGCAGCGTAGGTCTGAAACAATCTAAATTAAAAATGAATAAATGTTAAAACAATATCTAAAACGAAGAAGCATTCGTCCACTCAAATCATAAAGTAACAAAAAGGTCGTTCATGCTTTAGCTAGTTGAGTTTTTGCGCAACTGTACCTATTTTATAAAGGTTAACAAATCTGGATAAGAATTTTTTCTTTTTCACACTTTTTAAAATCTGAGTGTTAATTTAACTTGTAAAGGTTGTTTTTTTTAGAGTAATGTAATGACCCCAAAATATGGTTTTATTAGAAAGACAATGACGTATCATTTAATATTTGAAAATGAACTCTGGATTGTGATCAACACGACTAAGAGTTACGAAGCGCATCCTGACCACACTTTAGAGCATTTAGAGCCGTATTTTTGTTCCAATGTTGGTTTCCAGGTCGCCCGTGAATTTTTGATGTCGGTGCATTTCGGTGAATATTTTTTTTTTTTATATTTCGAGTACCTGCGGTGGTTATCTTCACTCCAAATTTGGCAGTTTTTTGTTTACGTAATCAGCCAAAAGTCATCATCTTCCAAATCATCTTGAGCTCAGTCAGAAAAATTACGGTATCAACGATAATCTTGTACCCCTTTAGACTAAGATCTTTACGCAAAATTTTCCACATGATCGATGAACAAAGGCCAATTTCTTGTGCACGCCGGCGAATCGATAAATTTGTATTTTCCTCCACACTGGCCTCTACAACAGCGATATTTGCTTCGGATCATGCTGTTTTCGTTTGGTTGGTGGTCGGATATCAAATAAGTTCGAACTTGATCAAGAAGTTGTACGAAAAGCTCTATAAGTTTTTACAATAGAACATAGATTTTTATTATAAATCTTGAAGATTTGAGGGTGTTGAGTTGATAGGCCCTACTGAATAAAAAAAATTTGACATATGTCAAAAAAGACAACTGTTTACCAAGATATTCCTTTCGGAAGTCCGAATCTTATTTCCCAGAAATGCCCCTCATTTTTGGCATACCCAAACACCCTTGACAAAATCATATATTACGAGTAAGTTGTTTATTTTGAAAATTGAATCTGAAATTTCAGATGCGAAATTTTTCTTTTATCAAATGATTTTTAATAGTCGAATTTTAGTTTATTTAATTTGCTATGTATTTTTAAGCCTAACATCGCAATTTTCTTTTATTAATAATTTAAATAAAGAAAATGGCTGCCATTTAAATTAACTCTCCGAAAAATTCAGATTTCATAAAGTTTCAACTTTTGATTGTCTACTGTAACCTTTTTTACACGCAAAACCATATTTAGCAGTATTTGCCGCATATGCGTTGCTACGCTCAGCTACGTCTCTTCTGCTATTCTCTACCCCCTCCACTTTCGCAACGCTACGCATCACTTTCTCGCACTCTCTCTCTCTCGCATTTCCCCCTCTCCTTGTTTCACTTTTGTCGCTCTTGTGCTCTATTGAATTGCCATAAGTGGCCATTTATTTTGCATATTTACGTTGAGTGTGTAAAGGATGGTTGAATAAAGTGGGCGCAGCGAAGAGTAGGCGTGGTAAGCGCACTTCAATGTCGCTTGACTGTTACTGTTTTTGTTGCTGTTGTTTGTTTTTGTTGCTGCCACTGCCGCTGCCGCCTCTGCTGCTTTATTGTTATTGTTTTGTTATACTTTTAGTCGGCTTTTTGTTGTTATTTGTTGTTACTGGCACACTTTGCAGCATTTTATGCAATTTATGAGTTTATTGAACAAAATGCGTTTATTGTTGATATACACTGTAGGCAAAGGGGAGCGAGGGGCATTGTAGATTTATGCGGGTAGAAAAGAGTAGTTGTTGATCGGTTTTTAGTTGAGTAGCGTTTCAGTGATGTCGGAACACTAAGAACACAGAAACCATTAGCCGCAGTATAAGCCATCCTGTCAAAACTTTGCATATTGTTGAGGCTTCTTAAAAAGATAACTGCAAGGCTCTATTTTTTGTAATAACCAATTTTAAAGTTGCTAAAGTTTGCAAAAGCTTTCAAAAGACTCGTTTTATATCGAAGAATATTGGATGAATGGTTGATTTCACGACAACGCCATGATTACTCGAAAGCAGTGATGCCAGAAACTGAGACAAAATAAGCTAGATTTGAAAAAAAGTTGCTGAAATAGGCAAAAAATCCAAAGAAAATCTACTAAAAAAAAAATTAAAATCAACTGCTCCCAAAAATATAAGTTTTTCGATGTTTTAGTACTTAAATATTTTTCATACATTAAATATCTAATGATTTCATCAGCAGAATCTTCATTAAACTTAATAATTTTTCGTTTATTGAAATTTATTGTCAATACTTATGTGGTACATCATTTGCCATTTTTGAGCAGTCCTTATCTGTTAAATTTAAATCAAAATTAAAATAATACTAGTTTAAAAATCTTTAAAAAAATTTGGTATTCTCAACATGTTCTAATCATTTCCATTTTCCCACAAAATGTCATGCTAAAACCGAAAATGCAATCCAAAAAATCAATTTTCCGAAATTAAAAAAAAGGTGTTCTCTTAAAAACAAATATCTCGTTATAATAAACTGTTTTTTTTACTATGCAGTAGGTAAATATATTTCGTGTTTTTCTAAATCGTTCGTAATTTTCTAAATTCGTAAATTTTATTTTGAATGCAAATTCAAAATTTTAGAAATTAAAATATGTTCATTCGCGAAAAAAGTGACAGGTACCCAATTTGAGTTTCGTGTAAAAGTTGTTATTCCATCATATTGAAAACGTTTATTTTTTACAGTATCAGTAAAAACAAGAAAACGTACCGTTTTTTTTCCGAAAAGGGTACCTCACAGAAGGTGGGGCACTGCGACCAAAAAGGTCTTTCGTACCATACCTAAGGTTAAAACAAAAGACTTTCCGCTTTCCTCATGAATAGCAGTAGATCTTTTGTTGGTGTTGATCTGAGTTGGAAGGGACTAATCCGTTCCTTTCCCATGTGACAGGCTCTGTCCCATGCCAACGCTGGGCAGATCCAGAGAATATGCCTGGTGGTTTCTCGTCTTCTAGACAGAGCCTGCACTCGAAGAGTCCGAATGGCCAATTTTTTGTAGATGATATCTAACAGTGTGGTGACCAGATAGGTAAGCTACCAGGAGCTTTAGGTCCGCTCTGCCAAAACCTTTTGTCTTGATTGCATCCAGAGGTTTGACAAGCACTTTAGTTTGACGAAGCCCCGGAAGGAGAACCAGTATCTCCTATGTTCTCTTGCGGCCCATTTGTTAATCATGGTTTTGATCGTGGACCAGCCAATACCACAAAACGGCGCAGGAGATGTATACCAATGAAAATATCGATAAGGCTTTTCACCTAAAACAAGCTATAAAAAGATATAAGCATTTTTAAATATTTATAAGCTATTTAGTTTTAAAATATACTAGATCTAGCTTTAAACAATCTACAATGGCAACACAGCTCGATAGGCAATAATAGGAGATTATTAAACTTTGTCTTTTTCACTATCACTTATGCTAATCTTGGTCCTTGGTCATTTCTTCTCCAATTATCTCTGATTCTTGCAACACGTTTCAACTCATTCCAGGTTCCTAATGGTTACATTAATTTTTCACGCTTCTATTAGACGCCATTTTTGGTCTGCCTCTTCATTAAAAATTTATGGAATTTTGATCCTTTTGATGATGTAGCGAAATAATTTGTATAACTTACAAATTTTTTGTGTTAAATATTTTTTGAGAGAGTTTTTCTTCAATTTTACAAAATCTTTAAGGTGTTTGAGTCGCTGAAGCCTATGCTAATAACCCAGTCTAACCTAAAATTATTCTTGCACTATTCGGAATTTCTTTACCCTATAAAAATTATAGAAACCGAAGAGCTGCTTGCCTTGTCTTAAACCTGCTGCCCTAAATCTCTGAATCGCACTTCATGTCTTAGCAATTGTTTTTTTGCCAAAATCACAAAAGAAGTAAGGTCTTTGTTTTGCTAGCTTGTCATCTGTTTTGTTTTCGGGTATTTTGTTTATGGCCAAGCATCCTTGTAAGTTTAAAATTTTTCCCATTATATTAGAGAAACTTACTAGGCTTAAAATTACTCCGTAGATTTATGTGAGCCTAATAAACAAAGAAACATTGAATTTATCCCATTGTTGCTCAATGCAAAACTGTTCCATAAAATAAACTGCAAGATTTATCACCAATTTTCTTCTTTTTTTTTTTTGAGGGCTTGCAGGGTATCCCACTGTCGTCGCACAGCATTCCGGCTAATTCAAAACTTTTGTGTTTTGTTGCTACTGCTACTGTTTTCATTATTTTGTTATTTGTTTTTGTTTATAAAGCAAGCGGCAAGCGCGTGCTTTCAATTGGCACTTGACGCTTTACAAACACAACAACAGCAGCTGGCTGGATGGGATGGCTGGTCATGTCATCAGCTGTTGAGCTGTTGTTTCCATTGTTGTCATCATTTTGTATTGACATTGCCAATGCATATTTTATGCAAATAATAATTGTAAATCTATTAGAGAGCAACAGAGGGGAGGGGACAAGAGGCTAGAGAGTATGTTAGCTAGTGTCAGAGTCATCAATTGTTCCACTGTAATTGCCTTGCACAATTTACATAAACATTGCGTCATAAAACGAGGCAGCTTTAGCAGCAATTGAAATCGCATTGCAAAGGAGCAGCAGCAACGAGAGCCAAAACAACAACAAAACCAACAACATCCACTACAATGGCGTCCATATTGCTATGGCCCGTTTCAATAGGCAACACGCGGCGTAATTAACGTAAATTAGCAATGGTAGAAAGTAACGGCAAAAGCAGCGTTGCATTCCCAACAACCGTTGCTTTGTTTGTGTGTGCGCGTTAGTCCTCTCTCTCTCATTCTACCTTATTCTCGCTGTGTTTACTATGTGTGCGTATTTGCTAGTTTATTGCATCTGTGTGCTTAAGATAACAGCAAGTTACGCTCTTAGTTAAGTGCAGACAGTTGGCGACTGGCACAACATGGCGTATGGTTAATTTTATTAGCGCACAAATTAGCTGGCATGCTGAAATTGGGGAAATTATTCGTTTATTATCTCCCCACATAGTCGTTTTATATACAGAGACGCACATGTGTGTGTTATGTCTATGTGGATTATGCTTAATATTTCAGTTGGTTTATGCAAATAAATGCATAGATTTATGGTATAGTAGATTAAATCAGTTGTTGTTAGGTTGTGTGGAGCTTTTAAATGCCATGCTGAAAGCAGCTCAGCTTAAATACGCATAAATTTGCCCAGTATCTTTATACATACGAGAATACCTACATAAATGCATTTGAAATGTTTCTTTGAATATTAATAAATGTTTTAGACAAACAGTTATTTGCAGCAGATTGTAATTTTGAATTATAATATCATAACAAAAATTGGTAAAGATTAAAGAACTTAAGCAAAAGAAAAATCCAACTTCACTTATACAGTTTACCAAAATGCTATGCGAATTTGAATTATTTCACAAAGTTAAAAAAAAAACTCCAAATCAAAAACAAAAATTACAGAAATGTATAGCTCTGATTGTGGACTGTGTAGTATAGGCAAATTTTTGATAGTTTTTTGACGGTTGTCAGCCGTTTTGTGCTCAGTATTACTACCTGTTTAAACAGTACTCTATTTGCACGTAAATGTATGTTGAATTTTTTATAAAAATCTGTACTTTACGTCAAATACGTTTGAGGCATTATGTCCATTTTACGATGAAAGCTGCCGCATCTGTCGTAACAAATACCACTAAGTCATTCTGGAGCCACCGATACACCACGAAAAATTCACTTTATGGAGTTTAAGAGCTTTAAAATGTTGCCTTTGTTGAGGCAGGAACATATTCTCTCAGTAATGTTGAGCCTATGCTCCATTGGGAAATACAATGAAAGGGAAATTATGATGAAGGTCAATGTTGAAAGTTGGGAAAAAAAATTATATTATAGCTTTGTTCATTTAAATAAAAATAAACTTTACAACCGAATATATGTATATCGATTGATATTTTGATATTTTTTTAAACAAAGCCGTGTCGTAACGTTACTTTTGACATAAATTCGCTTTGCATCAAAAACTAAACTTTAAATCGAATTTTTTAAAACTCCTGAAAAAACTGAGGAAGTTTTTTGGTACACAATTTTGCTCAAAGCATTTGCTTAGAGATTTCTACTACCTTTTCTTCGGAATAAGTTCGAGCTTCATTTTCTTCCGGCTTGTAGCTCCTTATCAAGCAAAGTCGCCTGCTTAGTTCATATTGCACTATGTTGTTTTAAAAAAGAAAACAATTTCTTTACAATTTCGTTTCATTATGTCGTCTTTAGAAGATCTTTGTTTTATTAAAAAATCTAAATATCACTTTTTTACGCCAACTTCATGGCAATTAAACCAAATGTACTTGAACTGCGTTTTGAAAAAATCATATTTATAAATTTAAATTATTCCGGGTTGCCACCGAAAACAATTTATTTAAAATTTATTTACAAATTCGATTTGGTGCCATAATAGTTTTCATTTAATATTTAATTTGTAATAGTTTTCAAATATTTAACAAAATTGTTTGTGATTTGATGAAATTCACCAATAAAACTTATTTTATTCAAAGAAACTTTTACATATTTGGAAAGATTATTTAATTTCTGATTTGTCTACATCTTTATGTTTTGATAAATCTAATTCATGGTTTTCATTTTTAAAAAATCTCTTTTTAAATCTTTTGTAAATACACATTCTGTATCAACCGCAAATTTTGCCATTCACGACGCTGATCACAACTTTTGACCTGTAGGGTTGTCATACAGACTTATTTATTGGGCGGGAGTAGTATTGAAATTTCATTCATAGTTATTTTGTAGAAATAGAAAGTAAAATGTTGTAAAACATGCTGAAAATTATCGCTTAATCTAATAGAGAATTAACTTTCTTGGGTCACTGTTAAAAAACATTTATTTAAATAAGAGTATAAATATTCTAAAATATTTGTAGGAAAGTGGCAACCTTTGCTATAACGAAAGCGAAAACATTCCGAATTATTTGTCCGAAAAATAAAATCTTCGAGATTTCTGTGAATCTGCAAATTTTTTAATAATTTATTTTCAAACCGTTGCCCAAACCTTTAAAGATTTCTATGGCACCCTCGATTAGTACATATTTAAATCCTTTTTAATTTTAAGCATATTTCTTTTCATGGATGGAATCAAATAACAAAGCCACAAGGCGATTCATTACACTGAGCTAAAAAATGCTTTATTTTCTGCTCTATAGACCAGCACAAGTCACAACATATTCATCACGGACATAATTATGATTTTAAAAAATTTAGGCTAATGTAATAAAAATAATTAAACTTAAACATTTTATAAGCATATGTCTTGCGTAATTTATTAAAAAAGAAAATTTTCAGGCAGACAAATTAATTTGTTGAAGATGTGTTCCTCTAAGTCTGGCAGAATGTTGTAGATATCGTTATACATGCTTATATAGGGTGGGCCATCAAACATCTATTGGTTTGGTTGTTAAACATCCATAAATGGGAACATTACCGTCCAAAGTGAATGCTCTTGGACATATGTCAAGTTCAAAACTACTCAATTTTAGTCATGGATCACTAAGCAATCGAAAAGCGTATAATAAGACTGAAAATGGCCGTGATACTTGATTACATAGGGTGGGCAACCAGTTGTTTTGGTTGCCAAATACTCATAATTTGGAACACAGATGTCCAAAGTCAAGTTTGATATAGCTGTCAAGTTCAAAACCATTCAATTTTGGTCATGGATCGCAAAATCGAAAAACGCATAAAAGCTGTGAAAATGGCCGTGATACTTGCTTATATAGGGTGAGCCATCAGTTGGCTTGGCTGTTCAATATTCGGAACATAGCCGTTCAAAATGAATGCTTTCGATACAGCTATACCAAGTTCTAAACCACTCAAGCTTTGTCATGGATCCTTTAAAACCGAACATCGCGTAAAAGTTGTACAGGCGTACTATACGAATAGTCGCCCTGAAAAAAAAACAAAGTTGAGGTCAGTGCTAACAAGCCGAAAAAAATATCTATCCATCGTTCGAAAAAGTTATTATATATTATACGCTAGGACCACTTTGCGTCGAATTTTGCATGGGGATCTGCATTTCCATGCTTGCAAGATTCAAATGTCACAAAAATTTAAGCCCATGGACTATTATCAGCTTCTGTAATAATAGCCCCGGCGGTCATTTGGGATATTATTTATCATACATAAAAACGTAGTTTGAAACTTGCATTTGGCGCCCAATTTTGTAAATTTTGTTAAATATACGAATTAAATGTAATTAAAAAACCAACCGACAGAGGGACCACCCTGTATATATAGTAATTTTGTCTTTTTCTTACCCTTAAAAACTTTTGTTTAGAAGCTTTAACAGCAATTTTATTAAACTTGCATTTGATGACCATTTTGTTTTTTTTTTTGTAAATAAGCGAATTTAATACAATTAAGAAACAAACCAGCAGATCGCCCACCCTATACATATTAGTGTAGTTTTTGCTTACCTTTGAAAACTGATGCTTGGAAACTTTAACATAGCCATTTTTTTTTAATTACAAACTTCCAATTTAGTTTCGGTTTAATTTCAAGAGATTAACACGATTCAAGGCACTTTGTGACCAACTTTTCTTTTTTTAGTGTAAAAATTAAAAGGCAATAAGCGACCAAAATGATGTGAAAAATGAAGAAAATGCAATTTTAATGAAAATGGAGCTGCAAATTTGTACAAAAGAGAGACAGAACAAAGCAAAGCAGCAAAAATATATTAAAAAATACAAAATATATATAATAGAAGAGTTGGCTTTGTCTTTGGACCTTAATTTCATATAATACAAAGCTTGTAGGAAAAAATTAAAAATTGTGCAATAGAGGTGCTTAAGCACAAAGTAGAAAAGAACAAAATGGCTGAAAAAATTACGTTTACAAAATTGACAAGAAAATTACTCGCACTTGAAGAGCAACCAACTGCAAAAATTTCAACCGTAATCAGTGACAGGAAAAAAAATACTTTCAAACTTTTTTGTTATTAAAAATGAACTGGCGAATTTGAAAAGAAATGGCATCTTTTTTACATCAAACTTGCGAGCTACTTCCGGACTAGCCAGTTCGTCCGTGTAATTCTGATTATGCGCACAGACAGCTTCATGCTGCTTTTTTTGGCACTTTTACAAGACTTCTTAATCAAATTAAGTTAATGATTTAATTTTGTAACTAAGTTTCTTACTCTCTCTTTTTGCAGACTCTACCACGACTACAGCAACAACAATAACAATGTCAATTTTAACTACTTTTCGTGGCGGATAATTGAATCATAAAATCACGGAACGAAGCGCACCAAAAGTACAAACAAGATTCGAGCGAATATAAACCGAAAAATCTGAACAGCCAAAGCTTGCACATATGAGTGTGTGTATATGAGCGTATATGTCTATGTGTGTGTGTGCACATATATATGTATCTGTGAGCAACGTGCGTGCGCCTGAATATATGCAGTAGAAAAGAGAAGCGAAGCGGAGATGTTAACAAAGCCAAGTAAATAATTGCAAAACGAACCGGAGAAGACACAACAAACGAAAAGTAAAGGAAATAACAATAATAACAACAACACGAACAACAACAACAACAACTGCAACAACATTGTTAAGAAGCAACGGAGCCAAGAAATGAACAAAACTGCGCAACTTAATTAAAGTTTGGCGCGGAAGGAGGCGCGAGATGCAGGCCACAGACAACGGGCCAAAAGTAAAATTTTATTATTATTTTTATATATATATATAACGAAAAACGTTGGGCTTTGTATATAAGGAAATTAAAACGCTATGTGGCCAATGGATACAAAAAAAAATGGCGGCACGGCAATGATATTGAAACAACGTGAACGATTATTGAACGAGCTGCAACAAAAGCGACAGCAACAAAAACAATAACAACAATTGGGAAAAACTAACAAAAACAAAAAGAAAAAAAAAACAAACATAAATTTTTATTACTTTTTTACAAAAGCCAAGCAACGACGACTGAAAAAAAAACTACACACACAAACACACACACAGGCGCATAGAAAATAAAAATAAAAACTTCGAAAGAAAAGATACAAAAACAAACATTATAGTATATAACGACTAAAGCAATATTGAGGCAAAGTTTGGGCCAAATTTTAAATTATATAGTCTACTATATACAACGTGAATTAACGAGCACATTGCGTTGTTATAGCCACAACAACAGCAACACGAACAACAACTAGAACTAGTTCATCAACAGCTACACATGAACACGTCGCAGCCGTAAACTGTCATTGAAGAAGCTACCAAGTTACCGCACACAGATACACACACACACAAGCGCGCTACTATCTCGTTACTTTGTGTGTGTGTGTGAGTCTGTGTGTGTGCCAGTCAGCCAGCTCATCAAGGCAACAAGGTTGACACCCACCAACAACAACAACAACTACAACAATAGCCACAACATCCAAACTTGGTCCAACATCCAACATCATCATCAACGCAGCCAGCCGTGCAACTTTTGGAGCCAACAGCAGCAGTCGCCAACAATCTAAAGTACTCATCATAACACCCTTCCTTCCCGCACCCACCACTACTGGCAACCACGTTCATACCGCTTGAGAGGACTCAACTCTCAACTTGTACCAATGAATCTGCTGTGCTGTTGTTGTTGCAGTAACATGGCACCGAATCAACGCGTCACACGCAAATGGGAACTATTTGCCGGACGCAATAAATTCTACTGCGATGGATTGCTAATGTCGGCACCGCATACGGGTGTCTTCTATCTGACGTGCATTCTAATCACTGGCACCAGTGCCCTCTTCTTTGCCTTCGAGTGAGTATTTTCTGAAAACTAGACATAGTAGCAATGTAAAAGGTATATCTTGAATTTTGGTTTATGGGGTCGCATTTTAGATCAAATTAGATCCAGATGTTGTATTAAAAAAAATGGGGGGTTTTGGCATGCACTTAAAAATCTAACAGTGAGATTTGAGCCCATTCTTCGGTAACTCTCCTGCGCAGCTCCTGCACCGTCTGAACTTTGCTTCCGCCACCGCAGACAGTGACGGAACAGGTTCACACACATGTTCTCAATGGAGTTCAAGTCCGGCGATCGATATTTTTGATCTGGAACCGACAATGGCTGGCCTTTGAGACGTAGATCGGAGCATTATCTTGCAGAAAAAAAGAATTTTGGTGCAACTGCAACAAAAATTCAGGCCGATTGAAAGTTATCAGTGTATACCTGCCGCTTCAAACAAATTTTGTCTGGCAGTATGGGTTCAAGAATGGGCTCAAATCCCACTTTTAGATTTTTAGAAATTGGTTCTTTCGATGCCAGCCCGAATTTTGGAGAAAATAAGTAAATCTGGAACCTGGACTTACTATTAACTTAGTGTGTTTCCCTTCTTTTTTCCAAAACATTTATTTTTTGTTCTTTTTAGAAAGTGTTGTAATTGAATTTCGCAGTATAAATGTAATTTTTTTTTGCTATTTGAAGTTTCAAGCTTTTTTGTTGTTTACTTAGGATTAGTTTTTAGTTCATTCGGAATAAATGAACGCCAAAAATATTATTTGAGTCAAAAGTGCTATTTAAATAACTTCACTTAATATTTTGAAGTAAAATTGGGTGCTCTTAATTGAATTTCGGGGAGTGTATATTATTGTATTAAAAAATAGTTACGGTGGCGTATACTTAATATTCAAAACTTTTGGCATTGAGTTCAAAGATATCTACAGGCAAAAGATCGCAGAGAATTTAATTGCTTATTTATTTTTTAATACAATTGGATGTTCTTAATTGAATTTCGAGGTGTATCTTGTCTAGAAAAAAATACAAATTTTCTTTGTTTATTAGAATCACCTACAGTAGGTATACTAAGATTTGGTTGGTTTGAAAATATGGATTTTGTAAGAAAATAAAACTCATCTTCCATATAGTTCATAAAAATTTAAGAATCCTTAGGCTTTAAAAACGACTTTTGTATGTCTATTGCATTTAAATGCTAATTTAGGTGAATCCTTGTAATGATCGGCACAGCTTAATTAATCACTTAAACGACATGTAGGTGGGCAGCTATTGCTTTGAAACTTTTTGGCTAATTAATTAACTAATTTAACCAAACCCAACTCGCAACCTATTTTTCACCTTCAATGATGACGTAAATGTCCAGTCAGTTAGCTTTGCCAAAATGCCATCTTGTAAAATGTCTAAGCTATTAGGTTTTATCACCTTGGTGATGACCATTAAATAAAGTTAAAAGCTAGCCTTTCTTATATTTAGGCCACCTGTAGTTTAAAGCTGTCGTATTGTATTAAATTCTATTCTTCTATTCTTTGTTGACGTCATTTACTTAAACGTTGCTTTAAACTTCTTTCTACAGAAAAATAAACACTATAAGCACTATCAGCAAGCAGTTAAAGCTGTCCTACTCTCCACATAATTTTTAAATAAGATTTTTTACCATATGGCCTTCATTACGTATACGTAATTGGTTTTTTTTGTGCCATAACTTTGGATTAACATTTTTGAAAAAAAGGAGTTTACACAAATATGATTACCAAATAAAAAAATATTTACAAATTTAAAATCCTTGACACAAAATTTTTGATCACTCTCTACTTATACTTACAAGTACATTACGTATACGTAATTAATTTTTGTTTAAAACAGTTGAAAAAAAATTAATTTACTCAAATATAACTATTAAATAAAAAAATATTACAATATTAGAATTACCAAACAGTCGAAGTTCTAATAAGATAACTTTTCAACAAGATTTTGGTTCCGGCTCTGGCTGCACCTATTTTTATTTACGGCTATTACGTATACGTAATTATTTATTGTTTACTCAAAAATAGCTATTTAAAATATTTATTTAAAGTGAGCAATCTATCAAATTTCTACATAGGTTAGGTAAGGTTACACCGGTTGATCCCTGGGGGGAGTCACACATGAACTGCAGAGTCCTTAGTGAAACCGGATGATGTGGCTGGCGTACAATGCACGTTAGTCATCAATTAATAAGTGCGTATGCTTGGCGAACGCCAATAGTCTTTGAGGTGCTCTGTCGGCTGCCTCTTCCAGTTAGGTACGCCAGGGCTTTCCTAAATATTCAAGTCTTGATACGCATAAAGCGGGGCAGCGGCAGATGATGTGCTCCAGAGTCTCTTTGGCCTCTGTCTTCCTACACTTCATGCATTCATTGGTAATGCCCAGCTTCTTAGCGTGACCTTCGGTCAGGCAATGATCCTTAAGTATGACCACTACAGTCTCTATTTGGGAGTTGCAGAATATACTGGGCTAATCTTTTATTCATTTTCTTACACATAGTACGAGCTATTTTGCATTTCTTTGTGTTTTACCAACTTCTGTCGGATCGGGTTACGGCGTCTTCTTCTGCTCCATGGCAAATCGTCCTTAATGAAATTTTAAGATCCTCAAGTGACGGTTGCCTTGATACAGCACCTTCCTTTGCGAGCCTATGAGCTATTTCATCTCCATCAATGCCCTCGTGACTGGGAACCCAAAAGATGCACACCTCCTTAAGAGTGCATAGATCATCTAATGTGCTCCCGCTTGCCAGTACCCCTTTGGAATTGATGCTGAAGGCTAGCATTGATTTGATTGCCGGTTGACTGTCAACGAAAATGTAAACTCGGCTCTGCTTTAGGATGATCGCTAGTTCTGCCGCCTTCTTTATAGCGAACACCTCCGCCTGGAAGATGCTTGTGGTCCGGTAATTTGAAAAGTACCTCCATGGGTGGGTCTATGCAGTATACCGCGGGCTCATCGCCGGATTTAATTTTGGATGCGTCTTTGAAAGTTTTTATGCATTGTTGGTCCCTGCTGATTTTTCAGTCATAAGGTCCCATTAGAGTGAGTGTTTTAGAGAAGTTAGTTACTGGGGTCATATAGTACGTGCTATTGTATATTACCACTGGAATTTTGCTGGACAAAGACGTTGTGCGGTTTTCTGTGCAAGAAGCCTGACTTAAATGTCTAGGTGGTGAACTCCAAGAATTGCTTCTAGGAGCTTGGTTGGAGAAGACCTTAAAGCCCCCTTTATGCACATCAGTGCACGTCGTTGAGTCTTTTCCATTACTTGTAGATATGTGGACTTCTCTGTGGTTCTCCACCATACCAAAACTCCGTAGAGTAGTACTGGCCATACGTTTGAGATAAAGATCCAAGATTAGTCTTGGTGATAGACCCACATGCTACTCGGCATCTTTTTCAATGCATTTGTGGCTTTCTTCACCCTTTCCTAAAATTTTTCAGCTCAGCTTGCTGTCCAATACTATTCCTAGATATTATACGCTCTTTGTAGGCTTTAGCTTAAATTTCTACATAACTTATAAACTACATTTTAGATTAAATCTACTTTTACCTACGACTATATTACGTATACGTAATTGATTTACTTTTATAATTGATGTTATACTTCGTGAGTATCTGCTGAAGCCACCAGCTGGTTGTCAGATTTTGCAAAATTTATTTATTAATAAAATAAATTTATTTTATTAATAAATAAATAAAATAAAATATTTATTAATAAAATAAATTTTTACCAAAAACAAATGCCACTGACAACAATGAAAGAGTTCGAAAAATATTTATTTATCAAATAAAAATATTTTCTAGATAAAATTTAATTTAAAACTTTCTCTTCCGTAACTACTATTCCATCCCATCGTATAAACGCTGCAACTGAAGCAAATTTGCATGCACCAACCATCGTCACCACACACATGCACATAGATTCCTTTACTCCCACCCCAGGGCGTAGATACATTCCTTTACTCCCAGCCCACCCAGGCGTAGATACATTCCATCATGCAACCGTTTCAGTTGCAATTTGTGTGACAAGCGCTGCTAAGTTTGTCGCCATGTACTGGCCTGGTCATTTCTCGTACTTGTGGCAGTTGCATGTCGTCGTTTGCACTGCCTGTGGCTTGCATTGTTTGCAAAATGTATTCCTTGCTAATTAAGCATGGCCGCAACTCAGCCCGCTGGTGTCCGTTCTCTGCTTTGGTCCATTTCTAATTACGCCAACATTAATGGTCTACTCAGTTTTTGAGATACAGAGTCTGGTCTGGTGCGGGAGCCGACGTTAAGCTTTGATTCTGGGTGGTTATCCAACGGCATGTAATTATTACCAGCTAGAGCTGGTGCAATGTGGCGTATGCGTTATGCTTGACTTGGCAAAAAGACACATTCAAATACAAAATGGGCCAGCAAGTTGGTCAAAAAGTTTTCTTGTTTGTTGTTTTTTAACTTTGGTTGGTTTGGTTTTTGTGGCTTTTAGATTGGGATTTCAAAGAAAGAGTTGACCGTGCAGCAGTTAGCTGAAAAACTTTTTGATTTGTCAATTTCAAGCATTGGTATTTAACGTTTGAGTTATTTTGAAAATTTGTGGTTAAAATTAAATATATTAATTTGAAATTAAATTAGGTTTGCATAGTTTTGGTTATGAATGCTTTACGGATGCTGATTTTTGAAGCATGGAATAAATATTTACAAAGAATTGTAATTAACTATTGCTTTTTTCAAGAGTTCTTTCTCTCCTTGTTCAAACATTTAAGTTTCAAATATACAAACTGCACAAATATTCCAAAGAACTTTACTAAAAGATTCAGTAGCTAGATTTGTGTAAAGTTGAGAAAATCCAAATATGCAACATTTTAATATTTTAAGCTAAAAGTTTGCCATGCCATTTTCAATTTGTATTTGCTTACAATTGAGACACAAACTTTCAACAAAGTCAAAGCAAACTACAAGTTCATAACGAAAATAATATTAATATTACACATACGCCATGTGTCATGTGCGTTTTACCTGCTAGTTAAATAAATATCTCACGTATTTGCTATCTGTGTGTGTCGTGTGTGTTTGTATATATATGTGTGTGTACTGTCAAAAGCTCAACACTTTCAGTATGGTATTTTCTTTTTATGCCATTTTATTATTTGTGTGGCCTTTGCTAGTATTTAATTCACTTCTCTCTTTCGTTACACATGGCGTATACGTAATAGTTACATTGCTCTATATGACAGCTGGCAAATAACGTATACGTCACGTAACACAAATACAAGCGCATACAAATAAAACATGTTGCTTAGCTACTTTACTTACTAACTATGCAACCCACAAATACACTTGCTATTTAGTGTTTTCCAACACTGGGCAATGCAAAAACGTGCGCATGTTGCACGATTAGAGAAAAAATTATGCTCAACATTTTATGCACGAAATCATTTCAACACCGCCAAAAGAGATTGCAATGCATGTGGATGATACTAACATTTATACAAACACATATACATACATATGTGCATTTATGTATATATGTATATAAACGTACCACCTACAACCGCTATAAAGAAATGAAATTGAAATTCCCGGCATGTTGGTCTTGACTTGATGGCACCAGGCAGTGGCACAGTGGTTTTTATCAAAAATAAAATTTATGGAAAATATAAGAAAAATACAAATTTGGGTTATAAGTTTTATTATTAGTGAATTTTAGTTACAGAAAATCCATTACTATTAATTTTGAAGGTATATACATTTTCTTAGATTTTCAAAAATCGTGTGAGTAAATCCACTCAATAGTAAAGTATAGTTGAACAATATTAAGAGCTTGTCAGATCTACAGAGCCTTTTGGCTTATTTTAAGATTATAAACATTATAGGCTTATTAATTTAATTTTGATAAAATATTTTTAATATTAATAGTTTAATTATTCTTGAAATTTAAACGAAAATCAAAATTTAGTTCATTTGGAAAGCGCTCAGGTTAAATTAAAATTTTATTTTTTTTGCTATTATTGCCTTTTTGTGGCAGCCAAAGGGCTGAGGGGGTTTTAATTAGGCACTATGTTGTAGCCCCCATATGTGACTAAAACTGAGCCTCAAAAAACTTTCAGTTCTAGCTGCTCTAAGTGTCTCGAATATTGAGTTTTATAAAAGACTATTTTTGGCGTATTTTGCCCCACAGGTTACGCAGGGTGTGGAAAACGCGATTTTCGCGAGGATTATTGCTGAAAAAAGTGGGAAACATGAAACAAGAGATTAAATTGGGAATTTTAAAAAGAAATTTTTTTTATTTATTAAAATTAAAATTTTCTTCGCGTTAAGTTTACCTCGGGCGGCCTCGGTTTTTTTGGGTGTGGATGAATTTTTGTGGCTTGTTTGCTCTATTTCTCCTGTGTCGCAGCTTCATAAGCTCGGGGTCGGTAAATATGGCAGAAAAAGCAACTTTTCGACACCGGCGTAAAGTTTCTGTGGGTCCCAAGCTAAGTGGCGCACTTTGCCCCATGGGTACGTTTTTAAGTTGGTACCGCTTGATTCGAAAGCAAGCTAAAACTTGGCCTAATCGATTTAATTTTCGTTTTCTTCGCCCTTAAATTACTATAAAAACTCACTTTCGATTAAGTCCAATTAGAAAAATACAAAATTACCAAAATATGATATTTCCTTTCACCAAAATGTTTATGAAGCGGGGCTCCAAACATACTTCCTTTAAAAAATTACAAAAGCGACGCACAAACGAAAAAAATTTCAAGCTTTCAGCGTACTGACGGGACGGTAATCACGGTTGAATATTTTCTAAGTGGCGCGTTTTGCTTCACTCTTTCTTATCAATATACATACATACAAATTTTTTCTCTATAATGTAAATAAAAAAATTTGGTACAGTCGACCCGGTGCTCGTCAGTGGAATACCCTCTCGAAAAAATGTTTTCTGCATATTCTTACTAAGAACTTTCCAATTGGAGTTAATTTTTTTTTGGTGAAAATATAAGTTCCGAAAATTTTTACCGATGGTGATAAAACTCGAAAATAACGTTAAAGCAGCTATTAAAAGTATATGGGATTAACTTCAAGTTGATATGCTGTGGGGCGTCCGCATCGATCAAATTTGAATATGGATTTCTTCATTAGAGCCACATGAATCAGTTTACTAACAATTGTGAATCGAAGTCACTTGTAACCATAATTAGGAAGAGTCAAATATTGACGCAGTTTGCATATTTTTGACTATAGCTTTTCCTGTAATTGTCCGATTTTGTGCAATTTTGACACACAGATGCGCCAAGCCATAGCACTCTGTTAAATTTCAGATTAAAATATTAAACGGAGTTATTAAAAACCTCGAAAATCTACTGCGGGGGATCGGGGAGAGATATTGACATGATTCAACAAATTTCATCTTTTGAGGAAATATGCGCACCAGCTGGTAAAGTTTGGTGTCTTTAGCTCTTCTCGTCTCCGAGATCTAGGCGTTCATTTGGACGGATGAGCGGACGGACATGGCTCAATCGCTACCCGAGGTTATGATAAGCATTTTGGTATAAAGGACTTAGGGTCTGCCGCGCCTCCTTCTGTCCGTTACATACATTGCACAAATCTAGTATACCCTTTGAACTTTTAAGTACAGGGTTAAAAAATTATTGTTTTTTTTCATTTAATATTGTGTTTCTTGCTGCCTTTTGCCTAAAATTTTGGAGCTTTTTCAAGTTCCTATTTTATTCACGCCCTAGTTTTGAACTATTTTAGAAATATTAAAAACTTGTTTACCTGCTTCCTCGATTTCATTTTTGAACAAAGCTGGCCCCTCTCAAAAAATTAAAAATTTTTATAATTTTATCACCATTCATAATTTTTCAAAAATTAAATTCCACACCACTGTGCATTGACTGCATTACACTTGTAAGCCAAAAATTTATGCGCTGCTGAAAGGCGCTGCGAGCTGCGCAGTCAAAGTCAGCGTCGACAGCGACTGCACGGCACCATTTTGGTGCGATTTTATTTTCATTGCTTGCTTTATATTAGCGCACACAGTTGAGCTAGCGCTTCCAGGCTGGCAGGAGGCGCAGCAGGAAAGCCTGGCAAACTATTGGGATTACAATATCTTCTATGCTTTTGAGTGCTTGCATAGTTATTTTTGTAGATCCCCCCAAACACACACACACGGAAACACACACACATCTATAGGCAGCCACAAATTGTATTTCGCTCAACGCGTTCGAAATGCTTTTTATGCACACGCGACTGACTAGCTCTAAAATAAAAGTAAAAATAGAAAAATAGAAAAAAAATGAGTTTACAATAAAAAGGTAGCAGGATACAATGCAGCAGGATTTTTATTCTGCTTCTTCTTGTTCATACACCATTGTCAGCGATTTGTGTTGAATACAAGAAAACAATTTTTTTGAAACGTTTTTTGTTTCCCCAGTGGCATGTGTGTGAGTGTGTGTGTGTGCACAATGCCATGACAAATGTATTTAAGTATATATTGTATTTTTTGGTTGTATGTATAAAACGCTTACACTCTCATAGAAACTATATAGATGTGCACACACACACACACACTGGCCCCAAAAATGATGCAATCCTGTTGTGGGACTTGTCACACATAATTTTCATTACACTGTGGTCCTTTGTGTGTTAACCGTTGACTTGTGTATGTGTGCATGCTTGAGTGTGTGTGATCTGTGGCCTGCTCTTTACAAATCGTTGGCACGCATTGGGCATTGGATGACAAACCACATCTCTGCTAGGTCCAAAGTCACAGTTCAAGCAGCTCTACAGCATACAGCATCCACTTAAAGGGTGCATATTAAATAAAATATGTAGCTTTGAGGAGTCATAAAGTTTTGTAAAGTTCTTTGAAGCACCATTTTAGACCTTTTTAAGACACGAAATTCATTAAGACGATAAAGTGCGAGCATTACAGATACGTGCAACAATAACTTATTATGATAACGTCTTGTCACAACGATTAGCAGCCAGTTAGCAGATAATAAAATGGTGACTTCTGGGAGCCATGAAACGTTTAACATTAAATGACAAAAATGCTGTAAACTTCCCAGAATTGGGGCTAGACTCGATTCTTGGAATTGAATCGCTTTGTGTATTTTTACTCAGGTTGACAACTTAATTTATCTTTAGGTTAACCAGAGAATGCAAATTCGGATTTCGTTCATTAATTTAGGATTAAGATCCAATTACAGCGAATTCAACACCCAATTATATAAAGCTTTTGGCCATGGGCATTATATGATGGTGATTGATAGTTCATAGCATCCATCTGCGTGGATTGATTTTTGACCTTTCATGTCAGTTGCTTTCAGTTAGGTTTACCATTTCACCAAATGACCATCGTTTGCGGCGTGAATTCGCTGATTGGGCCTGATGAAAGCGATGGAAACCGAACGCGATTTTCATCGAAAATTCATCTTCTCCTATGAGTTTCATTTTCGACTGGATGGCTTTGTTAATCAAACGCCGATTCATGAATCACTATTGCATCCCGAAAAAAATCACTTTTATGGTTTATGGCATGTTGGGGTTATTGGACCGTACAACTTCAAAAATGAAACTTGAATAACTTGAATTGTTTTGATTTTTTTCCGGATTTAAATGATATTGAGGCTGACGACTCATGACACAAGACGATACCATACAGCAACCACTGCAATGGACTTGTAATAATTTCTTGACTGACTATTTTTTCAGACGCCTCTAGATGGAGCATGGCGATCTATATTGGTAACTGTTCTAAGCAAACAGGGACCTAAAGTTTATAGCCGAATCCGAACGGCACTGTCTTGAATAATAGCTTCTTTTCTCAGGCGATGCTCTGTCGCTAGGCTATCGATGGCCACAGTGGTCTCAATGGGGCATCAAATCGCCAACCATCAAAATTCGGTGCCCTTAATTTCGCGAAATGAACCTAACAATTGGTCGCCAGGATCATATGATTTAACGCCATTGACCTACTTTTTGTGGTGCCAAGTTGAATCTAATGTTTATGCCAACGAACTCAAAACAATTCATGAATTTAAAGCATTCGAGGTACCATTGATGCTAAACTATACAAAACGGTGCACCACGTCATCGGTGTTACCGGATCAATCAGAGGAGCCAAGGAGGTTATTTGAACGATATATTGCTTAAATCATAAATGTCATAGATTATACCATCCAACATTTGAGCAAAATTAATGTGTTTTATTTTTATTCCCAATCGTATCGATCTTTTTGGTGCATCCTTTATAAGTTAATGATCATTTAAGTTTTAAAACAGAAGCGTCTTCATAGTCACTTGGTGATGCTTTTGAATCGTGAACTTTTATTACATTAAGATGGACTTCGCGACATATTTATATCGCATTTGATATGACTAAAACTGCCCAAGCAAACTTGGGAAAATTCGTTGTTTCATAAGATTTTGAATCCATGGAAATGAACCTGCTCTTTCTTTTGACTTTCTTTTTGATCTAACAAGTTCCATTTCACACCTTTAGGGCTTAAACCTTAAATTGCAGTCGTTGATTGTTAGTCAATGTTAAAAAGTTTTTATTGTGTTTGGTTGTTCTTGGGTTCTCTCACAAAAAAGAATTGCCACTGCGTCCCAAAGATCTATTGTACCGTACCTGTTGTTAGAACAAAAGACCATCTGCCTTCCTTATGAAGAGCAGTAAGTCTCCTGTTGGAATTCGACGTGGTGATCCGTTCAGAATCCAAATGTGTGACTCTCCCACAGTGTTGCTGGATACTTACTCACACAAGATGTTTTTGGTCATCGCTTCGTCTTCAAAACAAAGCCTGCTTTCTGAAGAGTCCGATACATCCATTTTATGTAGGCGATAACTTTCCGTATAATGACCCAGATAAGTAGGCTACAAGAAACCTGAGGTCCTCTCCACCAAGACCTTTAGTTCCGTTGGCATCTGAGCGTAAGGCAAGCCCTTTAGCTTGTCTTAAATTCGATAAAGAGAACCAATATCTCCTATGTCCACCTAAGGACCATTTGTTGACCATAGTTTTTATTGTTGACCAGCTAATGCCACAGAAAGACGCTGGGCAAATGGTGCGGCAAAGAGGAGCCCAGTCTCGCCGCCTAATTAGCTTTCGAATTATCTTCCACTCCTGAGTGTCCAGGAACCCAAAAGAATGTGATTCTCTTACTGTGCTTACTTTTAGTTTTAAACTGGGAGAACAAAAGAAATAATGTTACGGCACAAAATTATAAGCGGGAGGTTCTAATATATTTTGTCCATACTATTTGTCGCCGACAATCATATTTCCATACTGTGGTTGGGATAGCCTAGAAATCTAAATCATTATCCTTTTCGCAGAGTCATTGGCAGCAATCTTATCTTATCAACTTACTATTCTCTTTCACCGGAGATTGTTGTTACCCAAAGTCCAAATAAAATACTGGAATACATGCAGGCCATTGTACTTTAAGGAGAGCACTGACCCATGTAGGGGGTAGAACAGATCCATTTGGCTCACGGTACATTTTGCACCCAGTTATAAAATTAATAAATTTAAAATATAGATACCTGTTTATATAACCACGTTAGAACATATAAAAGCTATAATTTCTAAAAGTCTAAGTAACTGTCCCTTTCCCTATTATTATTAGATCCATGCTTAAAATGAAGGTTTCCATAGTTATAAAATGTAAGTAGAAATTTAGGTAGAACAGCTTGAATTTTATGAGGCATCATGGTTATATTTCCAAGTAGCAATAGGTAGGTAAGATAGGGACCTAGCGCCCCAACTCACTTACGCCAAAAATAGGCTCGTTGTGGCCGATAATGGCAGATAAGTGATAAGGATATAGAATAGACAGGAAAAATTAGGGAAATATGAAAAGTGGAATGTACAGGACCATGCTTTACGTGAAATTCCAACCCACTACCTCTGACATGAGTGCACTGACGCTAGGCCATCGAGGCCACCCAAGTAGCAGTAAGGATCTTTATAAAATCTTGAATAGTCGCGAATATCTAAATTTTTTTAACTAAAAATCATATCAGAAGTTCTCTCACTCTCTTTAAAAAAGGCACCCTATTTTAATTCAACAGCATTATCATTGTACTCACTACTATCATCATCGTCATCATCATCATCGTCATGCTGTACCCATCATGGTTGTCAGTCCCGCTGGGTTACATATGCTTTATGCTATAGTTTGCTTATTTTTGCCGCTCTGCTGTTGAGACTTTCTGCTGCTGCTGCTACTGCTGTGTGTCCTTTGAAAATTCCCTTGTTGCATATTTGTGCGGGTGATAGCATTTTGGGGCAATGCCAAATCGCCGGAGACATTTGCATGCATTTCTGGGCAAAATACTCCAGAGCGGCAGTACATAAGCAAACAAAATTTTGTATAATATGGGATTTAAATGCATTTAAATTGTATATATTCTAATTGTTGCATTTGACATTTTATTTACTTTTTATTTACATTACAGCTGTCCATTTCTGGCAACACGCATTAATCCTGTAATACCAATTGTGGGCGCCATTTTATATTTCTTCACAATGAGTTCCTTGCTGCGTACAACATTTACAGATCCTGGTGTTATACCACGTGCCTCCAACGATGAGGCAGCCTATATAGAAAAACAAATTGGTAAGTAAATGCAGTCAAAAAGTAAATATATGCAAGTATATAAATAGAAATATATGTATGTAGTATATACAAGGTCGTTGCGCAGAGTAAGAGACACATACTACGACGATTGCACATATTTGTTTTCACTTCATTAAGTTGGTATGTGTGTGTGCGAGTATGTGTGATTGTGTGTGTGTGTTTGTGAGGGGCGCGAGCGAAACATCAAAAGTAATGAGCATAGCATGACATAGAAAAAAACACAGAGAAGCAAGCAAAAAAACATAGAGAAAGAGAGACACAGAGACAGCGAGAAGAGAAAAAAAGAGAATTATGTTTGTTTGTATAGTATAAAAATCATCATCAAAGTCAACGCAGCGCAGCGTTTACACTAATGAGTTCTTGTTGTTGTTGTTTATGTTACTTGTTGTTGTTTTAGTTGTTGTTGCTGGCAGCTTAATAAAAAATATGTATTTAAAATGAGAAAACTTTTACTCTTCATTTTACTTGCATGTGTCAACAACAACATTGCCCACGTTACGCCTACTCCTCTGTCTGCCGCCTACCGCCTGCCTTCCTTCATGTTGCTGTTGCTGTTACTGATGCCGCTGCTGCTGATGCTGCATTTCCGCTGCCACGTACGCGGCGCATATCCGTTTCCGTTTTACATTGATGCTGTTGCTGCTGATGCTGCGTACGCGGTTGCCAACCTGCGTGTTTTTGTCACCTGGCATACCTCGGGTTTCATCCGATGACTGGCATCTTAATGAGCGCAGAAGTGCCAAACTCACTCAACAGCCCAACATATCGACCGCCACCGCGCACAAAAGAGGTGCTCGTCAAGGGACAGACGGTAAAATTGAAATATTGTTTTACCTGTAAAATCTTTCGACCGCCACGCGCATCGCACTGCAGTTTATGTGATAATTGTGTGGATCGTTTCGATCATCATTGTCCTTGGGTAAGTTCGTTGGCAAACTTTTAATACAATTTAAGCAATTAAAATTAAGCGTGTGGGTATATTTCAATTTATAAATTACTTAAACTTTAAGTCTTCTTTGTCGCAACGCTTTTACTTTTAAACTTTAATTCCCCTTCATAAACATAAACATATATTTATATATAAACACATATATATGTCATAATTTTAATGAGTATTCCAGTTGAATAAGTCGAAATGCACGCTGAATGAATAGAATGACATTGAGCTGCCTTTCGTTGGAGCAGCCTAAAGCAAATGTGGGTCGCTCGACCTACACACACACAGACGCAAAACACACGCAAAAACAACAACTGTCACTTTCAACGCTTGGCAATGGCAGCCGTCGGCCATTGCTGCTGACTTTAACCCAATTCGTCGACAAAAACCGCTGAGGTTGCTAATTTTTTAGCAAAAATAATTTCAGCAAAAAGCGCATGTCACGTTCAAACTGCATGCTGTCAGACCGCCCTCCAGCTTTATAGTTTTTAACCCTCCTCGCCCACCCCCAGTTTGTTTGTTTTTTGTCACATGCAATGTAAATTTCCCGCGAGCGCCTAAAAGATGCAACAAGATGCGGCTGCGGTGGCGGCAGTGGCAACCACATCAGCTGGCTTGGGCGGATATGCGCAAGGCTTGGCATGGACCAAACAAACAAGCCGCACGCGAACACAACTAAAAAACACACAAACACACACTTGCACATATTAAGTAGCCGCACTTGTATTTGTGTGTGTGCACTGAAAAAAAAAACAAAATGCATTTTAGTGTTAGTTTGAAATGAATTAATTCTTTAAAAAATATTTTTAGCAAATAATAGTTAATATCTATTTGCACAAAACTATGACTTAGGTTGCGGCGGCCAAAGAGTCGGCGAAGTAGTAGATACCGTGGTGGTGGACTTTTCACCACCTTTCCCCACTGAGAGTGTCCATATATGTCCCAAGTCAAAACCATCCGGTAGCCTGAATAAACTTCGAAAGGAATTTTGGACTTTGCTTATAGAGCTGGGATTATTATGACTTTAAGGGAATTAAATCTGTTTTATCAAATTCGGGAGTGTATGGTTGTGTTCTTAGCCATTAGTCCTTAGACCTTTGTCGAGGTCTATCTATCTAACCCACACCCCTAGATATTGCCCGAGAGGCTGTACTCAATTGTCAGTACAACATAAGTTCTCTGGGCTTTCGGACCACCCTGGTAAAGTTTTGTGCCAAAGACACTTTCAATTTTAATTCCAAACAGTTAAGGCTGGGTAGCCCAAAATGTACTCTAATACCTTATAGGGCCCAGCTCCCCAAAAGGGATATTTGACATTTAAGCCAATCTAATTCACAGCCATAATCCCCGAAGGGCCGTATCCAAATGGTCAGCACAGAACAAGTTTTCTACCGCGGCTGTAGATCCGAAGAGTCCTCCTCCCGTTTTCCACATTTTTTGTTAGTGCCCCAGAATCCCAGAATTCTTTGTCTCCTTCTGGATAGTGTAAAGTTTCTGAGCAGCCTTACAGACCTTTCCAATCTCAGTTCCAGAGATATTCATTTATCTTTCAGGCTAATTATATTCGGTCAAAGTTGAATAGTCGTGCCTGTTTTTTGGAGCTGACTATGTGGTTGTCGTGTCCTAAATCTCCTTGTGGAGCATACGGCTCGAAGCTGCCAAAACAGAATACTTGATATGAAAATATGAATCAAAATGACAGGAATAGTATGTGTCCAGGATGTCATCGGCTAGCGAGAAACCCTTCCGCATCGGCAGCCCGCATATCAATTCTGGAGGTGCGAAATTCAGACAGTCATAACAATAATTCACTCATAAAGGCATCTCTGATCAGCTCTCCACCAGCATTAATTAAGGAATCGCAACGGGCCTCGTTTTGCCTAAGTGCGTCTGAGCTGTTCCATGACAGGCAAACACTTTGACCTAACCTAACCTTACAACTTTTAGCACTGCTTGAGGAATGACACAACTTAATTTCTGTTAAGTTTTCAATACGAGAATAAGCCATTATTTGAGTGGTCTAAGTGTACTTGTTTCACTTCACCCACGGCCAATTGTGGTCAGTGGCAGACGACCCAGCCACAAGGGACTCCGCCGCTTGGGGAGTTTTTTATTGTTTTAAGGCATGCTGTGCCCCTACCCACAGGCAGAGTGGTTGAAGGTGTTAGTTGGATTCAAGGTGATTCAAAACAGCTCTCAAACCGGAAGGAGAAAGTTCAGTTGAGAAGAAAAACGCCAAGTCATTATAATTCGAACACAATGTACAGCATAATTGGTTGTGCGTCCTTGAGAGATAAGGGTACATTATTCCTTGAGGAGCGTCTAGGAATGTTAAACAATAGTGTTAATTATCAACATAAAAGGATATTTTCAAGTGCAGTTGTTAGTTCTGCCAAGATGGTTGTCCATGAAAAGTTTGTTAAATTCGAGGGTAATTTGATAAGTCTTCAACTTACATTGTTTTTTTTCCATAAATTCGGTCCAACGCTTTTTTTTTTATCCTGTCGTGAAACAATTGGCGTTTTTTAAAGATAGCCTTTTCGTTTAAACTAAACCTAATACCTTTAAAATAAAAAAAGGGTCATAGTGCAGATGCCATAAAAATGTTTAGCACAATTCAAAAGTTTCCTTCTTACCATAAAATTCACCAAATGCCACGACTTTCACTTTTACAAACGCTTTTTAATGGGAGTTTCTTTTAATGTCTCGTGACGCCTTAATTCACGCAACTGAATCAAACTAAACTTTTATTTTTTTGTTTTCTAAGAACAGATGTTTCTCAGACATGCACATTAAAATTAATCACGCTACTATTTTTCTTCAAGTGTATTTTACGCTGTGTGTTTTGTAATCTGCTTGCATCAAGTGCAGTTCGCCTTTTCAGACAACATCGCCGTGGCCAACATTACCATCGTCGCCGCCACTGATGAGTGGGTTTTGAATTTTTCATTTTGCTTCGGCGAGAGCGTTTTTTGTGGGCGAAGTAACGGTGGGGCGTCCCCAAACGCAACGTGAAGCAAACCCAAGGCACCCTGCCACGCCTTCTTCGCCGCTTTCATTATGAGTTGCGCCTGTCTGCCTGAAGGTCGCTTAACTTTTTTTTCTTGGTTTCTTTTTTTTACATCTCTGCTGGATTTTGTTGCTTTTTCATTTAAAGCAGCTGCTGGCAGACAAAATTGAGGCATTTTGAGAAGGGTCCACGTGTGGCTGTCTGTGTGTGGGTGTGTGTGTTGGTGAATGTGTGTGTGCACACGGCGCGTAATTTCATTTTAGCGCCCAATTATTTTGGCTGAACACACGCTCATTATGCTTGCAGGCGAGGATCTCATCAAAAGGCAATTAACCTGATTGTCCTGATGTTGCCAGCATTTTGTACAGCAACTACAGAGTAGTACATACTATATAAGATACTATATGTAGTATATATATATATTCTATACATTTTGTCAAGCATTTTTAATCACATATTTATTCTTTTTGTTCTCTTCTCTGCTCTTCTTTTAACAACAGGTGGGAAATTGCGTTGGCAAACGTAATTATCGGTTCTTTTATTTGTTTCTAGTCTCATTGGCATTTTTAGCTGTATTTATATTCTCATGCTCTGTGACGCATTTAGTTTTATGTAAGTATATTATATACTCTGCTATATATGTATATGTATGTAAATAGCTATAAGCTCTTAATAAGCTGCGAGCTTAACGTTAAATACCCTTGTATTATCCTTTGCAGTAATGAAAACGGAACAGGAGGTCTTCGAAGTAATAAAGAAGGCACCGTTCACTGTGATTGTTGTGTTCATTTGTTTCTTTTCGATATGGTCGGTTATTGGGCTGGCTGGTTTTCACACATATCTGACCACAAGCGATCAGACAACGAATGAAGATGTAAGTAGCACTTACTTTGTGTTAATACCTGATTATCTCTGTTAATTGGAAAAATTACGAATTCAACTGTTGGGAGTAGGGCCATTTATTTATGTAATCAGATTAAATATATATACCATATGTAGCATTCCGATTAAAGCAACAGTTGTGCTTTATTTGCTAAAGACAAATTAAGTATTTTAGTACTATAGAGTCCTTTAATGACAGAAGTACCAGGCCTAAAATTTAAAAATATGATACTGTAGGGGAAATTAAATATTTTGCGACGATTTTTTTGGGCATTTCTTTGCCTGTTATCATCTCAGTCAACTTCAAAGGCGTTAACAGTTGTTTTGGCAAAGGGCTGTGAAAGTTCGTTATAAAAAATTTAGGACGAAGGGTTTACAAAGTGTTGTACCAGAGGCCTCATTCAACCGTATGTCTGCCCAGAAGCTAGTACTGTCTCTATAAAACGATTTTGCAGCCAAAAAGTCGTCAGAATGTCTCTAAAAATGTTAGAAAGCGTAAACTAAAGTTTTAAGCCGAAGAATTTTTCAAGACATTTAAAATAAAAAAAACACAGGAATCATATAAATTTTGGGTTTTTTTTTCCGAAAAAAGGGTTCCTTACAGTGAGGTGCGGCACTGCTACAAAAAGGTCTTTTGTACCATACCCTTAAGTTAAAGCAAAAGACTTTCCGCTTTTCGTTGGTATTGACCTGAGATGGAAGGGACTAATCCGTTCCTCTCCCATGTGACAAGCTGTGTCCCATACCAGCGCTTGGCAGTCACAGAGAATATGTCTGGTGGTTTCATCGTCTTCTAGACAGAGTCTGCTCTCTGAAGAGTCCGATAGGCCAATTTTCTGTAGATGGTATCTTACGGCGTGGTGGCCAGATAGGTAAGCTACCAAAAGGTTTAGGTCCGCTCTGCCAAGACCTTTTATCTTGATCGCATCCACAGGTTTGACAAGCACTTTTGCTTGAGCTTCTGCTCTGGAGAGTCCTTTGCGAAGAGCGGCCCGGAGTCTCATCTCGCGGGACCTCAGCCTTACGAGGGAAGGATCTGTCTCCAGATTGAGGGTCTGGGGGGTGGCTCCGATAGCGAGACGACTTCTGCGAGACACTCACATTGTCATCCAGGAGTTCATCTTCAGAGCTAGAAGCCGATACCTGGAGCTGCCGATGAAGACGCTGTCCTTTCGGTTGAACGAGTACTGTTTGTACCTGAACAGATTTAGGAGGTTAAACCCGATTCCCCACTTTATGCCTAACAGCACTACTAGGAGTCGGGTCGCTGGTTGTGGCATATCAGCCGTAGCGGTACAAATAGAGGTCGCCATGCAGACTTCTTCTTGTGGTGATGCTTTTAGAGTGTCATCAAACTCATCCGAATTATATGAAGTATCCATAAATTTATTGAATACTCGGGGCGGGGTTGTCGCCCTCGGGATGGCCCGAGATGCCGTGGGAAGTCAAGTATTAAAACTGGAGGTTGGAAGGTATCCAGAATCCGCATACTAGCGACCGAGCACCCTCTCCATCATGCATCTATCGGCGTATGATGTTCCACCTTAGATTGGGGTAATTTTTTTAAAGAGTGTTCTTCTCTTCGTCCGACTACAATTGGTAGCATCCAAGGCAGAGACATGCCAAGGACCAGCTTCCAGCTGCCCTCACGGGGAGAGTATAGTCGCACTACTAGTAGTGTACATACAATTACTGCGCGTACCACACAAAGTGGTTTCACGTTAATCCCCTTGTAATACCTATTGGCTGGTGGGCATCAATATTGGTTAGATTCAGAAAAACAAAAATAATTCAAATATTCATCAATAACTATTTAGCTTGCAATTAGAATAACCAAGAATAATTCAAACTAAATAAATTCATTCTGGTCAAATTGCATGTTTTTTAAAACAAATCCGAATATGTTAGTTGTTTTCGTTTACCGGATGACAATCGAGTAACTTTTTGGTCTATAATATCTTTTAACTAATATCTTTCATTATTTTTTATAAACTCCAATTAATTTCAGCTCAAGGGCTCATTTTCCTCAAAAGGCGGTCCGCGCACCCAGAATCCCTATTCCCGTGGCAATATATGTCTTAATTGTTGTCACATACTCTGCGGCCCCATGACGCCCTCGCTGATCGATAGGTTTGTTATCCAATCATGTATATAAGGCCTATAACTTTTTCTTCCATATAACACCTTTAACTTTAGACGCGGCGTAGCCACCGATGAGTACATACAACAAATGCAGCATCATTCCAGTCCGCGTCATCCGCTCAGCGATGTGATGAGCGCCACACATGTCAGCAGTGGCGTCGGCGTTGGCGTCACCACTGCCCAACCCATGTTAGGCGGCATTGGTGGCGCTGGCGGTGGCATCAGCATAGGTGGCGCCGAGCTTAAGCCGCGCTTTTATGATGAGGTAAGCATTTGACTTGATTTTGGATTTCATTTAACAACTGGCTCTCTCTCACTTGAATCACTTTGATTTTTGCTAACCAAAATACTATATGAAAATCTAAATGTAAATCAGCACTGTGCTTGCTTATAAATAAATCTTATACAAGAATTTTGATGCACCTAATTTTGACGCTCTTATGTTTTTTTTTCTTTCCTTACTTTTTGGATACTTTTTTTTGTTGATTGCGTGACTAAAACCCAAACAATGCGACTCACTAAAAAAAACACGATTAACTACAACAACAATCAACCACCACAACTCATCAAAAACACACAACTACCTAACTGATAGTCCAATCCCTCCTCCTCGACTTTGGAGGGCAATGGCCTGGCCACAAGCACCGCAGCAGCAGCCGTCAATGGTCATCATGTGGGCAGCAATGGCTTTGACAGACCGCCACCCAGCTATGATATGCTCCAAAATGGTAAGTCCCGCAGACAGCAGCATCAAAGATGCTCGCTGCAAACCCTGCTCCCCGCTAGCGCACAGCAACAGTTTAAAGCCAACAAACACAAGCAACTAAAACAACAAAAGCAACACAAGCAGCAGCTCATAGCCGCCGAGCTGCAGCTGCAGCAGGAGACGCACAGCGGTTTGGGTACACCCAATTCGCTGCTGCGCTCGCCGGCTACCTCCTCGTACCGTCTGAATCTTAAGCGTTCGCTGCATTTGCCGCTAACGCCTTCCTATAATGATGCTAGCAATTCGCCGCTGCCGCTGCTGCATCATCATGTGCACTCGCAGCAGACCACGGCCATAGGCAGCATCTCGGCCACTGGTGGTGGTTCTTCTAACTCCACTACGGCGCCCACTTCGGCTTCCATAGCAACCACATCAGCAGCACCAGCACCTGCAGCAGTACCACCACCCACAGGACCGCGTCGTCCCTCCACGCTGCAACTGCAGGCCTGCGCCACGGTCTCGGCCAGCCAAACCACGTTGACCACCATACAAACCACGGGGCCACAACCGCCAGCGCCTGATTATAAGTACTACTCACCGCAGTGCAAGGAGTCGAAATTCCTGCGCAACTTTACCAAGCAAGCACGTGGCATGAGAAGACAATCGACGCAGTCGGTGGACTCTCAGAAGGTCAACATAGCTGGCTATCATCCGCTGCCCATGCGCTCGCGCTATAAACATCAGGAGGTTATGTTCGAGCTGAAATCACCCACTAATCGACTGACCATACGCGAATGCGATTTTGGCGGTGGCGGCGAACCCTGCGACGATGATCAGTCGATAAAGGACAGCCAGATCTTTCGTGTTAGTAAACGAAATCTTTATATGAATCATAGATCGCCATGGAAGGAGCGCGATCGTTACTCGAATCTATACGAGTACTCATTTAATATTGATCTCAATTCGATTATTGAGGATGCGGCGGGCAGCGATTCATCATAGTACGCAGCTCAGTCAGAAGCAAACACTGCCACTGTTGGCAGCATACACTGGACCAAACAAAGAGCTCCAGAGTTTGCTGTTCTTGTTCACTACTTTGATTGGTTGTTAAATGTTGTATATATAGGACATAAATCATATATAAGATATGCCATAAAAGCAGTTATATAAAGAGTATATACTCTACTATATACTATTACATAGAGTGTAAAGAAACACATTTGGCTTCCATAGAAAGATGTTGAAAAAAATTTGTTCATTGATATCGTTTTTTGGTTTATGCATGTAGTAATATTTAGCAAGGATTTTAATTTTACGTTACTCCAAAATTTGAAGCCCATCATTAAACATGCACTGAGCGAAAAACAGCAAAAATTGGATGTCTACAATAAAAAGTAACAAATTTTTCGCTCAGTGTACATAGAACCGCCTGCGTCCTGCCTCCTAGTATAAATGTAGCGTAATTTAAAACCCTACAAAAGTTGGTTCATACAAACTTTTGCGTTTATTTAGCACCTGCCGCTGCACCTGTTGCCAGATGCCCAGGCGCATCCTGCTGGCACTCTGCGTGCCCCATGTGGCACACAGAGCACCAGTGTGGTCAATTATATGTTTTCAGTTTGTAACTACGAAATCCTACGCCGCCACCTCCAATAGCTACAAAAAAAATAATCTCTACTACAACGAATTGAACAACAACAATAGCAACAACCAGAGCGAACCAAAAACCAAAAGTATTTTCCCATAGTTTTTTTTTTTGTTGCATGAAACCTTGTAACTTAGAGAGAGATTTTTATTTAATTTTTTATTTTATTTAAAAGTTGTATGTACTACTATTAAAAATTAATTGCTTTATTCTCGCTGCGGCAGTCACTTGTGCAATTTTGTTTGAAATTTAATTTTGAAGGTTTCAAAGCGTGAAAAAATTAGTAGAAAAAACAATAAAAAAATGCATAAAAATAAATGCATTTGGTGAAATAAAAAATAAATATTATAAACTTAGCAAAAAAAAAATTTACTTAAATAGCCGAAAAAACTGCCATCTATAAAAAGTGAAACAAAAATTTTGTTAAAAAGTTTTTTAGTTTTGTTTTTACAACACAAATCTACACAAGTTTGATAGAACAAAAGTTTTAAGCAATAATTTTAATTAAAAAAAAAAAAAGAATGAATAATTGAATGCTTAAATAGCAAATATTTTAGAATAAAAAAAAAAATGTCTGCAAAATTTGCCAAGTGACTGCAAATTGGTCGTTAAAATGGTATAATAATATATTTAGGCATAAAAAAAATTGTGCAGAGGATTGTTTCGGTTTTCCCAGCAAAATGCGTTGGATAGTTGTTGCTGCTTAGGGTGAGGTGGGGCAAATCCGACCTAGTACTTCTTTTTGGCTTATTTGGCATTAGATCCACTTGTTCGATATATAAAGCTCAAGCAAATATTTTGTCACAACTTTCTAGAACTACTGATTCCTACTGACCATTGTTAATTTTTTAGATATGACCGCCTAAGGCAAAAGCCTTGTTTATTTTTTGATAATTATTAATTTTTGAGATGTGAGCACTTAAAAAAAAAAATATTTTTTGATTTTCAGAAATTGTGGGGTAAACCCGACCGCCTTTTTTTGGCTGACAAATATGTTCTACAATTAGTGGTTTTTCTTTTATAAATCAAAAGAGCATATTATTGTTTAAATAATTATTAATAATAAAAATAAATATTATTAAGCCTAATTAGTTTTGGCTATAATGCTTATAGGGGAGGGATCAGATCAACTTGCTCGATTTATCGAAGTAAAGCTATGGCTTTGCAGCAACTTTCTACAACAACTAATTTAATTTCTGATCATTATTAATTTTTGAGATGTGAGCATTTAAAAAAAAAATATTTTTTTGATTTTCAGAAATTGTGGGGTAAACCCGACCGCCTTTTTTTTGGGCTCACAAACATGACCCAAATTTACTAATTTTTCGTTTACAAATAAAAAGCATGTTATGGTTTAAAAATTTAAAGTTAATATTATTTGACATGGGATCAACTTGTTCGATAAATCAAATTAAAGCAAAGGCTCTGTGGCAACTTTCTGGGAGAACTGATTTTGGGCATTAATTTTTGACATTTTTACATTTAAAAAAAATCAATATGTGTAATTTTCAAAAATAGTGGGGCAAACCCGACCCCTTTTTTTTACTGACTAAGCACAAATATGAAATAAATTTAATGTTTTTCGTTTATAAACGAAAAGAACATGTTACTGCTTTACAAAGGTGAACATATCTATTTAAAAAATTCGTAATATATATATTTTGGGATTAAACAGCTAACTTACTTAGAATTATTTAATTTGTTGCCCAAATTACTTTCTGGCGTATTTTTGTTTCGATCTGAACGTCTGGTTGGCCCCTCCATTCATAGGTCGGATTTGCCCCACTCTGGCATTTTTCATGACGACGTGAACTAAAAAAATTATACGAAATTTCCAACGAATACTATACATGTCTCTATTTATTTTCGACCACTTTATTTAACAAAAAAAAAATATATAATCCAATATTCCCAAAAATTAAATTAAATATCGCAAAAAATAACTTTTTTTCCATTGACAGACAACTGTCATGCTACCATTTTGGTTATATTTAATGCTTTACACACCAATACTAACATGAGCTCGCTCAATACAGCTGTTTTTGAGAAATAGTGGGATTTACCCACACTGTCGGGTTTGCCCCACCTCAAGCTATATCTTAACCTAGGAATGCTGCAGACTAATTTTTCTATTTCAAATGTTTTGTAAGTGCTCCAGCTCCATGAACATCCCTAGCCAGAATTTGTTTAAGAACAAAATGTATTAATACTACATCGTCTAAAAGTAATGAGGTGATTCATTAAGGCCTTTTATTTTTAATGATTTGGCAAATGCAAATTTGAAAGGAATTATGGGATCTTTATTTATGATTTCGAAAGGATATTTTATGGCATTTATTTTTTAAAAATAATCTCTTTCAAATGTTGGCGGCAACTGCATTTTAAATGGTTCATCCTGAAGGTCCAATTTTACATGACTCGTTCAAGCATTTCCACTGGTATTTGGCCAATAACACGAGTAATGTTGGCTTCCAAGGCCTCAATCGTTGCTGGTTTGTCCTCGTAAATTTTTAACTTTACGTAACCCCAAAGAAAATAGTCAAGCGGTGTGATATCGCACGATCTTGGAGGCCAAGGTTCGGGTCCCGCACGTGAAATTAATCGCTCACCAAATTGACCTCGCAATAGAGCCATTGTTTCATTGGCAATGTGGACCGAGCGCCATCCTGTTGGAATCAAATGTCGTCGAGATCACGGGCAACAATTTCAGGCAGCAAAAAGTCCATTAGATGCAATGGCAGCTGGTGAACCTCTTCGGGTTGATCTTCTCCCCACATAAGGCAATTTTGCTTATTCACGAAGCCGTGGAGCCAAAAGTGGGCCTCATAATTGAACAAAATTTTGGTCGTAAAACAACGGATTTTCATCGATCTTACCAAGAGCCCATTCACTAAAACGACGATGTGCAGGAAGGTCATTCGGCTTTCCATGATGATTTGCCAATGAATACTGAACAACTTTGCCTTTGACAGCTGTCATGGATCCCGCGTGATCCACACAAAAATCCCTATTGAAAAAAAAGGTCTTAATGAATCACCCTTTATATTGTAATAGCATTTTTTTCCACCCACCTACTATAAAAGTAATAACTTTCCAGGACTGATCATTCATCTAATTCCCAGTAGGTTCCTTTGGTGTTCGGTTAATTTCTAACAAAGTATTTTACAAGTTCATATCATATGGGTAGGGCATTCTCTCACTGGGTCATGCTCGTTCCAACGATTTTTGGGAACTCTCTTTAAAGATGTGTCTTTATTAGCTATCTTTAAATCGCAAAATAAAAGTGAAAACCGAAACAATGCCTTCAAACTAGTTTTAAACAAATTTGAAGCGAAGCTTAAAAAGGGTTTAACAGAGATTACATAGGTGGTGAAAAAAATAAATAATTGACTAGTATATATTGTTTGTGAATTGGATTTTAAATAAAAGTGAAAGTAAAACGACAATTATGTATTCATAATGTAATTAGAACAATAAGAGAGCAAGCTTAATATGTGTCTGCAGTGCAGTCTCAAAGGCTTTAAATGTTGCGCATTAACAATATTATGAGTTCCTTTTACATACATCATAATTATAGCAATAATAGCAACAAATTATAAATGGAGAACAAAATATATAGCTTAAGTATATATATAAAAAAAAGTTATGTGTGTAATTGATGAAAACTGCGTGTTAAATAATAAAAATTTATATGAATATATATATACATAAATGTTGAGCAAAATTGCATATACTAGCATATAAAATGTTAATTCATGCATAAATAATTAATAAACCCAGAAGCTATGCAACTAAAGCAAAAAAATATATATATACAAAGCAATGAGCCATGTTAAATTGAAAGGAAACAATTCGTATTAAAATTAGTATATACATTAAATACATAAACGAAAAAAACAAAAACAAAACTATATGGGAGCATATTGCTGAATAAATTGCATTAAAGACTTACTCAGAACTCACACACGCACAGACACAAAAAGCAGAATTGAGCTATGGCCGCCTGCCGCCATTTTGTAGCGCGCTTAAGTGCTGCAATGCTGCCGCCATTTTTTTTTTAAGCCAAAAGTTGTTGCTACTACTACATACTACTATATAAACAATGAAATGCAATTAAGATTTTTTTTTTAAAATTTTCTTTGGTTTTTTCCAACACTAATGCCAAACTCTTTCTATATCTTTCAATACACAAACTTGACTATGGAATATAAAGTGAAACATATTGTATCTAAATATCTTTCTTGAAAATTTAACAATTTTTAAACTGCAATTGAGCGAGAGTATTTAACGCAAATGCCGCTATATAAGAATTATAGTTAACTATGCATTTTAAGCCTCAATTGGGTGAGTTCTCAATAAAAAAAAACCAAAACAAATTACTACTATTTATTGTTGTATGCAAATACTAAATGAAATTTTAAATAGATTACATATATGCCTTAGTAAAAGTAATATTAATCTCAAAAGCGTATATAAATATTTCTTTAATGATTTTTGCGCATAGTTTAAATTGCTTAAAAATGCAAGTATTAAATGCAAATATTATTTTTTTTTATAATTTAAATTTTAGTTTGCTAGATTAAAGCAACATACATATAATTTTTTCTACACAATTAGGGCTAAAAATCAATTAAGGCATCATATTTATAATGGTATATGTTATATAACACACACAAGACTTACACAATGAAACACATTTACACAAAAAGAAAAAAAAGTTTCTGCTAAAAACAATAACAATAACAATGCTTTAAATGTTTTTATAGTAAAACTTTAATTGAAATTTTTTATAAATCATATATCAAAAGTTTTTCAAGCATGCTTTTTAAATTTCTATATGTGTTTCAATTGGCACTAAAAATCGTTTACATTGCCCTAAAAAAATTCAAAATTTATTTAACACGTATTTTTTATTTAAGTCCAAAATTATATGTATATTTTTTTAAAATTTAAATTGATTTGTTTAGTTATTAAGTTACCTATATAACTTAACGAATTTTTAATCGAATCAATATTTAAATATTTTGAAAATCGGAAATTCACAATACACAAAACTGGGCTCTCCCTTGTTTTTTTTTTATATTGTAGGTTTGTTTAGTTTATAACTCCAATTCGTGTCAAATTTAGCACCTATCCTGAAACTTTAATAGGCTGAAAAGTTGGAAATTGTTAAATGAAATAAAACCCAAAAATCTTAAAACTTAGACGGAAATAATAATATAGTATTTTACAACTGCCAAAATTAGATTTTTCTAGACCAAACACTAAGTAAATCTTTAATTTTTTTTATTTTCCAAAAAAGTTTTTCTTAACCTATATTTCCATAGGAATTCATTTTTGAATATGCTTCCTATGTTGCAAAGACAATTTTAATTACTCACTATTTTTTAAAAATTTATATCGGCTAAAAAAGGTGAAACGGACCACTTTTTTGGTGGACCTCTTCGTTTTTGATTTTTAGTAGTGCTGGGCTCGATCTTCAATTTTCGAGAATCGATTTAATCGATTAATCTGAAAAAACTCTAGGCGCTAAAACCGCAGATAAAGAAATCTATAAACAAAAAAGTATATTTACGAGGTATGTTCAAAAAGTAACGCGAATTTTGTGTTTTTTCAAAAAAATTTTATTTATTCATGAATATCTATTTTGTCCCCTTCAAAGTAATCCCCATGAGATATTATACACTTGTGCCAACGGTTTTTCCAATCTTCGAAGCACTTCAAAAAATTGATTTATTTGTTGTTCAGCGATACTTTTTGAACACATATGTCAGAGCCCTGACGTGCTGGGGTTTTTTGGACCTCGGATACGGATTCAGCGACCTAACGTCCAGACCCGAAAATTTTTTTTTAATTTTTTGTTAAATTTTTTCATTAACTCAAAATTTTTTGTTTGAAATTCAAAATTTAATCTTTCATAGCAAAAAATATGTGTCGATATCTTTATTTCTTTAGGAGATATAGATTGTCAAGAAAACAGTTTTAAAATCAAAAAATCCAAATTCATGAATTCCAACTTTTCTTTTAGAAAAAAATTTTATGTTTTTTTTTAGTATTATTAATTTTAATATTCAAAAGTGATCTCCCAATTTTTTTTATTAAACTGTTTTTTTTTTAACCGAAATGTTTTGTTTAAAATTAAATATTTTATCTTTCATGGAAACAAATTTGTCTGATATCTTTATATGTTTAGGAGAAATAGATTAACAGGGAAATGTCCAAAAATCAAAAATCCATTATGCAGGAATGCAACTCTTTTTGTAAGAAAAAAATTTTATTATGTTTTTTTTTAATATTTTTAATTTTAAAATTCAAAAGGGATCTTCAAAATTTTTTGTTAAATTTATTTTTCACTCAAAATTTTTAGTTTTTATTTATTTATTTAAAAGATATAGCTTGTCAAGTAAAATCCTAAAAATAATAAATGCAATATTCAGTTATCGATAGCTCGATAAATAATCGAAATTTTTCAATAAAAATATACGGGCTTACAGTTCTGTATTAGCTCTATAAAATATGTTTAAATCATCAATAAGAAGGCCATCTATTTTATTTAGTAAAAATGTTGTTTAGGCCCATAAATTTAAAAGAAAGCTTGAAAAATCGGAAAAAGTGGAATTACTGTATAACTAGCAATTTCATATTTTTTGCTTACTTAATTTCATTTCAGACTAAAAGAACATAGGCTCTCGTCTTATTTTAAGTTTGCTTCTTAAACTTGAAGTTCTTATTCAATTTTATGAAATTTTTTAGACCGCCCAACTAATACTCTTTCGTCTTTCTATGTGTATATTGAGGCTTGAAATGCTGCGCTGCTTTATACTAACAACAACAATAACACGAATACTTTTACACCGCAGCTTCAGCAGCTTTCAAAATTTCTGAACTAACACCGCCCAAAAACATTTCCATGATATTATAGCAACAAATTTTTGCAGCCATTTATATGTTAATTTAACCTTTAATCAATTTTAATTTTATAATTGAACATTTTAATTTGCCGCCTTTTACAGCATTGATTTGCATTAATTTATATATATATTATATATTTAAAATGTTTGTTAAACCAGACAAACAGACAAACCACATCAGAACCAACCAATCAACCCACCCAATACAAAATGTTATTACCAAAAGTACTCAAAAATGCGAATTTTTAATTAGTTGGCAAATTTATTGTAATGAGAGTTTTGAATATTTTTAATGTTATGCATTATTTATATAATTAAAAATTTACCAAAATTTGTTGTCACTAATCGCTTTGTTTTTTTGCTTCTCTTTTTTTCGTCTCTCTAATCTTTTAGGTAATTCCAATAGTTTAGCGCAGCTGGTGGACAATGAGATACCCTTGGCTCAAATGGACATGCCCGCATATAGCCAACAAACGGCCACTCAGGCACGTCAATTTCGGCATCACAAGCAGCGACAGCTGTCCAGAGATGCACCCGCAGCCGGCACTGACTCGGCCTATGAGAATCAAATGGTCACTGCCAGCAGCGAAGATGAGCTAGACGAAGCGGAAGTGGTGGTGGTGGGCGGCACGGAAGTGGTGGCTGCAGTGGCAGCCATTGCTGCCAGCAACAAGGCGCGTGAGCTGCGTAATCGCAGCGGCAGCTACAATAATTTATTCGATGAGGAGTATGAGGCAGCAACCGGCAGTGGCGTTAATCCTATTGTGGCCGCAGCTGCCGGTGAGACTTTCAAGCCTTTGGCGGGCGCCGCTTTGTTGGCTGCAGCCATAAATGGCGAGTCCACGCTGCCCAAATCGATATCACAGACTGAGAATATGTATAGCAATGTGCCGCCGCCTACCACGGACACCACATTGCATGTCTACTCCAATCTTATAGATGAGCAGCAGCTACAACAGCAACAACAAAAGCTACAAGCCACTAATGTGCTGTCATCAACGCTGCTAAGCGACGATCTGGATCTAGATGATCCAGTGAGCGCTTCCTTTGTGGCCAAAGCCACTTTGCGTGGCAAGCAATTTGCGCCACAAGCCAACAAGTCAGTCAATGAAGCTGCTAGCAAGAAGTCCGGGGATCGATTGCGCATGCAGCACGATACAACCATGATGCACACAGCCTTGGATCTGGACAGCCTGGACAGCTCCAGCATGGGCAACAATTCACAGACCTGTTTGGTCAAGTCCAGCAAAACGAACTCCTCCAATGCGCCCATTGTCTGAATGCATTTGCATATGTCATAAATGTATATAACTTTTGCTATGTATTAGTTAATTAGTATTAGTAATTTAAATGCTTTTGCTGAGCTTTTTATGCGGAGCTGTTAAGGATTTCGAAGCCAATTTGGAACATAATACCAAGAGTTCAAAAATTAAACAACGAAATCTTTAGCAGGTCTGCATTTTAAATTAAGATTTTATTAAATTAAAGCGCTGGTCACACTGCGCACAATGTTTGCTTTGACAGAACAGTGTTGTACAAGGCTTTTAAAAACAAAATTGAGCATGTGTGTGTCCCTTGAGAAACATTATAAAATGCAATTTGACATTAAAAAAACAAGATATTTAAACTAAAAATAAATGAACAGCAACTAAAATATTACCTTAAAGCGTTACGCATTTAAAAATAAAGAAAATTGAGCAAACAAAAAACGAAATACGAAAAAAAAATTAAGAAAATTAAAGCGTTATGCATGAAAATTATAAATGATATATAAACATAAATACAAAATGTGGTGAACAATGTTAACAATTCAAAGGCATTAAAAAAATAATAAATAAATAAATTATATATTTAACAAATAGTATATATATATACATATAAAACTGTTTATACAATACACGCATGCATGTAAAACAAATATATATATATATACAGAAATAGTTAGTTATAGTATATATAATTTTTTATATTTAAGTTTTTACAATGATGAGCCTGTTTCTTTGTTTTTAGACGTTAACAACAGATAACAAGCAGATGACTACATATAATGATTAATAATAAAATAAAACAAAAACGTTAACAGCATAAATGGAAACAAACATAAAAAAATTAAATGCATGGTGTATTAAATGTTTATATAAATTAATGTAAGTGTATTTGCGTGGTGTAAAATGTTAAAAAAGTGTATAAGTATGAGAAAATAAAAACGAGGTAAAAATACAACAATTCGATAGCAATAAAAAGCAACAATGTTAAAAGTATGTTATGCGAAACTAACAAACTATAATTATACAAAGAATAAAAATTATAAATAGATACAATGAATTTAAATCTTTTGTGTATTATTTGTAACTATATACATAAAAATGAATTTCCGTTCGTTAGTCACGCTAAAACTCGAGAACGGCTGAACCGATTTGGCTAATTTTGGTCGTGGAAGTCCAGGGAAGGTTTAAACGATGAGAAAATATAACAAAATGGCGAGGAAAATACTAAAAACAACAATTTGATTTTCCCATGCAGTCACTAAAAGTATGCAGCACTTTTTTTAATTTTAAGATGTGAAATTTATGTAGCATACTTTAGGTTGCTAATTTAAAGAAGCTTTCTGCATTTTATGCATTTCTGTTCGCCTGGTAGTGTCAGCTGCTTGCAAAACCCTTTTCAATAGAAAAATTTCAAAAAATTTTATTTTTTTAGTTGTTTTCAGTTTTAAGCATTGGTCGACAAAATATACATACAATTTTTTTTATCGTTTGTATTGAATATTAAGTTTTCATGTTAATTTATTATTTTAAATTCGGTTTTATATTTTCCAGAAATTAATCAATTTTTTTTAATCCAAAAGTTCGGCTAATAGTTTTTTAAAGGAAACAAATAAATAATTCAAGCTTTATTCATTATTTAAGTAGAACATTTTATACATGGCAAATAAGATACAAAATGTTAACAAAAAGTAGTACATACATAAATATATTATTAAATTATGTAATATCTTATACATATATAAAATTCCCGTGTCACAATTTTAGTGCCCATACTCCTCCGAAACGGCTGGACCGATTCTCATGAAATTTTGTGTGTAAATTCTTTCTTGCGACGTAAATCAAAACTTGTAGCTTACTTTTGGTTGCATTTTTACCCTAAAAATAAAACATCTGTTTAACGATTTTCCTTATCTATCTAGCGAATTCTTTCATATATTTTTATATTTGCTTGGCAGCACAGCTCTACTTATTATTTAATTGTTATATTATAATAATTTCAATGAGCGGCACTCTAACGTCACACGATTTTAAATAAATCAGCTAGTGGCGCCATCTTGTGCCTAGTAGCACAACACTTACAAGCTCACAAATTAATGCGGAACCTGTTCATTTGAACGCTTCAAAGTTCCGGTTACTGTCTTAAGGCGGCAGTTTGAACTCACGCAATTTTGCTGCTGTTAATAATAAAAGTTTTATTTTTATTTAAAAATTATACGACATTTATTTCGGGTTTGTGATATTATTATATAATATGCCTTATATATATTTAAGTTATGCAGATATGCAGAAGACTTTTGCAAGAATTTTCAAAAAATATCTTTTCACAAGTTTCGTTTTTTATTTAATTACTAAATTAGATTCTTGTAATTTATGATAGCTAGTTGTGCAAAGTTTGTTTTTATAGTAGATAAAATCAAATAAAATAAATAGACATAACTTAGGCTTTAATATGAATATATATTTTGCCTATAAGTAAGGCAAGTGTTTGCTTATTTTGTTTTGTTTTATATTGTATTTGGGTTTCTTTGTGCTAATTAGTTAACTATATGTGCATTATGTCTTTGTTTTAGTAGCTTTTGTATACATTTTGGTTGATGTAAACGTTTAAGGTGTTTTAAATTTGAATTCTAGTACATACTTTGCATACTTCTAATTTAAAATGAACACAAATTGTTAAGCAAACAAAAATCAGGGACAGAAAAGAAATAGTATTAAAATATACGAATGCTAACTTTTGACAGTATTTATTATGTTAGTTTATAAATAACTGTTAGGCATTGTTTTCATTTTGGTAACTAAAGAAAAAATAATTAAGTTGTCATCATGCAATTAAGCCAACTTTTAGCTGCCATATTTAAATTTTAACGCTGCTGGCCCTAAGCTAAATAATGCAAATAAACTCTAAATATTTGTATTACTGTGATTTAACAATTTTTAACTGATTACAGCAGTTACGTCTTTAAAAAAAAACGTTTCATTTGAGCAATTAAGCAAGTATCAGCAAAAGATTAAACACATTAGGCATTAAAAAGATTGTTGACGCAACTTTTTGCATCATGTCCTTATGGAATACGAATACAAAATGAATTAATTGCATTTCAATAAAGTAAAAAAAAGGCAAACGCTTGCTTAAATTTAACCGACACAGCTATATCTATGTACGCTTCAATTTATTTCTATCTTTTTCCGTGTCGTTGATGTTGATGTGTACGTGGCCAATACGCCCTGGGGGCCTGTTGTCCTGATTTATCGGCGAAAGCGTCCCAAGTACGCCTTACAGTTGGGGCACGTGTGATGCACATCCATGCAGTCATCAATGCAGCATGGTATTAGACAGCAGCCCAACCAGCAACTGTAATCAAAAACAACTCACTATCAAGCAAACTTGTGAAGGATACATTAATGCTGGAGCACTTACCCAAGCAATGCAATTACAAAACCAGATAGATAGGCAATCATGCCCGGCTCCGTGCGTGTTGTTGTCTCAATCTCCGCATGACATGACGGACATATCATGTGTGTCGATGTGCGACTAATGGGCACCACTGTCGTTACAATCGTTGCATTTGTGGCCACCGTAGCAGGCGCTGGCACTGGCGTATACGGGCCCACCGGTTTCACACCGCCCATAGCTTCCTGATAGGATGGCGGTGCCGATGGTGGCGGCACATACGTAAACTGTGGTGGTGCATTTCCCGTGGACTTGCTCATTGTGAAGCTAGGCTAAGCTCTCTAATAAATGCGTATTTGTAAGTTTGAAGTTTGTAAGCTAAAAATATATAAAAATTGACAGTTAAAGCAAGGCAATAAGTAAGTTTACTTTTATAATAATAGTTGTTAAGCTTAAATAATTTATGAAGTACCAATACGAATACGTATTAGCAAAGCCAGCAGTGGCAGAGACACCTAACATACACATTAAACAAACAACATTTTAACCAAAAACCAAATATACAAATTAAACTTATAAATAACACAGCGCCGCCAGCGTAGTGGAAGCCTTCAATGATGACTCATTTTTAGCGTAAATTATGTGGTTTTTCTTTTTGGCATACATACATATATACTATATATGTATATATAAACAGACAACATTGGAAATCAACAGAGAGTGAAATCTTAAAGGCGTGCAAATATTTGCTCGAATTGAGCACTATGCAAAAAATTAAGCTACTATGTAATATCTTTTGTATGAGCAGCGGATGTTTACAACCAAAGGAGGGCATTGTCTGGTTCAAAGATTTGCCAATATGTGTGTTTGTTACTTAAGGCACTAGATGGTCACATGCCAATTTCAATTGGAACTCTGATTGATGGCATAACCATTTAAATAGAAATTGTTGCAATTGTAAACACACGCACTCACAAACACACTCAAAGCCATATGCATATGTAAACTTGACGGCAATTACAAATATCAGCAATTTAAGTCAACTTGTACTGATAAACAAAAGTTTTGATACAATATAACGATAAGATATAAAGTAATGGAAAATATAAAGAATGGTGCAACTTCCCATAAATTTCGTATGAAAAATATATAAAAAAAGAGTTCTAGCTTTGCTGTAAAATTAAACCAAAAAAAATCGAGATGCTTTTTTATTTCGAGCTTATTTACGGCAGACAGCTAAAGTTTTTAGTGAAATACCCAAGTAGTGTCTGTCAATGATCTACAACTGAGCTGTACAAAGTATACCCATAAATTAGTATTAAAAATAGACAAGAGAGAGTCGATTTTTAAATTAATTGTCTAATATTTGTAAAGAAACAGAATTTCTATATATTTAGTTATATAGACATTTACCTAGGGGTGTGACAAAAATTTGAATAGCTTTGCGTTAAATTTCTTTTAAATTCGCTTCAAATGGTTATACACGGCTTTTGGGTTGAAATTAAAATAGAAGTGAAATCCCGCATACTGACTATTTAAAATACTGCTGGTTATGACTTTTACTGATGTCTATTATGTCTATAAACTTTTAACTGCTTAGTTTTTCCCATTTTGCGTTTTTCCGCAGATAACTTTTAGAAAAACAATTGCGTCAGCTTATAGTAATGAGTATGTTCATGATTACTATATTAAGCTCTTTTAAGAAAACTTAATTAAATAATTAACAAAATTAGGAAAGCTAACAACTAAATTCATATAGTAGGTTAGGTTAGGTTGAGTAGGCTAGTAGTTAGCTCAAGCAGTGACTGAAATCACCCCGAGACCTTGAGGTCCATTGTGTGGCCTAATTTTAAGAGAAGGAGAAAAGGAATTCGAGAAAGAGAGGGGTTGCGGAGGAGCATCAAAACCTGAAGGCATTCCTAATCGCCTAAGTCTCTCTTTTTTCCGAAGATTCAACCAAAGCAGCCAGATACTACTATAGGCTGAAGTTACTACCTCAGATCCTCAAAGAAGTGTTTTACCCAGACAACTGGGTTCGTCACAGACCGGGGAGTCGTATAGCAGGCTGTTGGATGCTTTCAATGTCTCTTCCTCATCTTCGCAGCTGTGGTAGAAGTCGTGAAGAGGAACACGCAGCCTCGACCAGCCATATGGTTGTAGAATTGAAGAAAGGCTTGAGGGATTGTGATAAGAGTATTAAAAACCTGAAGTCCCTTTTAGGTTGCTTAACCATGTGGTTGACGAGTTCGACAGATCTGCTATAGGCACATAGGCTAGACTACCCAGATCCTCAAAGAATGTTTTACCCAGAAGGAAGGGTTCGTCTTCTTAGAAGCGCCGGGTAGTTTCATAGCAGGTGTTGGATTGTTTCTGTCTCTTCCTCATCTTCGTAGTAGAGTTCAGATGTTCGCTTTGGATTTACCGTGGCCGAAATGCTCGGGAGATGCGACAACAGGACACAGCGTTCCATTCTCTTTCCGTCAAAGCTCTGTCCGTCTCCATGATTTGCGATACGATGTCCGTAGCCGCAAGGTTGGCTGCCAGTGCTCAGGCATTTCTGATTGCAGCGTGACTATCGACAAAAATTACAATGTTCCTTGGACTTCCATCCATGGTATCAATAAGTTTAGCCGCTTGTCAAATTGCGTATAGCTCAGCTTAACAAACACTATATCAGTCGGGGAGGCGTAATGACAGCTTCGTAGAAAGCTTTTCAGAGCAGATGCCTGCTCCTGTGGCCTCCGGAGTGCTCGGAAGAAGCGACAACCGGACATCGCGTCCTATTCTCTTTCCGCCAGAGCTCTGGCCGTCTCCCTGCTTTATGATACGATGTCCGTAACCGCAAGGTTAGCTGCCTCTGCTGAGCCGGTCCTGACGCAATCAACCGCCTCTTCGTTACCAGGGACTCCTGAGTGATCCAGTACCCAGTTGACTCCTTATGGTATGCCATGACAGAGCTTTGAGTGCCGCCTGACTATCCACTAGAATTACAATGTTTCTAGCCGTCTAGCCGCTTTCCAGCTTGCATATATCTCAGCTTAAAAAAGGCTACACCTGTCGGGGAGGCAAAATGAAAGCTTCATCGAAAGCTATTCAGAGAAAATGCCTGCTCCTATGCCCTTAACCATCTTCGAACCACGTATTTATGTAGTAGGTAAACACAATTTAAGCCAGCAGAAGAACTAACTAATCTCAACACATGTTTTGTCCATCAATCAAGCTTAATACTTCAGCTACCAACGCTTACTGCCAGCTACATCTCAACTTCTATCTTAAACACTTGGAAAATCTTTCAATTATCTAGATACTTATTGTCTTTAACGAAACGAGACGATATGACGTCAACCCTTCTGCAGCGTCTACGAGAGTTGAACGGATGTGACCCATAAAAACGGAGCTAATTTTTCGCATAGCGCTTTACTATAATTGCGTTAATTTTTGCACTCGTATAAATTGAAGCAATTCAATGGCAAAGATGAGTCAAAGTAGCTTTCAACCAAGTATTGCAAAAATGAAACAGCTGAATACAACAAAGCCCTGAGGCATGTCATTGTTAAGACATAACGCCCCCTTTGATAAGCCCAGGTAGCCAACTTTCACCGCTCTAAAGCCAACGTGAGGCTTATGAACCATAGTAGGAGCGGTTGTGTTGATGTCTTAGCCTGCTGGCTTGCCACAAACAGACCAACAGCAGACTACTTTCGGTTTAAACAAATACAAAATACAGACCGCAAAGTGTCAGTTGCAAGCGGAAGTATTGTGTGATGCGGCTAAAAACCAGATCTGGAGCTCAGTCATAGAACAAACAACAGCTAACTAACTGGCCATGACAACTTGCCACACTCAGCCGAAGTGCTTGGTCTACACGTTGCAATAAACGGAAATAAGTTGCGCTTGTGTTGGCCGAGTTTTTATTTTTAGTTGGCTTAATGCGCTGTTACAATTGTAAGTGTAGGCGAATCTTGGATACAGAATGAGCATGCAATTTCATGGAAAACTGAATGAACCCACGTAGCGCTCAGCTGATTCTAAAATAGCTTGACAACAAATATAACAAGTCTAATTTGATTTAACAAATTTTATAATATTTTTGTAGCTGCCTGAAACGTGTTAATATAATTAGCAACGGAAATTTATTGTCATTGCGTTTGAATAATACACACTCGATAGGAGAGCACAATTATAGTTGATTTTTAAATAATATTTATATAAAAAACAAATTATCATTAGGTGTTGAATATGCATGTGTGCTATATTTGCTATGAGTATAACTAACTCAATTAAAGTGCATGATAATCACTAATAAATGGATACGTTATTTGGAGTAACCACTACGAAATACTCTAAGCTAATCAACATAGTGGTTAGGTGGACAACTTTGTTTCCGCCATTTTTCGTTGGACGACTGTAGAACATGTTTTAATATAAATACGTAGATCAAATGGGCTCAATAGAAGCTCAGTCATCGACCAACACAACGACATATCCAAATCATTGAACTTGATCGTTAAAAATATATCTCTTATCGAATATGCCTGTGTTCGAGCCAAATTCTGGTTATTTTTGGGAAGTTTTGATTTTCTACAATTTAAAGCATTCTTCTGAGACTCATCTTCTGAGAAAAAAATATATTTAGAATGCTCTTAGTGTCGAGAGTGATTTCTGCGCTTCAATATCGGTTCTTTTTTTTTGTCAGAGAGAGTTTTTAAAGTCTCCGAATTAAAGAAATTACTTAATGAAGACCCATACACAAAATGAAATGGCAATATGGTTGGGATTTATCAATTTCGATTTAGAAACGCCTTAAAGCCATCGAATGGTTCAAAAACAACAATTTTCTGTTGCCTACGAGTTTAAGCGGGGAGATGTTGCGCGGCGTTTCTTTATTTGTGAACAGCAAATAATCGGGAGTGATTTTTATGAGGAATAGTGATTGGCACAGAAAAATGTGTCCGCTACAATAATCACAAACACAATAAACCGTGAGAAATGCGAAGACCTGTCTCCACATCGACAGCCTAATATTCACGATTCTAAGGTTAAGCTCTGTATTTGCGGAACCAGGTCAGTGGAGTATGCTATGAGCTTCTAAAACCAAGTGAAACCTTCATAAGAGATCGGTATCGAACTCAATTGATGCGTTTGGCCACAGTATCGAGAAAGACACCTTTTTGATGGTACCAGCTCGGTGGAGTATACTATGAGCTTCTAGAACCGGGTGAAGCCTTCACAAGAGATCGGTAACGAACGCAATTGAAGTGTTTGAGCCGAACACTGAAGAAATATTGGCCACAGTACCGAGAGAGACACCTTTTTGGTGTTACCAGCTCGGTGAAGTATACTATGAGCTTCTAAAACCGGGTGAAGCCTTCACAAGAGATCGGTATCGAACGATATTGAAGTGTTTGAGCCGAATATTGAAGGAAAATGCTTGGACATATATTGCCAAACCGGTCAAGACATACCTGAATAGGACTAATGGGGTGTCCTACCTCAACCGCCATGGGTTGTGATCCATGGGACACAGTATCGCTGCCCAGAAATTCTACTCTAATATATATATATTTCCTAGAGTTCCAGGGTGGAACCTAGGGACACTCTAATGAAGAAGTCAAAAAATGGGATGTCCTACCTCAACCGTCGTACTCTCTAAATATTGCTGCTTCGGATACCCTTTGGATTTGATTCATGGTACACAGTCCAACTGACAAAAAGTTCCATTCTATTATCTAAAAGTCAAAAAATTAAGCGATTAACGAGCACGCAAAACACTTATAACCTTTACGCCTCTCACAACCAAACAAAAAATGTCATTCACTTGAAATTTGGTACAGATGTTCGGGAAGAGTGGACCAACACAACAAAATAAAAAAATCGATAATCGAAAATACGTTGCCCGCGAAATTGCTTAAGTCACCTTACTTTTTGAACACACCTCGTATAATAACAAAATTCATTAGTTCTCTGTAATACTGAAACTTTAACACATTTAAGAAGACTTGAGGCATAGAATGTAATCAAGCGCATTATGCTGAAAGAATGAAAAAAACATTTTTTAATTACTTCATTCATATAAGCTCTTTAAAAAAAAATGATTCACTTCAGCTAAAAACATTCAACTAAGTGGCTTAGGCCATTTAAATAGCAAACGTGAACCTTTTTTTCAAGCTTTTGACTTTGTAATACTTACAAATGAAGAAAAATTAACTTTGTTGGCAGTACGTTTTTTGTTATTTATTAGCCACTTTATTTTAAGAGCCTTTTAAAAATAATTTTGAAGCCGCAGTTTCAACGTTTTGTTTATATTGCCTTAACACTGTACGATAATGAGTAGAAAGTGGTAGAAACGAAGTTTATTGCAGTCATGCCGCAAAATAATGCCAATTGCATTGAAAGTATTGATGAAAAATTGGGTCAAAAAAACCAACAAAAAGCTGAATTTCTCTGGTGAGGCTTTTTTTGGCTTTTAGTGGCTCAAAATGAGCCTATTTGCGGTAGGGGTCAATTTTGGTCAGATGTTATGATAATAAGTACAGAAAGTCTAGTTTTTTGGACACGAAAATAATATAACCTTTATAGAGTATAACAAATTATTTATAGAACCAAAGGATATAATTATAAATATGTATACATTAGAGCGATTAAACCAGATTAGTTGAGCGTGTAGTTTTTTTTGTTATTATTGTTGATTGCCTATTGAAATGTCAGCTGTGTCTAGTGGCAAATTAAATCATAAAAGCCATAATAACAATGGCCCCTGACAACAATATACAACAACAAAAACAACACTCAAATAAGCTCACGCTATAGATACAACTTAGATATACATTTGTATGAACAAGTTTATTCATATGTTTTTATGCGATTTTATTTGCTGTGACGTCACGGAACTCAGCAAAATAAAATAAAAATAGCTTCAAGCATAGATATTAAAACAAGAAAAGAGAAAATTCATCAAAATAATGACAGTCTATGGGACTATAAAACACATGTTAGCTCAAAGCTAAAATTAAAGAGAAAATCAGCAAACTTTCAAAGTGTTGCTGTATTGTAATTCGAGTTGAAAGTTTAAGCTACGATCTGGTCACAATTTCAGCGATAAGCCTATCCCTAGTTGAATTTCAATTCATGAGATAATTTTGTGAATGTGAGTCTCTTACTAGACTTAGAGAGCATATGAGCTGTATGAGATCAATCGAAAGATACATATTTCGAGCGTGTTTATTAAGAATTTAATCATGACGAAATCAGCATTTAAAACAAACACTGAATATGATTCTCTTGGCGCATCAAAAAGCTTGAAAATTAAATAAATTTCAATAGAGATACAGATACAAGGTCTTTTGCTCATTGTATCTGTTGTGTTCTCAGCGATCATCTGTGCTAAGCAACGCGTTCTATACACTTACAGAGAGTATAGCAGCAGTAGTGGGTTTATAATTTTCAGAAACAGAGAATAATTAGAAATTCTTCGGAAATCAATAATGCTAAAATGTGTTTAAAAAGCAAGCAAATCGCAATAAAATTAAGGCAGAATGGCGCACAACTTTATAGAGAAAATTTCGTAAGTTTCTGTATAGGGTATATAAACTTTGACTATGCATAATCAATTTATATTCTGATTCTCTCATATACACAGCATATATTTGTGACTGTTTAGGTGTATAAACACGGACTATGTAGATCACACATTATTCCACAACGTTTTGAAAAGGAATTAAAATTATTTTCTTATACATTTTTATGCTTCCAATTTTGATGTTCAGCACAGAGGCGGATATATATAAATTTGTATACGTTGTATGCGTGACGGCTATTATATAATTTAAGAGATTTAATTGAGTTTCAAAATTGACAAGTACAATGGAAAAGACAGACAATGTTTTGGTGTTTACACAGAGCAAAGTTTCCAGTTTCATACAAACACAGAGCAACCGACGCCTAATGAATGGTCGGCAATCTTCAAAATGAAATAACTTGTCTATGAGTCGGTCTAATAATAGACACATATCAAACAACAAACATGAAAAGCAAATTACAAACAAATTGAGGCAACCAATTTATAAAACACTTGAGGCAAAAAAGGCCAACTCTTATTTGAGCATGAAAAAAAAATGCGCAAAACTTGCTGATAAGCTGATTGACAATTGCCAAAGTTGAAAAATTTCCCATAAACATACGTAAACATCTTGCGACCTTGAAGAGCACCCAGAACTCTGTGCCCTTTAGACGCGACTTAATTAAAAGACAACAACGTTGGCAATAAAGAGGACAACAATGTGCAAAGTTTAAACGAAATTTAAAACAGATGCTGCTCGTATGGTTGAGGTATTTGCTGCTTTAAAGATGGATGACGTAGTCGCGCCAAAATTGGAATAGAACGTGAAATTGCTGCGCTGCAAACTAAAGCGGAGGCGGGGCACATACAGCAGAAACACACAAACACCTTTTGAATTAAGGTGTTGTTTTATGCCGCACACACATATTTTTTTCGCAATTTATTGACGCAGGTGTATAAAGAATATTTGTATATATGTAGCTACGAGTATATAATATTCATATGCATATACAAATGCTTCTGCATTAGTATTTAAAAGTTACGTTCACTTCAATGCACTTTAAAAATTAGGTAACTGGCACTGCAAATCCGTTTTCACAAGTTTTTAGCCAATTTTCGTCATGCTTATTTAATTAATTTACAAGCCGAGTTTCTTGTTGTTACTAAAATAACGCGGCGCACTTTCAAGGCACTCGTACATAGCACATACATGCTTATGTGCTAGTTATATATATATGCATATGTATGCATTTATTTATGTGCCAACATAAATACACTTTCGTACCTTTTAAAACACAAAAGAAGTGTTTATTGATTGGTACGCTTGAACACAATTAATTCACTTTCGTTTAAATTATATTTTAAAGCTAATTTTTAGCAAATTTATGCTAAGGTATTAAATTTTCTACTCGAATTTTCAAGCGTCAGAAATCTTAATGTTGTGAATGCTGCGAAGTATGACCGCACAATAAATTTATAAAATGCTCCAACTTGGTATTAAGGCGCTTTTAAAATACCAGCTGAATACCGTAGCAACTCAACGCGACAACTTGAATGCATTTGCAATTTCTCAGAGTTTTAAATGATTTCTGTTCGCTTTTATTTCATTAATAGTTTTCATAATTAATTCGTAGGCATTAGCTTGCACTGCATTAGCGTGGTATTTTATAAACATCGTATTGACATATCGATTGACGCAGTCTGTCAAGCTACGGCCACTTTAAAGAGTTATCGATAGCTTGTTTACATATTTTGACGAATTGCTGCTTTCACAAAACTCACTTGCTAATTAAAAAAATACAAAAGATCTAAAAACACCTTGCATTATGTCTACGCAGGATGATAGTGTTTTGATAACTCCACCCGTATGGGAGTTATTACCCGACCGTGAACATCAGTGTCGCCAAGAAGGCTGCTCGCAAGTTTTTGGCAATTTAAGTCACTTAAGCATGCATATGCGTAAATTGCACAAATTAGCGGTGCCAAAGAAGTCAAATCAAAAAGAGCTATATTATTGTCCTGTGGAACGCTGTTGCTATCATATTAAAGAAACCCGTCCACGTAGTTTTAAAGATCTACAATTGCTTCGACAGCATTACCGAAAAGTTCACATGGATAAGAAGTTTAAATGTGAAACATGTGAACAGAAATTCATTTTGGAGTCCCATTATAATGCACACAAATGCGAGAAATTTGAATGTTCAGTTTGTAATCTTACTTATGGCAGCAATGCTGCACTCTTGACACATCAGCGGCGCAAGCATTTACCTATGCGCAATGATAAGAACCAAAATAATAGTGTACTCAAAGTGGCTATACCTAAACTTAAGGCGCAGAAACAAGAGCCAGCAATTCAGACCAGAAAGATCAACGCTATAACGTTTATACCCATACTAACGACGTTTGAAATAATATCTACGCCTGCAATTAAAGCAGAAACGGAGACTTCATATCACACGGAATCCAATAATTGCAGTCCTTCCCTGTCAAATGAGCGATATCGTCATGAAGAAGGTGTTTACAGCATTGACCCTAATCATTATAGCCAAAGCTTGCCAAATGAGTCACAACTGATGCAGCAGGAGGTCTTAGATCCGACTACAAACCAACAGCAAGAGCAAGCAGACAAATGTAACATGGATAATTGTATCAGCGTTTCACAAAGTATAAAGCAAACGATGGAGGAGTGCAACAATAACATTTATAGTAATGACATTTCAATGCCAAGCTTTTCTGCTGAAATGGTGCAGGATACGGAAACTCAAACGGAAGAAATAAATTTCGAGGCAATAGAAAGTCTGGCACCTTTACTACGCAATGAACAAACCCAAACACTCGAAATAATGCGTCATCAAAGCACCATGACAGAGGACTACAACGAGAATTTAACTAACAATAACATGGTTTCTTATGAGGAGCCAATGTTTGGTACGCAAACCTCATCGCATATGCACACACAAACATGCGATGAACTGTTCGAGGAGTTGGGCTTATCCCAAATAAACAATCAAACCCAAACGGATTGGGCTGATGATTTGCAAAATACTCAGTACACACAGACTTTGGATGAAATATTTGATAATTTCCAATCAACCTACACGCAGACAAAATGGTTGGACTGGCAGGAGACGGAGGATGCTAATCATTAACGAATCTGTAAATTTATATTTAAGTAAAATGTGATATTATTGTGTATTATTCTTTTTTAGACAATCTGTATAATTTAATGTACATCTGGCACTGCCAACTATAACTCATATATATGTTACTTATAAAAAATATAATACATGTTCAAGTAAATTTGCCGTCTTATACAAAATTAATACTGTTTAAGTTTGTTTTTAGTCTTAGTTAAGAACATCTCAGAACACTGAAAGAAACAGTAGCTGCAAAAACAAAGCGCCATATAGTTGCCCAAGCCACTTAGATACGCGCCGCTCATTAAATAATCTCCTACCTCCTTTCCACCAATAAAGTAAACATTTGAAAAGGCAGCTGGAATAAAGAGTTGGGTAGCTAGTAATGCATGCAAGCGTTGTGCCCCGCCTGCTCCCAAATGACGCTGCGTCCAATTTTGATAGGCCGGCATAGATATCAAGGTTCTATAGATTTTTTCCGCAGTGAGGCAGAGAAAATTGAGAACGCTCCAAATTAAAACGTAAGTGTAACATCCGTGCCAAACAAAAACAAATCCAAAAGTAAATGCAGTGGCTCCAAACTTAGCTAACATAGAGGATTGCTTGCTGCAAAGCTCCGCGTAAATATGTTTAAAGAGAAACTCGTAAAGACCCTCATCGAAATATTTCCACATGTCGGAATAGAAGTGAATGCGGCCAATGCAGCGTGGTCGACTTGGTGCTGGAATACCGTCTAACTCTGCAAAGGCTATTCCAAGTCCGTAGGTAATTACATAGTAGAGAAAAAAGAATTGTCCCATAAAGTAGCCAACGGCATGGTTCCAAAATATTGAGTCCATCATAGCAACAGTGCTGACATCACGTGCCATATAGTGTATGTAGAAATAATGCAGTGCACCCTGCATAAAGAACCACCAGAAGCTTACTCGCATTAGGTCAGTTATAAATCTACGCCACGTCAGCGACTTATTTGGCTCTTGTCTACTTGTAAAACGTTGATAGCTTATGAATGGTCCATATGTCAGGCAAGGAAAGTACATTGTATAGCCCAAATACTGTGCGAATGTATGATCGGAATGCTTGGCCCCATGCCGCGTTAGCGCATAACTACATCCACGCAATAAGCTCCATGAGAGTGTCACAATGAGCAGTACATATTCCGTATATCCTATGCTCTTTAGCCACCACTGGCTCTCTTTGATCACATTTATAGCTATGACCCACAAGGCAGACAGCATCCATATTAGCATCTTCGACTCTCTCCGAGCCACCAGATAATAGCTGCATAATAGTGCTGCAAAAACTAGCAACGACGCCCAGTGCAGGTTAACACACAGCGCCAAGGCACAAACAGCAGCATATGCATAACATTTCCATTTCCAGGGTCCCACAATGAAGCTCACAAGTACATGCAACAAGTAATAGGGCCAGTAGGTGTTTATAAATCCGCTGAAGTTTTCCAATTCATCGTTGCTGTCATCACGCCGGCGCGGTTGAAACAGTGAGCAACCTTCGGCAAACTGGAACCGAGCCGCGTCCAAAATGCGATCTCGCAGTGCATAGATTTTATACAAGCCAATTACTAAATAGACTATGTAAACAGAAAAATAAATAATTATTTCGCATTTGTTTACAAAAGAGCGACTCCGACCGGTAGGCATTTCGATAGCGATATATGTTTATACACGGTTGCAGAGTAATCGATGTTTTTGCCGGTAATTTATATATTTTTATGCGACGAAAATGTCAAGATATTTTTCAGTTGAAACTGAATTTGAAATTGTTTGCAAACGCCTCCTAATCGTATTAAGTATGAACATATTCATTCGTGAACTTTTTTGTTTAAACAATAAAAGACCCGAATTTAAGCTTAAACTAATAACGAAAGTTTATTGGGATTCATAATTTAAACGTCGGCTTAGCAAAGGCAATGCCATTTGTTACTCTCTGTGATTATTATAAGCACTACCGAAGCAGTACAATCAACTGATTCTCTTGCTGCGTAGAGCACATTACAATATTTTTTTTACATAGGCGGTCTTCAAATTTCAACTGTTCTGACTTTATTTAATTGAGCATCTCATCTTCATCGTCTTGCTCCTCTTCCTCACGTTTAACTTTCTGTCCCGATTCGGCTACACGCCGCTGCAAGTGTCGCCACAAAGTGCTCTTGGGAATTTCGAAAAGATTAGCCGCATGATTCTGTGACATTCCATCGTTTAAACAAGCATGTACAGCTTTGGCGAGCTTGTCTCGTAATTCATCTTTTGGCGTCGTGTCGCGTCTTCGACAGGATACAAAATCCGGCAGGCGGCCTTGGCTGGCCAAGCGAACCTTATGCCGATGTAATGTAGACATGGGAATTTGCAGATCTTGGCTTATATTCTTCAGTGAATCGCCGTTTTTCAATCGCTCGTAGGCCTCTGTTAGTGAAGGCTTTTCCCGACTGTGCTTCATATAATCCGGATTTGTACGGACACGTCGCCAAAGAACTGTTTTAGATATATCATAACGATCCGCAGCCTTTTGCAGACTTAGCCCCTCATGGAGTACAGCCTGTGCCGCTAATTCAATTGCATCATTTCCGCTGGCCGTCTTAATCCCGCTTTTGAGCGCAGTAAAATGATGCTGCTGCTTGGTAGTAAGCCTTTTCATCAATTTACGTGCTTTCAGTTTCAACTCGGATTTCCGAGGTTTCATTTCAAGCATATCGTCATCAACATCGCCTTCTGGCATGCCATCGTCATCGTTGCCTATATCAACTTCTGTATGCATATCTATAAGAGGATCAGACGCCGTAATATATTCCTCCTCGATAAGGGGTATATTTGATTCCTCTACGTCTTCGGTGGTTTCGCCTTCCGCTTCATCTTCAACCATACCTTGGGATACATTGGAGTGCCCTACTTCCGACACAGCGCCCGTAGAGACATCCAATTTGGTCACGGGATTAGTCGATTGTGTGATAGTGAAGGTGCCCGTGTTTTCGGTCAGTATATATTGATTGCCATTTGGTGTGTCGCTCATATGCTCAATGGAATAGGTAATTTTTGGGGTATCATTGTAAACATCAATATATTCTATCGATCGCGTTGCTTGTGTCTGATGTATTTGTTGTTGGCCAGATAAAACTGAATTGGAAACGGCCAGTTTGGCTACTACAGCATTGGGGTCCTCCTCATCTTCCTCCAGTAGCTCGGTTTGTGCAATTTGCAAGCCACTAATAGACTTGGCCGCCTCCATAGCGACGTTACTGGCAACGACATTTACATTATTATTAGCACTTGTGTTGCACTCGAAACTGATGGCCGATTTAATGCCCAATAAGCTGATAGCTTCAAGGAATTCTGTGAGACAGGAGGAGGGTAGACTGGTCTCACCCATGTATATAAACGATAACATGCTCTCAAGAAGGCTTCCTCGTATATCGGGTAACACAATGGTAGCCTCATGACCTGTTGGAACGTCCACAAGCAAATTCCGCATTAAATCGCTGCAAGTGCTGAGCACAAATAGATGCGCCCGTACATTGATGCCATCCTTTGCAACTAGCGTCACTTCACAAGTTTCGTTGTCATTGCGCAAAGCGCGTTGTATATCCATAATGGTGGATGAATGGCCCATCCATTTTAAGTGATTCTATGCGTATTTACAGTGAAAATAAGAAAAATTTTAAAATGTAAACAATGTTGTTTGTTCCAAAATTCCATAAACCTACCATTTTACCAGTTGTTGTGTTTAATTTCCAGATATTCTGCACAAAATTTGTTTTCAATTCCACTATACAAATGCGAGAACAGAACGAAACGCTATGAAATAGCAAATGGAAATGAAGCGAACGAGAGAGAATGGACAGTATTAGGGTTGCCACACTGTTTATGTTTACACGGCATAAATACATTTTTATACGTGAAATTGGCTTAAAAAACGCATCGATAAATTAAAGAATTTTTGGTAATATTATAAAAATATTTTTATTTGTTATCTATTGATATAAAGAGCATCGATTAATAAAAAAATATATCAAACTGTTTTGGCATCATTTGGCAACTCTATGCAACTTTGACGTTTTGTTATTACATAAATTTTGACAAAAGTTGGATATTATTGAATTTTAGTTTCAATAATAATAAAAACGTGCTAATGGCAGCCTTAATTAGAAGTCTGGGCGCCAGAATGGCATCCGCCGGACTTGCGGCTAAACAAGGTAAACATAGTTTCTTGCTGCATTGTGTAATCGAAACTTATTACAACCTGTTTTTTTTTTAATAGTGGTGCCTGTGCGCAATATTGCTGCAGTGCGTTTGTCCAGCACAGCTGCTGCAGATGCCAAAAAAGAGGATAAACGTAAGTAATAATTTTGTATGTACTATATAAGGTAATTCCAAACTGAGTTATCATGCTTTTAGCCACTGTACGTAAGCCCGATGCTGCTGCGCGTTCTAGTCTTTCCGATTTCGGTCGTTATGTGGCCGACTGTCTACCCAAGTACGTGCAACGAGTTCAGTTGACCTCTGGTGATGAGTTAGAAGTGCTTATTGCACCCGAGGGTGTAGTGCCTGTTTTGCAGTTCCTAAAGGACCACCATCAGGCGCAGTTTACTAACTTAGTGGACATTGCTGGCATGGACGTACCGTGCCGCCAGCATCGCTTCGAAATTATCTACAATCTGCTGTCGCTACGCTTTAATGCGCGCATCCGCGTCAAGACTTACACGGATGAGCTGACTCCATTGGACTCGGTAAACGAGGTTCATAAGGCAGCTAATTGGTATGAGCGTGAAATTTGGGATATGTATGGCGTGTTTTTTGCCAATCATCCCGACTTACGTCGTATTCTCACTGATTATGGATTTGAGGGTCATCCTCAGCGCCGCGACTTCCCCTTGTCGGGTTATGTAGAGCTGCGTTATGATGATGAAAAGAAACGTGTGGTGTGTGAACCCTTGGAATTGGCACAGGAGTTTAGAAAGTTTGATTTATCAGCACCTTGGGAGCAATTCCCCAATTTCCGTAATGCAAATCCTGCAACGGAGATTGTAGAGCCTGCAGCACCTGCGCCAGCCAAGAAGTAAAGAGTCAAATTTGATCATGTGCGATGATGTTCAACTTTGTTAGATATTTGCTTTTAAAAAGATTAATAAAAACCGTATGTTTAAACAAAAACGAAAAGATTCAAGAATTTCAAATTAAACACAGAGGAAGAGCACCTGGAAAAAATAAAATATTTAAATGGGGAAGGAGCACAGATATTTTGCTTTCAACTTTTGCAAAATGCCAAAAGAACACATTCTAAAAGAAACAGATTTCATACATTTTTTTGATTGTTTAGAAAACATCAATGGTCACAAAAATTTTATTTTTATATTATTTTCATGTTTTTACACACTTAACGTTCACAATTAATGCATACACAATACACATATATAAGTAAATTGGGTTTCCTTACTACACGTATAAAACATTTATTAAAACAGAGTCAGTTTACCAGGTTAGCTTATAGACATATCGTGCGCCTGCGCAGCGGTGCCTGGCAACCAGGATGTGTTTGTGTAGATTGGATTGAGAAAATTTTTAGATCTAACAGTATTTATGTTCAGTATAGGCCGGCATTCTTAAGTAACCTTTAGGACTACACAAATTGTACTAACAGTTACATGCGTAATTTGCTTAAAGCATTCGAGCTTTCAAAAAATTCTACACACCTTAAAACCGCACCGCTGGCAAAATATTACAAATGTTTCATAATTAAATTTTAATTTCTTTGAAATCTAATTTTGTATTTTTTTTTTTTTTGTTTTTGTATAAGAACATACACATATAAATATATTTTTACATTTAGCTCGATAAATTTTTTTTTTAAAAGCTCTTGCGCGCCATTTGCTGGACAAACGCTACTAAATTTTTTATTTTAATTTACAACAAACTGCGCTCAATATTTCTGCGGAGTTTAAAAAAACAAATTTTCAACGCAACATTTCGTGCGTGAGCAGTTCATGTACACGTAAGTCACGTGACAGCGGATCTGCGACAAATTAAATAAATTTCAATGCAGGAAGGCATTTTTGCTGCACAGCCTAGCTAAATGACACATATATATGTACATATGTGTATTGTAGTCGTAGGCATGGCAACGCCTCCTGGCGACAAATTACAAATTAACAGACGGCTAATCATAAAAAATCTGCCGCTGTGCCACAAATACAAATAGGCGGAAGCCAAACCAAAACTCAATAAACTTGATGCCGCTTATGTTGTTTCGGTTTTGGTGTAGTGGCGCGCCGCACCACCGCTTGTCGAAACATAGGTGGATCCTTTACTGCTATTGCTGCTGCTGCTATTGATTTGGTTCTCACTGGTGCCTGCAGCTGCTTCGCTATTAAGCCGTTCGTGGTACTCCTGGAAGCAGGGCACAATGCATAAATTCGTTTGACACTCTGGACAGTGGTATTTGGTTTTGCGACGCAAAATTCGACCATGTCCATCAATGGTATTCCAACAAAAATTACAGCCCAATGCCGGTCCGGGTCGTATGACGGGGCAATGACTAGAACGCGGATTCTCCAAGGTAATGATTTCACGTTGGGTCTGCAAAATATAAGGCATTTGATATAAAGCAAAGGCACCAAACTAATTTCTTGTTACCTGAGGAGATGACACGGACCGCTGTAGTTCCTCGTTTTTCACGCGCAGTGTGGGCAAATGCTCAAATGAAACACTTGTTGTCGGCTGGCCAGGATGCAAGTGCGTGCTGCTGCTTACCCCCGACGTTGACTTGGAGCTTCGCAGTTTATTTGTGCCAACTATTGCTCCACCATTGGCACTTTCACTCTTTCCACGCTCCAGCATTTGCGGCGAGTGCGATAAACGATTCTCCGGCTCTCTACTGCTGACATAAGTAGGCGATAGTGAGTGCCGATTGCTGCAATTAATGCCAGATGTAGGTGATGTTACTACTGACACCACTGCGCTAACATTTGGGGGACTAGCAGCTTGTTCACTAGACGAGGCGCAAGCCACTACGCGCGTCGGTACTAGGTACTGCGATGAACCGGCTGGTGGCGGCGAGCCGGATGCATAAATCGATTCGGGCAGCGAAATGTGATGTGGATGATGCAAGGGTGCTGGCTGTACATAGCTGGCATTGTTGGTACTTGATAGCGGATGTGAGTATTGACGGTGCAGCGGCGCAAAAGGGTTTGTGCCACCTGTAATGCTGCCACTGCCAGTTGCATGCAAAGAGTGTTGTCTGGGCAGCAATGGATCCGAGTGCTGTTTTATGAGATATGGTGTGCTGTGCGGAACTGCGAGCAGATGCGGTGTCGAAGAAACCAAACTGGGCGCCGGCTCCGACGCATGGCGTTCAATGCGTGGCGGTACTGTCAGCAAATGGGGATGATGCTGCTGCTGCTGATGATGGAGCTGATGATGTATACCCGCTGTCGAATAGTCAGTGGCGGTGGTAGCCGTATTAAAGTGATCAAAATCTAGCGTCGTTGCGGCTGCATCTGGCGATATTTGGTTGGTCGATGAGAGACTGTCGCTGTCACGTTTGACTCGCGGCTGTCGTGTAAGTACACGATGACGTTTGGATACCATTACGGAGACTGATTGCGAAACCTGCAAATCTGTGACGCCCTCGGCCTCAATAACTCCGCTCATGCTGGGCGAGCACTCAAAGCTACTGCTATTGCTGCTAGTACCATGCGTGGCAGCCAAAGAAGGATGCGCATGGGCTATGCTAGGTTCTGTGGAGAAATAATTTAAAGTTTATTTGTGTAGTTGTCCCATTATTAGTGGCTGTAAGTTCGGATGAATTAGTCAATGAATTATGGGCAGTAAATGATTTCAAGCTTTTGTACGTTATAATTTTTAAATTTTATTCGTTTCTTGCACATCGAAGCCTACAGTCTAAAATGTTCCTTTCTTCATTTTGAATTATACATACATATATAACTTATTATACATTCGTTCCTTTAATTTTAAATATTATATTTTATATATATTTAACACACACAACTACCATAGTTATTGGTACTTTGCAATTTTAGGAAACAGAGTTAGTTATACTTATTGTTTCTGCTATTTTTCATTTTCATTTCATTTTTTTTGTTACGGTTTTTAGGCCATATTGCGTAGTAATAAAAAATTGTTTTATCAAAGTTTCTCATTACGGTTCCTCCTATGACTTCTAACAAATCACGCTTTGTTTTTAGTATGCCTTGCCACAATATAAAAAGTTCTCTATGTATTAGTTATGTTAGTTGTAATAAAAACTCACTATGTATTTAATTTTAATTTACTTCTCATATTTACTTGTTGCTTTAGCTGCAGTCTCCATTTAGGATTTTGGGTGGTTACGATTTATTATTTTTTTACTTTTGTATATTGCATATATGGCTTGCCCTGTTCTAACCTATAAAAGTATCTATATAGTCGGCGTATATACAAAGAATTAAAAAATTAAAATAGGTGCAAAGTTTATGTAACTCAACTGACAACCCTCAAAAAAATAAAAAATTTGTTTATATATAGATACTTAAAACCCGCTTTTAGATATGTATTATGTGTCAGAAACTGTAACTAGATTTGGATAAATAATACAATAATATTCAAAAGATGGAATTGAAATAACTAATTGAAAAATTTCATATTGACGCTCCTTTACCTCAAATTTACAATCAATTTCCAATAGTTTAAGTTTAAATTATTCAAACAAAAGGCAAATCAGGTTTATACATTTACAAAAATATATGCATAGGTTATATTAAAGATTTTTTACAAGCTTATCAATATAATCTTAAGCGTTATTGTACGGATTACACTCACATAATTATAAGAATAATAACGAATATTTAGCTTAGTTTTATCTGAGTCTATATTGAGCTCTCTTTTAAAAACTAAACAAACATGATTTTGGTTGAAACTAAAAACCAAACCGTTAACCTACAATAAGAAACTTAGTTTATATTTACTTGAATAAGTTGTATATGGTATGTAGTACTATAGCTATAGTAAGTGGTTTGCTGTTGTAACACGAGTGCCTGTTAAGTGGATTAAATAAAAGTTGGTAAGCTGGCTTGGTTATCTATTGGAACAACTCTAGTGTTTTATCTGCTGACTATATAGTTTTTTTTCTTTCACTTTTCTCTTCACAATAAACACTAATAAAAATGTATAAAGTTATTTACAGTCGTATAACTAGATCTGTACTACCGATTTCTTAGTTAACAATGGTAAAAATGTATGGTTCAAAACATTAAGCTTAATTTATTTAAATCTAATTGTTATTACAAGTATTGCCGTTGTTCGCGTTTTGATTTGAAAACGAAGCTACTTCGACTTTGATTAACCTACGTCTACGAGGGTTGATTGATAAGTAATCGACCGTGGTACAAACACAAAAAGGATATTTTTCATACTTTTTAACTCGTGTATGCCTTGAAACACGCATAGCTTTGAAAATTCGTATTCCTTTGCCGAAAGTACATTTACTTTGGGTTAATATTAAAATAAGATTTAGAGCAAACTATTTTTTGTTTGTATTATTTAACCAATGGGGTCGAGAATAAACTAGGTTCATGCAATGGAGTTCTAAGTTCTTTAGAAAAAAATTATTTTTGTTTCATCAATAAATTGGATCCTTGTAAAAAAAACATCCAGATGGATAGAGATCTCTGTACCTGTACCGACTAATTTTTCTAGACGACATATGAGTTTCAATTAGAAACGTCCTTTTTGAGTTTGTAGCTATCAAGGTCGCGGACTTATCAGTCCAGCCACGTATGTTCAAGTGGGTTTTGGTTGCTGTTGATCTTCTTTTATAACTGACCTTATGCGTAGCCATACGCTCCTCGTCGTATGGCCCACATAGTACACTAGTTGCTGCTGTTCATCTAATACCTGTATCATTTGATAGTGTTACGTGTTGCCTACGACTTGGGCAAATATTGCATACCCGTGTCAACCATAGGCGCTGCAAGCGAATTAGTCACACTGGCCACCAATGGTGGAGGTGGTGGCGCTTGCACCGTAACAAAGTTATTTATCAGAAAAGCTGTGGCCGCTGCGCTGTGCGCAACGCCCATAGCTGAAACGGACACGTTTGATATGCTCATTGTGTCGACCTCGCTAGCCGCCATGGCAGCAGCTGCTTGTAGCAGTGAGGTTGACCCAGCCACTGTAGCGCCATTACAGCTTGCATTCATTTGATCCATTTGCAGCGGTAAAGCTGCGGCAGCAGCAGCAGCAACAGCGCCCATGTGGCTTGTAATTGTATTCTATATTGAGTTAAAGTTAATACTTTGCAGATTCATTGCTGCACTCGGATTGACATTAATGGCGCCCGCAGATGCAGAGGCGCCCGCGCCACCTGTCGCATCGATATAACGCTGGCGCGACATGGTATGCGAGTCCATATAGCGTGTATCGAACAGGCTCATCACGCCAATCGCCGGATGTGCACCCGCACCGGAAGCTGTGCCGGCTGCAGTGGCACTGGTATGATGCGGCGTGCACATCAACGAAGGTGTTGGTGTCTCCGCTTGCGGTGGTATTTGCATATTGAGCGCGGCTGTCTGTGCTGCGGCCACAGCCGCGGACAAATGTTCATAGTTCTCGTTGGTTGCATCGTCGCCGGGATTTGTTGATGGTGTAGGAGAGGGCGACATATTAGGCTCTTGCTTGACTACGCGCGCTTTAATGCTGGGCCGGGATACCGGATAGCCCCGCTTCTTGTACTCCAGCCATAAAGTTCGGTTGTTCACACCATACAGTCGCGCTGCTTTGCAGAAACCAATGCCACCTGTGCGTACTGCCTCTAGGGCGCGAATGAAATTCTCATCTCCTTGAGGATTAACCGAACGCTTGCGCTTGACTACTTGACTACCTGCAGCAGCACTACTGCCATTGCCACCGGCGCTGCTTGCGCTACCGCCTGCGCTATTGCTGCCAGTGCCTCCACCACCCACTCCTGAATGTACTGGTGACTGCGTAGGCGTTGGTCCTTGACTGTAAACCGATTGCACCATATTGGATTCGTTGGGCGATGTGGGTGAGAGGTTTTGTGCTGCTGTGGCATAGCCGCTGACTAGGTTGTTGACGGTTATGATTTGCGATGAGTACGCCTGACCGGTGGCGCCTTGCTGTTGTTGCTGCTGTTGTTGTTGTTGCTGCTGCTGTTGATAATGTAGCTGCTGAATATGTTGCTGTTGGCTAGTGGCCTGCTGCTGCGCATCGTGCTGCTGCTGGCGCTGATCGCTGGTGTTGCCAGTGGCTACGCCGCCGCCGGCGCTATTAGTTGCAGCGCTGCCCTGAGTGCTGCCGCCATTTCCAATCAAGTTGGACTGACAAGCGGGCAGCGAAAAGCGCGGATAGTTGGAATCAACAACTGTCCATTGCAGACCTGGGAAGGGGAGAGAGAGAGAGACAGCGTATGAAAGATTGGTTTCGAACCCTTAACTTAATTGAAATTGAGTTTACTAAGAGGGGGATGCTGCAGATCAGACAAAGCCCCGAGAAATGCGCATTTAACTTTCTCTGGGAAATTGAATGGGTATGTTAAGCCATAGTTAGGTTGAGTTTATACAGCAGATCAGATAGATTTAGAGTAGTAGAAAGATTGCTAATGCTAAATCATTGGAAACGCTTTTAAAGACTTCCCAACAAAAAAATTGCAAATAAAATTTAAACGAATTGAGTATAAACAAAACAAAAAAAGCAGTTACTAAATCAAATTAAATCATAATACAAGTATTTAGTTTTGGACTCTGTGCTAGCTCTCTCCCGTTCCCAAGTTCAGGCAGGATTTGGTTTTATTTTTTTGTTTGTTTTTAAACAGAATACACAACAATAGTTAAACATACAAAATTTCAACAGTTTTGAATTTTTACACATTTCACTTTGCACTTAATCGATACGCTTATGTTTCATATTTAGCTTTAGCATTCATTTCTCCAAGCATTGCCTTATTTATAATTTTTTTGGCTTTCATACTTTCCATAGCTTACAATATAAGTGCTTTAGTCTAGACACAATGAATGTGTATGAAATGTAAGATGGAAATGGGCAAAAGCATAGTGACAACTTAAAATAAACAAGACATGTGAGTAAATAAAAGTGTTTTAAGAAATGATAACAGAAACCCCAGTGAATAACTAGTTACCTAACGTTCCCAACGATTTCAAAACTTGACGAACCCCCAATGAAGCATGATGACGAATTATGATTGAGTTGTGGAGTTAGCCTAATGTCAGTGTAGTTTTTAATGAATCTGCTGAACTTACCTGAATGCGACGACTGTGAATTGGGTGCATCATGTTCAGAGGGTGTTGTAGCCCCAGAAATATCCAAAGGCATTGACTGATTTACCCCTCCAATATCCACTTCAGGTTTCTAAAATGTAAAGACCAAATATATAAATTAGACAACATGCCACAAGTGCAAATCAAATTTGACGTGACCAATTTCATTACAATTTGCATATGAAGGTGTCCATGGCCATCGTCCAAATCCGAATCTTGGGGTTGTGGTTCCAATTCAGTGCTGGCCGATTCTTTAAGCAGTTTTGTGGTATGCAACGAGTGTCCAGCCAGATTGCCTAAGCCGGTAGCTGTATTTCCGCTGCTGGCGAAAGACATTTGACTCATTTGCGCGAGGCTTAGGCCAGCGCTGCTAGCGGCACTTGCTGCGTCCATAGAGCTGTTATGCTGCTCATCTGAGTTGTTGCGTTCTCCGGAGCCTGTTAAAATAAATAGTTTAGTTTTTTTTTTTAAATGTCTACGTATGTATACGCTAGCCAACGATGCTTTACCCAACTCGCACTCACCGTTGTTAGAGGATTTGCGCAAACGCTTGCGCCGCGTGGCTGGCGAAGCACCTGCGCCCAGCGGTGACGGCGTTCTTCTCAGCTGATGGTGATGCGTTTGCTGTGCCTGCGTTTGGGTGCCTGGCTGCGCTTGTTGTTGCTGCTGTTGTTGTTGCTGCTGCTGGTGGTGATGATGATGATGTTGTTGCTGCTGCTGCTGCTGTTGTTGTTGCTGCTGCTGCTGCAGTTGTTGTTGGTGGTGATGATGCTGTTGTTGTTGGGCCTGCTGTTGCTGCTGTTGTTGAGCTGCTTGTTGCTGCTGTTGCTGAAATTGCTGGGCTTCACTGCTGTTCCAAATAGAATCGCTGACGTTGTTGGCACCGGGTGCAGCTAGGCTGCCCGGCGCAGGGCCAGCGCCTGCTACATTGGCACCTGTTTGGCCCACAAGCTCAGCGCCTTCGTTGGATGATTTGCTGTCCGACTTGGTGAGGTTCGCCGGATCTGTGGGCATCTCAGCCAGGCCTTTGATTTTAAGCATTTCGGCCGTTTTGAGTATATGCGGCAGCTGTTCCTGTGACACGTTGACCTCGCCATAGTACATAAAGTCCACCATTGTCTTGAGATCATCGTACTGTACGTCCTTTAAGATGACTATCGGATGCTGGCACGGATTCGTTGTAAACAGGGCCTGTTAAACAAGGTTAAGTGGATATTAGACAAATAATGGCATATAAATTACGTGTAATACTCACCTGAAAGTACGAACTGCAAGCAGAGAGCACTATTTTATGCGCCTGTAGCTGCCGCCCTTCCGCGGCCAGCGTAACATCCACCAGCGTGCCATTGTGCAACAATGAGGAGCACACTGATATAAAATTTGGCTGGTGATTGTTCCAGCGCAGGCAAAACTGTTGCACGGACATTTTTTAACTTGCTGCTTTTAATTTCTAGTGTTTTCGCCTTCCTGTTGTTGGCAGCGTCGGCAAACAACAATGAGCGCTGCCGCTGCTGCGGCGGTCGCCGCCGGCGCGTACAATGACAACAGCAACAACAACAACTACAATGCTTGCTGAGACGATGAAAAAATACCAACAGCAACGACTTCAGTACGAAAGCGAAATGACGAAAACACGCTGATAACAATACTTTTTTTTTATCGCTTGAGCGGCCGCAGTTATTGATTTTTATTTGTTCTAGCTGTTCCGCTGTTGTTGTTGTGTTTTTTGCTTTAATTAAAATTTATGTACAATATTCTTTTCGTGGAGCGCCTTCAAGTGTTGTTGTGGCGGCGCTTAGCTCTTTGTTGTATGTGTTTGTTGCGGGTGGCGGCGACGCTCGTAGGTTTCTATGCCGCAGCACCGAATAACACATAAGCACGCATCTTATATATATACATAGTATATATGCTGTAATCAAACAAAATATTTGGTTTATCCATTAGAACTTGATTTGCTAAAGCAGAACAGTAGAAATTTTAACGTGATGTGGTTGGATTTATGTGTATTTTTTTATTTTTTCTTTATGGTATTTGTATTATTATTTTCAACGCGCGCGCTCTTGTGCTCTTTTTCTCTATCACTGCGTTGCGCTCTCCCTCTCGCTGCTTACAAAAATAACAACAACACGCATGTAATTATACAGTCGCGAAAAAGCACCAACACACTAACGCAGCGCGCACACACACAAACACGCACGCACGTATATCAGAGGGCGCACACAGGATTTAATGCAAAATGTATGTGTACATACATACATGTGTACTGTTTTGTGTGCTGCCCAAAGTTTTATTTTTGATAAAAACGTACGAAATCTAATAGCTACATGTCTGTTGTGCGCTAGCGAGACCTTGAATTTTCTTTGATTCTTATGACGTAATTAGCGCGTCTGACCCTCCGTCACTGCCGTTTCTCTGCTGCTGCCACGACCAAAAAAAAACCAACCGACGACGTACTAATCGTTGCCTCGTTTATTCATCGTATCGATATTTTCAGTAGCATTTATTTTTATGATGTCGCGGTTTATTTTTTCTATATAAAATTTATGTCTAGCTAGTCAACAGCAAGACACATGCCTGCCTATGTTTTCACATTTAATTATTTTGCGTATTTAGCAATTAAAAGTTTTATGTTTTTTTGTGTTGTTTTGCTGTGGTAAGACATACTATTTTGCACAAAAGAAAACACGGCTGTAGTCAGTCCAAAAACAAAATGGCGCGCGCTTCCACAAAATTGTTCGTTTTGCAAATGCTGCAAAAAACAATGTCAACACATGGTATTCGATTATATTATGATTGATGACACTTTGTAGCACTGTTATTTACACTTTTTGCATAGTTTGCAGGCGTTTTGTTTATGCAAAAATTAATTAAAAATTATAGCAATTCTTACATCTTGGATCTGCGCAGAGGGATGGGGAAATATACAGCAATGCATGCGAGTTATCGATATAAAGTGTGTATGAAATTATTGCGATAGCAAAAACGATAACACTACCAAAGCGCCAGGTAGCGTTTTAATTTCGTGGCGCCATCTTTTGTTTATATTTTGAACTATTTCAATTTTTATTGAAGGTTTGTGTAAGTTTAAAAAAATTTGTGCTAAATTACTGCTAAAAGACTTTATATATACAATTTTCTAAAGGTGCACAGCTGTTAAGTGCTTATTTCTTTAACTGTATCCTGGTAAATGGATGCTCTTCAATGTATTTTAGTGCTCTTAGTATATACTCCGGAATTGGTGGCGGTGTGGGCAAATGTGCGCCTTTTGGTTGATATCCATTCTCATCGGCAGTATACTCCAGCTGTATGGGCTGACCATCAGGCGCAATATAGTTATAAGAGCCTGCTGCATAGGCGCTGCCTACACCACTCTCCTTGGCTTGTATGTTGTTAGAGGTCTCGTATTCATAGTTGTAACTGCCATCAGTCTTAATTTCGTTCTCGTACTTGGTTATAACAGCCTGGGACTCATCAGCTGCTTGACAGTAGGCCAAAAAACCAAAAGCAACCAAAGTAAGTGCCTAAATGCAGTAAAGTAAATGCTTAGTAAAGATCATTACATTTGTTTTTTTAGGTAATACTTACAATTTTAAACATTTTTGTAAGTTTTTTTTTTAGAATCTTGTTGCTTTGCCTTTGCGGTGTTAACTGATTTCAAAACTACAAATTGGTAGCTTTTATAGTAGCTGCAGCGTATGACCTACACCTACAACATACAAATAAATATGAATTTCAAAGCAGCCTTTTTAATAGCTTAAAATTATTAATTTGCACATTTCAAGTATAAAATTGACCGCGTTTTATGAACCAAAGTTTCTATAGACAATACCTAAAGCCTGACCTGGCCAATGTTTACGCATTATGGTTTATGATGAATGCGCATTATGTAGCCGTCATAAAAAATAAAATAAACTGCTCAATAGAAGTCGTAAAAGTTACATTCTTCTATATAAGCCAACAACAATAAGCCAAATATTATTGTTTCTTATCTAATCTTGACTTAAATTCATAATAAATGCATGAATGCATGCTATTATAAAAATATTATGTATACGCACTGTTTGCTCAGCTACCGGCATTTGTTGTTACAGCTGTTGTTGTTGTTGTTGCTGTCAAAGCTCATCGTTGTAGTTGTTGGCGCTTAATGAAATGCGCACAAGTCTGGCCAAGATTTTGGACATGAAACATATTAGCGTGTCATCGTAAATTTTTCTAAAGTGCTGCTGATTAGTACGCAAATTGTTTCCACTGTCAAGCTGAGAGACCTCTGAGACCAACGAAATCCCCAGCTTGGAGCTTGTTGTGACTCCATGACGGAGCTTAGTCGCATCTTTGGTGTAGTTGACAGCGCGTTGCGAATTTAATTATGATATTGGTTTTGTTTTAAGACTTGGCCAAATCAATGCACAAAACTTTTAGTGTAAATTTTGCTGCCGTTTTGAGTAGATGTCAAATTTTTGATAAGTGCAGGAAAAGCCAAAGATTAAACAAGCAAAGTTCTGGGCAGAGCTTTTCATTCAATTATTATTAACAAAATTAGTCAGTGCCAATTTTTTTTAAGTGTATAAAAGACATAAAGCAAGCTAAGTTCAACATTAAAAGACTTTTTATTTCATAATTATCATCACAATTGGTTTAATACAGTAAAAGCTCCAAACAATAATAATACATTTTTTTTCTGGACTCCATCAGCTGTTTGCTTCCAACTATGGCTAACAATATAAAATGGTAATTAATTTGGTTTAACCGCGGAATGACTGGAAGCGATGCTGGCTAGCAGGAGCACGGTACTGTTGTTGATGTTGATGAGATGCACGCTCCTCGTATTGTGGATGAGTGCGAATGTATTCCAAAGAGCGGAGGATGGCAGCTGGAATTGGTGGTGGTGTGGGCAAATGTGCGCCGGAAGGCTGGAAACCATTCTCATCAGCCAAGTAGCTGACTTGGATAAGTTCACCCTCGGGTGAGTAGTAAGCATAGCCACCAGTGCTGTGATGTCCACCAACGCCAGATTCTTGAGCAGAGATGCCATTGCTGGTCTGCAAGTCCCACTGATAGCTGCCATCCTCGTGTATATCATTGGCATACTTCAAAGTCTCGGCATGAGCATCACCGGGATTGCCACGAGCTTGGACGCAGACAAAGGCTAGGGCAGCAATAAGCAGCTGGAAACAAAAACAATATCAGTTATACACATGTCCTATTCCTTGGTTTCTTGGCAAAACTTACAAAGCGGAACATCTTTGGGCGTTTGAGATTGTTGTGTATTGAATACGGTAATACCAAATGGTGTTTGATAACTTTACTGCAGTTCGCCAACTATTTTATACCAAAAATTTGATTCTCAAAATAGTTAACCGCGCTTGGCCAAAACAACTTTTACGTCAAACTGAAGGAAATTAATCTAAATAACAATATCCAAACAAAGTCTACCAAAAATAGTCAGTTTGTTTAAACCAGAGCGACCGACGCGTGCGTTTAACTCACTCATTCATTAACTTCACTCAATCTGTCCGTCACTCAAGCGAGATATAGATTGATACACTGAGAGAAATTGCCAACTAGATGCAGCTGTTTGGTATAATTTAAAGTTTAGGCATACATCGGTCGTGAAGTAGAATCAAACTAAATTATGTGTTTATGAGAATGAGCTTGGGAATTTCGGGAAGCGGGAAGAGTTTGTAAAAAATTTGAATTGAACGGTCTCTTGAAATTTTTAATTTTTTTGATCAAGCATTATTTTATTTTTTGTTGCCTGATATTGGACTGGAAGCAGAACTAAAATTAAATCTTTCTTTTAAATTCAAATTTCTATACAACTCAAGCTCGGGCAAAAATGCAGAAGCGCCAGACGGATAATATTTCTTAAAAAACAGCAGAAAAAGTTTTTTAAAATATGTACACACTGGCTTGGACAAAAGTTGCCCACTTATTTTTTAAAAGTCTGGGTTGGGCAGAAATACAGATTTTTGTTGCAATAATTTTTTTTTGTTCAAATCTCATAAAATGTGTATGGGCGAAAATAAGTGAAGCGAATAACTTCTTTGGTGGACCTCTTTGATTTTGATATTTTCGTATTAAGTGGGAAATCGCTTTAACATTAGAAAAAAAATGTAAAATACTAAAAAAAAATCTAAAAAAAAATTTGAATTTTAACAATTTTTAAAATATTTTTTTGCAACTCTTGACAACTCTACGATTTTTATATTTATTTTAATAAGTGGGAAATCACTTTAACATGAAAAAAATAGTTTAAAAAAATTTTTAAAATACTGAAAAAAATCTAAAAAAATTGTTTTAATTTTAACAATTTTTTAAATATTTTTTTTGCAACTCTTGTCAACTTTTCAATTTTGATATTTTTTTATTAAGTGGATAATTACATTAAAATATAAATTTTTTTTTAAAAGTTTGTAAAATACTTAAAAAAATCGAAAACAAAATTTATATATACATCTTGGAAACAAATTTTCCGTAAATATTTTAATTCGTTTATAACTCAAAAAATAATCGGAATTTTGCAAGTGACTCGGTTTCACTTATTTTCGCCCATATTAATATTTGAGCCTTACAAAAAAAAAAGTATAAAAATGGCAACTCACTAAGTCTTTTCTCTCAGTGCATTATCTTTTATCTTGTGTGGGCTTTGGCCCAAAGTCAGAGTAAAAGAGCAAAAGTTAAAAGCATCACCACATGCGGCAATGTCAATGTCGAGCCAGTCCCTGGACGGTCTACAATACTAGACTGAAGAGGCACACCCAAAACCAAAATCAAAAAAAAAAAACAATGAATATGATTAAATGCATTTTAAATATATATCACATAGCACTAATTTCGCATAATTTATTATGGTCTCACTCGCTTTTGATACTTTGATACACTTTTATTTCTTTGGTTTCGGAGCCGCATTTTAGGCTTTGTTATTTTTTTCGATGATTAATTGATTTAACTTAAATGAGTTTGAGTTCTTTTGTTTTTGTTTTTATTATAGTTGTGCGTTGAAATTGATTTGTTGAACAAATTGCTCATAAAATTGAGTTAAAAACATTTCGAACGCATCGAAACAGGATTGACTTGTTGCCAAGTGAGAAATCTGACACGCTTCACTGACGCCTCTTTAAGCTAAATACTACCATACGGGTACGGATCTGAAATTTAATAGCACGTTTTGGGTATGAAGGGGGGTTTCTAATTGCTTGTCATTTTGGTTAAATAAGTAGAATCGATTTTATCTGATCATGACCTTGAGCATTTCTGGTTACTGTGAAAGTGAAAATATGTTTAATGGGAGACATTAAAATAGAGTGCTAAGTAGCGAATTTATGCCAGGGATGCAGTGTAAACAAATTAAATTTGTGCTTTAGTATGGGAGAGAGACAGAAATCGGAGATCTTCTTTTTTAATTTTAATATATACAAATATTGCTTTAATACCAAAATGTTATGTTAAATCAAAATAAGATAAGAATCTTTTGACTCCTATTTGTAGAAATAGTGTTAAAATCCTTGTAAACTCGAAAACCGAGAGCAACATGTAGGAGTAGGGAAAACACAGATTTCTGTGACTTTCCGAGAGATTCCGAACATTTTATGCGTATGCGATTTGAAATCGAATGTTTGGTGCTCCCAATTTTATCAAAACGCATTTTTTATATGGCTTCAAACCAAATGCATTGTTCCAAGCGGAATTAACATAAATTTGAAAAATAAGTTTAAAAAACCACGAGTTTTATGCTGAAATAATTTTTTAAATATTCCTTGATATTCGTAGATTCTTTTTAGTCAAATTTCAAGTCAAATAGTTATTGAAAAATATTTTTGATTATTTTTTTTCTGAATCAACCCAAAAAATAGCAAGCTCAAATCAAACCGAATTTTTATACGGTTCATGTCTTGCATTAAAAAATGCTCGTATATTGCTTAAATAGTTCATGTCTTGAATACAAAAAATTTCCCTTTTCGTAGGGTCAGAGTATTAATAATGTGCAAGGAAAATATGAGTAGATGGCGACAGCAAATAATTAGGATTTAGGAGCACGCAAAAACGAACTACCGGTTGATGTTGAATCGGACTGGTGGATTTAATCGGTATTTTTTGTTCTTAAGTTGGGACAACTGTCATTAACATCCATGCCAAGTTTGAGCGGGATGTGATAATTAGTTTATGTTTGACAGCTGTTTGTTTAAAACGTGAAAATTTGTGAGTCGATTTTTAGACTAATTATCACATCCCGCTCAGATTTAGCATAGATGACGGTGCCAGATGTCTTAACTTAAGAAAAAAAAAAACCGATTCGGTTTACGCGTGCTGTCCGGTTCAATATCAATCGATATGTATATAACTTTTTGAATTGTAATTAATTTTGATTTTTTAAGTCATCTTGAAAAACTATGTAATCAATAATGAAAAATTAAACAATTTACAAAAAAAAAAAAACTATAAAAATAATTATATTTTTTAGGTCTACAGGCCTTTTAGAGAACTTTGAATCAAGTTGACTACCTCCACTTTTCAAATGCTGCCGATAGGTATTATTTAGTACTAACAAATATGCTAATAAACCCGTGAAATTTTATATTGAATATATTTATTCATTACAGTATTGCAAAAAGCCGAAAAAACATTTTACTAAGTATGGTGAGTGTACGTATGGTGAATGGACGCATGGTGAATGTACTACGTTTCCGCTTTTCCTTTTTGATTTATCTTTTCTAAGACACAGAAGTGAATCTGTCAATATACTATATATTAAAGAACATTTAAAACTATAAAATATTTATTTTCATTGACTATCTATAGCCACAAACATTTCACTAATAATGTTTTTTGGTAAAAATGTTTTAAATAATCTGTCTAATTTAACTTGAAAAGTAGAAAATGCAAAGAAATCTAAAAAAATTTAGCTGCTTATAAAAAACAAGTAACTACACATTTTACTAAAATTTATATTAATACAATTATATTCAATCGGATTTTTTTTTTGGTCCATGATTTGCATTAAAAATCTTATTTTATTTTTCTTGCCCTAATAGTTCATGTCTTGCATAAAAAAATGTCCCTTGTAATAGGAATAGCATAGTCTTGGATAATTTCCTTCGAAAGGTGAAAAGCCGTGCTAACAATGAGCAAGGGAAATATAGTAGAGGGATTTTGGAGCACACAAAAACGAATCCGAATAAAAGTGTTCGTTTTGCTTTCCTCGTTTTTTGAAGCACGGCTGCTCACATTTTGTTTTCGATTTCTTTAAAAGTTATAAATAATTTATTTATTTTCTTATTAGTAGGAGCAACGTTTTATGGTATAAGTAATTTAAAAGCATCCTTTTTGGATTCAATTAATGCAGATGTGGTAGGGTCCAGCCTAAAAAGAGATATTTACATTTTTTTCGATTTCCTTAAATGTTATAAATTATTGATTTATTTAACTATCAGTAGGAGCACCGTTTTATGGAGTAAGTAATTCAAAAGCAGCCTGCTTGGGTTCTATTAGTGTACTTCAAGATGGGGTACCGTCCAGCCTTAAAATAGATTTTTAATTTATAATTTGACCTTCACCCACTGCCGATGAGCCTGTTAAGGTGCCTCAAAATACTTTTCGATCTTTCCTCTATTTGGGTTTGATTTTTTGCCCTGTCAGTGCTTTGCATAAGCGTCAAGGATTAAACAATTAAGTGCTAAAACAAAAAATAAAAATCCAGCTCAGAACTTCTTGAAATCGGATATAGAACTTAAAAAATGGTAACTAGATCTTTTAGTATTTATGTTAGAAACCAATTTTTACCGCATGTGCTTAACCCAATTTCGCCTTGACAGAAATTTGATCGCGTGTGATATTTGACCCGTTTTTTAGAGGCCCTGAGAACAAGTGCCATTAATCATGCTGTATTTAAAATATTGTTAAAAATTGAGTTAAATTTGTCAGCGTGCTTAATAGGGGCTGCTCATTAGGCGCTCATATAGATCAAATATGCAGCTTGACGATATACAGAAATGTGGCTCAGACGCTCGTCTTATGTTAATGCAAATATTATTATAAGCTTGCAAACAAGTTTCCGAATTAAAAGGAAACAAACGAAAACGAAAAAAATAGCTATAAATTATTTTCTTTTATTTTTTATACTTTTATGTATTAATATTGTTATATATTTTTTGAAATTTTAGTCAAGTCACAATGGGCAAATTCGTTTCGCATGATCAAATGCGTCAGCATTTTGATGGTTAAAATAATTCACACTAGTTCTGGGGGTTGCTCCATTAGCATATTGAACATTTATGATGATGCTTTGTGCTTAGGAATGGCGTGAATATTCACACGAGACTGCACAAAATCCGAAATCCAATAAAGCCAAACAAATGTCTTGCCAATGAGCATAATTATACAAAAGAGTTATGAATATGAATAAACAAATGCTCCGAAACCAAATCGATATCGAAACAGAAACTTGTAGTCGATATTAATGTATATAAATGGCAGGGTTAGTTTTGATTTATATAAAAGATATGTGTGGGACGGACATGCGACGACTCTTGACATTTGAGCAAACTGGTGCAGCTTATGTAGGGAGGGAAACTCGCAGCTACACAGCTCGTTGAGCTTCCGGGCGCGGACGTCTGAAAAATGGCTGGCATAGATTTTATGAGTTCTTTTTAATTTTTTTTTGAAAAGACGTTATTATTATTTCTTTAGATTGCCTTAAATTAGCTGCCTGTGTGTGTGTTTGTGTGGATACTGTATATGATACAATAGACTGCTTCGTTCTTTGCATAGGAATGTGTAAAATGAGCTTTATGTGTATGCACAGATACAGAGATTTAAATTAAAATTCCTTTAAAATTTCAAAGGACGATATCTTTGTTGTTGCTGTTGCTGCTGCTGATATTGAGGCTGCTGCACTTGCTGCACGCGCTGCTGGGTTTGCTGGTATGCACCCTGACGCTCCTCCTGATGCGGATGTGTGCGTATGTACTCCAAGGCTTTGAGTATGGCAGCCGGAATGGGTGGCGGTGTAGGCAAATGCTCACCGCTGGGATGATAGCCATTCTCATCGGCCGTATAGGTCAACTGTATCAGTTGACCATCGGGCGCATAGTAGGCCGAGGAGCCGCTGGCATAGTAACCACCAACGCCTGTTTCCTGTGCGGCAATACCATTGGAGGTCTGATATTGATAGTTATAGCTGCCGTCTTCCTTGACATCACTCTTGTAATCGCGGATTTCGGCCGCAGCATCGTAAGCATCCGGACGTGCTTGAGCACTGGCCAAAATTGTGGCTGCCGTCAAAATGAACTGCAAAGATTTGGGCTTATAACCTGGATCTTTTTTGGATTTTTTTCTACTTACAAACTTGTACATATTGCTGGAGTCTGTCCTGTTGTTGTCACTTTGAACTCGCAATGAGAATGAATACGGTCAAAATGTTATGTCGACGCATTTATAGCAATTTGCAGCATCAGTAAATTTTTTTGGCAACTGCCAATCTACAACAACTCCAACAACAGCAACTTTTATAATTTGCAGCATTGAACATTGAACTGATCTTGAAATGTATCGTCGCTGGTGACGGTGACCGTCCCCGCCCCTGCTGTGCACTTTACATACACATAAATACTTACTACATGCTGGACCGGACGCAAAGACAGAGCGCCCCAGCACCAGCACCAGCACTTTGATCTCAGCCAGAGCCTCACGCAAATGCTGCTGGCCTGTTGGTTGAACAGTTTTTGGCAAGTCGGCGCTCATAAATTTAATGTTGAATGTTCGCTTTTTTTTTGCCGGTTCCCTATATTCTGCAATTTAAGGTTTACCTGTTACTCTATTTTTTTTGTTACCAAGCCGAAGGGTACATGAACTTTGTCATCAGCCATGCTCCGAAAAACGAATAAAACAAATGGAATTCGGAGTCGTTTTGCGAGCTTCCTAATCTAAATTTTTTGCTGCCGCCATCTACTCATGGTTTCCTTACTCATTTTTAGCACAGTTGTACACCTTTTGAGGGAAATTTTCCACGACTGTGCTATTTCTATTAAAGGGACACTTTTTTATGCAAGACATGAACTATTTAAGCAATACATGATCACATTTTTATGACGAGACTTGGACCATTTAAATATTTGTTAGATTCAGAAAAACATATTAATTCAAATATTTAGGGAATTTTTGTACTGCAAGACATGAACCATACAAAAACTCGTTTTGACAAGAAAAATAATTCACTCGAATATTTATGTTAACTTAAAATTGCCATAAATAGAGCATTAAAGAATATTTATATCAATTATTTAATTTAAACTTCGTACACTTTTAAAACTATTTTGCCACATCATCTTTTGAATTCCTCTCGCAAGAAAACATTTGACTTTAAACCACATAAAAAATTCGTTTTGGTGAGATTAGTAGCACTAAATCTTCGGTTTCATAAAGAATCCGAATATCTAGCCAAATATCTTTGGCATTAAATTGCTTGCAACGATTTCTTAAAATATTTTATTTATTTATTTTAGTTTTTCTTAAAAAAAAATATTTTTTTAAAAGCCATTTAACGCCAACAAGAATCTAATTTTTTTTGTATTACTCCATAAAATTTAAAACAAGCTTTATTTTGATGAATTTGACAAATATCTTTGTATTGTAGTTCTTCCCGGTAGAAGTTTCGTACTTAGATGTAAGCGCTAATGGTCCTGTATATATATAATTCCCTGACTGACTGTTTTTGTCAGTCGCCCCTGGGCGGAGTATGGCTATCTCTATTAATAACTGTTCGAAGAGAACAGGGACCTTATGCTTATAGCCGAATCTGATCGGAGGTGCCTTGTATTGGTCCTGCAGAAAAAAATTTCCCTATTGAAGTTAATTTTCGTCTTCTTGTACAGGATCTGGACTTTGAAGAGATTTAATTTGGCAAATAATGTCTTCGTTAAGCTAGCAAAAAAAAAAATAATAATAATTTCCCTTTCTATGGCGATTTTGTTTTCTTGTTCTGAACCACCGATAAAACTTGGTCGAAGAGTTAAAGTTATTATCTTATAACTTGAAAACCATGAGATTTATACTGAAAAAAAAAATAATACAAATCAATGAATATTATATATAATAGGGCGACATTTATTAATGTGATGTTCTGAGATCTTCAAAAACGTTTCAATGAGGAATTAATGAATTGATAACAATAATTAAGTTTAAAGAGATCTCAGTGGCACTGGGCCTCCTCTCCTAACATGTTGTACATAAATATCTTTATTTGAAAAATTAAAATTTTCTTTTATAGTCGGTTTCTTAAATATTTACAAAAGGTAACATTTAAGAAGTAAGACAAAAATCGTTCAATAGAATCTATGACAATTTGAATTTGGTTTGCCCATTTAAATTTCTTTAAATATTGTTTTTTAATTAAATAAGTGATATATGTCGAAAATTTTGTAGATAAAAGATTAGATGGGTCTATTAAAATGCATTACCATTTAAATATAAATAAACTTTTTTTATCTTTTCAAATTTATATGCTTAGCGTTCTTTTATACACATTTTTCTGCAAATTTTCAAATTGATCAATAATTTAATAATAATTCAATCTAGATTGAAACACTTTGAATTGATTGGTCTATTATGTTAGAACTCATTAAATTTAATTAAAATTTTTTTTTTGCTTTTGGAATTTCTTTGTTTGGCGTCTTATGATATACATTTTTTAGCAAATTTTCGACTGATCTATAATCTAGATTGAAAATTATCAAAGTAAAAAAATCTCGATTTCGAATTCAGACAATATTTTACAGTGTATCCCAACTGTCGCCATTTCAATGCTGCTCTTCACGCATTTATATTTTTGCCGGCTTTATGGCTGACTGCCTAGCTTATTGAGCTGCGAAGTTTATAATTTGATTGTATTCTCTTGATAATTTTTCATTAGCACCTTCTTTAAGTTTATGAATGGTTTAAATTGTTATCCAACTCTTCATTTCATTTGGTTAAGGTCTGACATAAGTTGCTTGTTATGTTTTCTGAAGCATGCAAATTAATTTTTCCAAGACTTAGTCATTTTGCAATTCGACAAACTGTGGGAATTCCTACAGGAAATTAGCTTTTTGCGGGGTGAAACTTAATTTGCATTAATTTCAAATTTATAAAGACACTTAAGTGTTACAGCTCAACATTTCGGTGCATTTGCATTCAAGTGTTATGGGCAATTTATTAAGGTGGACTTCTAGAATTCCGGCAAACTTGAATAACTTTTGTACAAATTGTCTGTAAGACTTAATAATAAATTGTTTAAGAAAAGGAAGCGGAACATCGATTAAGAATTTCGTGCACACTAGGTCAACGCATTCATTTATTATTATGTCTGCGAGAGTGGCCTAAAAACAAAAAAAAAAAACGAAAAAAAGAAGAAATAAGATAAAAATAAAAAAATAAAAGCGCATAACCTGCAACACAACTTTGTGGCAGATAAACGACCTTGCCGCAGCGTTTTTTTTTTGTCTGCCAAAAATAATACAAGACGACAAAAAGAAGTGTATATAAAGGAACAAAAACAAAAAAACAAAATGCACATACGCATATATACAAGGTACTACTACTATGTATTGTAGTATAAATGTGTGGGGAATAAACTTGTATTCGAGTATTCTGATAAGAAAACGCTGTGATTGCGATGTGCCAGTGGAAGTGGCGTGACTCACGCAAGCAACTTGGGAACAAACGTATGTGGCGCAGGACACGCATATAGTTAAGCCTATAATTAATATTTAACAAGTTGAGTTTTAAAATTTATGAGATGTGGCTTGCTTTAATTTAAAAGGGGTAAATAAACTTAAAAAATAATGAATTTTATATTAAAAAGTTTTCATTTATTTTTTGAACTTTATTTCTTATAATTTAAAAGGGTGGATACTTACAAAAGACAATTAAAAAAACTTTAAATATTTAATGAAAATTGTAAAATAATCTACGAAATTTTTTTAATAATTATTATCATAAAGTTAAGATTTAATTAAAGAAGCTAACGATTTGTTATTATTTTGATTTGATTTTGAGCAAATGTGATTTCAAATTGAAATTTCTAGTTTAAAACTAAATACAATTTCATGTCTACTTATCATATAGATAATAGGTATATACCTATATACTATAAAAGAAACTTATGGTTTAGTGTTACGGATATTCTAATGAACGCGTCGATGAATTTCAAATCTGTTTTTTGCGTGAGTTAGATGTTGTCAATTCGGAGGTTTTAAGCCTATTGCGATATATCCGTGTGTATCATCATACATCGTTTCAACCATTGAGAACAGTGAATGGCGTATTGTGTAACGTATCGAAAGACATGTCAAAAATTGAATTTGCTGGAAGAATTATTTGCACTGGGATCATACTTTAGCAGATGCTGCTATTACTGCTCATCCATATAAAATACGTGTTCTATTGGCGATTATTGTGGCAACAAGTTTTCGATAAAATCCATCTGAAATGTGGATAAAGTATCAAGATTATTTATCAGCAGATATTTAGTCTCGAGTACGTCAAGCAAAACGTAATCCAGTGATAGAATTTACGCCGGAAGTTTACAATGAAGCTTTAATTCATATTTAAGGTCTATGCTTGGCGATGGCTACTAAAGCATTAGGACAATTGGGAATGCCGTCTCCTAATCGATCAATGCATGATGTATTTCAATTGGAAGAATTGCAGCGAATCAAATTAATTATCAATTTAATCGTACTGCCCAGGAACGTGAACATCGCAATGAACGTTTAAGAATTCGGTTAAGACAGACCCGTGAAGCGCGACATTCGACTAATAATTGTGCAAGTTTGAATCGAGCTACAAACTAATCTAAAAATCTTATATTTTTCCAGATAAGCTAACTAGAGAAGCTTACGATGTTTATTTACTTTAAGAGAATTCAAAAAGTTTGGGCAGGACAACGTCTGCCAGACTCACTTGTGAATAATAAATAACGACAAATGCCATAGAAAAAGGCTTCAAAACTATGTCTCAGGGATTGTTCAGAACCCTGTTTTAAGTCTAAAACCGAGTTTTCGTATTTGTGGGAGGAGGGTGTGGTACCTTCCCCTGACAATATAAGTTAGTACGGCTTTTGCGTCAATATATTTTTCTATCAAACTTAGAGTCATCGTATTCAATTGTTACCAATAAAGCTATCAAATAAAACTTAAATCAAATGCAATGAAAAACATTTTTTGTATTGATAAAAAAAAAGTTTAAAAAACGATTGATAAGTATACTCTTAAAATAAGTAGGGTCCGCTCGAGCGATCCTTAAATCAACCAGGTGACATATATAGTATATATATTATTATTTAAACCTCGTTAATTTAAAAATTATAATAAAAATTAACAAAAAATTATAACAAGTTATTTAAAGATGCTTAACGAGATTATTTAACTATTTAAAAAATAATTGGATTTATTATTTGTGTCTTTATTTGCACTAGACTATTTTTAGTCTAGACTTTACCAAAAGAAGAAAATTTGCAAGTAATAAAAAAACCATAACTAGTATCATTTAGCTGTTTTAGGAAATTATTAATTTAAGTATAAATTATTTTATTCCGTGCTTTTCAAATATAATATCTCTTGAATGTTTATATAAAATTAATATAAGCTCGTAAAGTTTTGGCAATTTTTGGGATAGACAGGAAAAAAATTCACTATAAAAAAAATTTCGTACACAAAATTAATTAAATAACAATTAAAAAGCGGACATATTTCACTTCTTAATTAAAAATAAAAATTTTAAAGCTTATGTTTTTAATTCAAAATTTTCATTTCGTGGCGCTAAATTTAATAGCTACTTATCATAAAAAAGTTATAAAATCGATGTCAAAAGGAACAGCATTTAAAATAGAATTAATTTTGTATTTTGCTTACCAGCCTTTTGTCTACTATTTTGAGCTGTAGACTTCGCCAAAAGCATAAAAACTGCAACTATTAAACATCCCAAAACTGGTAGCTTAAAGTTTTTTGTAGGTAAACTTAATTAATTTGATTACTTATTACCCCATTCCGTTTGTCTATTATGGAAGAAATTTATAATCAAAAAGCTTTAAGAACTATTTAAAAAATTGACAAAAATTTGCATGAGAATAAGAGATATTTTGTCCATGTTCTAAATACAAATTTAATTATAAACTTGACTACAAAGTTTAAATATTTCGTAAGTTCTTAGTAACAATTTTAAGTTGTCTATTGACAGTTTTACTTTGCTTTTATGTTTATCTTCATTTTGATTAAGTGTTCTTCTGTGTTCCCTTTTGCTTGCCATTTTTCTTAATTCGACTGAAAATGAAGTTATCGCAAATGGATGAAAATGATTAAGCAATTTGCTTTTCAAAGAGCAAATAGCCAAAAGATTTTGATGCACCATATAAAATGTAGTATATACAGTGAGACCTAAAATTATTCGAACACTTTAGATTTTTTGGTTTAAATCGCTATAGCTAAACACTGTGCAATATCGCGATAAGTGGGAGGGTGATTCCAAGTCTAAATGATAGGAATTATATTGATAATTATTATTTTTTCAAGGTAGATGTGTTCCAGAAAAATTTGTGTAAAAAAATGGCGTTAAAAAGACATGAAGTATGTCCTTAAACTGTGATGAAAATAAAGTAGTGAAATTCTCTTACTATATTTTGAAATGATAAGGTTAATAAATATTTATCTTTAATATTGTTAACTTTTTTTTTAATCATGCTAAATCGAAAATTATGTACAAATTTAAAATCAAACCCGTGTAAAAAAAAGATTATAAAATCAAAATAGGGTGTATAAGAACTTTTCGTTCGGAGATAAGATTTTTTCTCATTGGTATTTTTATTATATAGTATTTCTTGTGTATGTACATCCTTGGAACCCCATTATCTTTTAAAGAACAATTTAAAAAAATTTGTATACCTAATTAGCGTAAAAAAATATACAGTATCCATATAAAAGTAGGGGATTGGTTCTTCGTTTAAAAATCCAAATAAAATAATATCAGTTTTTTATATAAAACTAGCCGGCCTTCGGCACGCTCGCTTCGCTCGCTCGTCTAGATCTTTATTTTCTTCCAATGATTTATTTTTGTGGCGAATTCACGAAATCGCATAATGTGCAAAATATTGATCTGATCATATGTAACTTATACGAAATCAAAACATGAATTGTAAGCAAAAATCATGAGAATTCCTTTCTTCTTAGGAAAACTTTCTGGGAAAGAATAACTAAATCAATATTAATTTCTAAAATTGTAAATTATCCTACCAGAGTTTTTAATTCATTGATTTGCCAGGAATGTTAGGAGTAGCAACCTTATCTCTAGAGGTATGAAAAATAGATGTTGGCCGATTCTCAGACCTGCCCAATAAACTACATAAAATTTCATGAGGATCAGTCTAGCCGCTTCGGAGGAGTATGTTCACACAAAAACCAATATTCACAAAAATGCGTATATCTCACGAACTAATTCCACAAACACATCCCAATAGGCTTAAAACCTCCGCATTGACCTCTAACACACGCAAAAATCCGATTTGAAATTCATCGACTCGTTCTTGAGAACACCGATAGCACGTAAAACATAAGTTTCTTCTTATATATAAAATTCAAGTTTCAAAATGTTAGTTACCATACTCCTCCGAAACGGCTGGACCGATTTTCATGAAATTTTGTGTGCTTCAATAAAATAAAATTTATAACGTTTATAATTTTTGTGATTCCTTTCGACAAAAACAATTAACTAGAAAATATTAGTTAATCTGACAATGTACACAATGCCAACCCAAATTAAGAAAAAAATTGTATTGGAAAATCAAATTGTCCTTTTTAGTATTTACGATCGCAATTTTGTTATATTGATTACTCAAACGCTAAAACAATCACTGGACTTCCACGAACATTTCAAGACCAAAATTAGCCAAATCGGTTCAGCCGTTCGTGAGTAAGTAAGCTTAGAAGGAACATAACATTTGGTGACACGAGAATTTTATATCATCAAGATAATCGTTTTTACACGGAAGCTAGGTTTTTATTAAAATTAAAATTTTGATTTAAAATGAATTATTTAACATAGCTTACTGAAATAAAGAAAAACGAAAAAATACAGTAAAGAATATTAATTCCACAAAAAAAAAAACATTCATTTTAAGATGGTATTTTTTACTAAAAGTAATTGAGGATATTTTTCAATATCATTAAATAAAATAATTATATACAAAGGGGAAAATAGGCGAGTTGTTCGATCTTAATGATTTTTATAGATACTTGAAAATATTTAAAATTTTTTTTAATTCATATTGAAATGTTTAAGATCTTACAGAAAAAACTCTACATAGACGTTTTGCCTTTACAGCTTTACAAGTGAGATTTGTATACTTATCAATCCATTGTATATAATAATATTTAATTAATAAGGAAAAAATACGAAAAAATACTTCACAAAAAAAAAAACAAAAAATTAGAAATGATTTTTTAACTAAATATCAAACTATGTCTTAACATTGATAATCTACTAATTAGCCTTTTCTGCAATAAACTAACGCATTGATCGAACGTACTAAAAATTCCGATTGCATATCGAGTCATCGATAATTTTTGTTTCAAAAACCATATCTCATAAACGCTTAAATTTATCTGAACAAATTTTTTTAACTAATGATAGGTAAGAGCTTAAATCAAAACAAAATGTATTTTTCTAAATTTTATAATATTTTTTTAATTTAAAGTTTAAATCTGATTTCATCTTTGCTGGATATTTAGTCTTTAGTAGGGCTCCTTTGGCTTTAATTTTTTCTTTCCAATCTTTTACAAATAATTTAAATAATTTTTCCATATATCAACATTATTTAAAATCGACAGCTGTTCGCATAATTTCTGATCTCACTGTATGTACGTCATAGCTGAAATCATAAACTTGGTCTGCTTTTTAAGTGAATGAAATGCGCATCACTAATGCCAAGAAAAAAAAAGAAGAAAAAGAGCAACAAAAACAACAATAGCATAAAATACTTATATACAGCTTTAGCCCTTGCAAGATTTTTGTTTAATTTTTATAAATAGCTTGGCAACAACAGACGTACCCAAGCCCAGTTCCGAGCCGGAGCTGGAACCGGAGCCGTAGTCTAACTAAAGTGAATGTGTTAAAGACAGCCAGCAACATTTGCTGTGTTTCTGCTTTATTGTATTCTTTATCTTCTGGTTTCTTTTGTTGCCTTTTTTTTATTTTTTTCGGTTTTACTTAGCTCTTTATGCTGCGTATTTTTAAATGATTTTATGCTTGAAAACGAGCGTTTCCAGGCGGCGCCCCGCCGATTCATCTTTGAATAAAACAAAAGTTGTTACTTTTTGTTGGCATTTCCTTTTGGCCACGGGCCCGTAGACGCTGCTCTGCTTCCTTCCACTTGTGCATTGTGTGCATTGATAGCTTTAGGCCCTGGCAAGACAGGAAGACAGGTTGAATGGGTTGTTCCAGCCAGCAGGCGATGTTCAGCTTCCGTTGTTGTAAATTCGTACAGTTGACTGACATTCAGTTGGCTCGTTGCAGTCTCCATCGATGGCTAACTAGTAACCCGTTACTGTCGGTATTGCTGTTGTTGTTGCTGTTCTCCATTAAGGCATCAATCCATCTTCACGCGTATTAAAAGCTTTAAAGTAAAGGAAAACTGCAAAAAGAGCAAAAAAAAAAAGAGATCGAAATAAAGGGTACAAGTTGCACATGCTTTACTTGGCCGGTTCGTTGTTTCTTGTTGCTAACCTGCCCCACAATAATTGACCCAAATTCAAGATCTGCGACAAGTTCCGTCTCAAGGTAGTTCGGGCGTATCAGTGTCTGTATATTTTATTTGCTTTCAATTTCAATTTGGTTTTTTGTTGCTGGACAAAGCAGAGCACTTTCAATTTAAGCGCATTTTTTATTTTTATATTTATTTTTATTGTAGTATATTCTTTTTTCAAGTTTTCGTTTTATGCTCTGCGCGTGAAGTGCTTTGAGTTGGTTAAGCAGTTTGCAATAAACCAAAGACTCAATTTGAAGTGTAGAAGTAGAAAATCTCAAGTAAAATCTATAAAGTGTTTGAAATCTTTAAAAGACATTTTTATCTGTCCAAAGTTTTATACAAGTATTTTGTGGCGAGCGAAAAGTTAGTTTTTAATTTAAACAGTATAACTTTTAAGTTAGATGAAACAAAATATAATTTTAAAGACCGAGAATTTTACTAAACTTGTTATTTTATGTTTATGCTTGCTTTTGGTTCCATCAGCATTTTTATAATTTTTTATTTATAACTAATAACCTAATAATAATTTGTAGCTTTAAGCTCTATTAAGTAGATCGAAAATTTTAAACAAAGATTTAAAAAATATATTTAATTTTAACATTTTTTAAATAATATTAATATTCATTTTGGCTATAAAATTTTCGGAATCTAGAATTAATTTCTTCTTTGTAATTAAAATGAAATAAAATAAAGTGAAATAAATTGATATAAAATTAAATGAAATAAAATAAAAAGAAATAAAATGTAATGAAATGTAATAAAACTCCCGAACTTAAGTGAATTGTCATTTAAAAAGTAAAAAATAATGAAAGAAACTTAATGTTAAAGTACCTAAGAATCTATTAATAATTCTAAAAAATACGTCGCGTTGGGGGACACGCGAGGGCAGACGTCGTTGACGGTCGTATCTTACATGCAAATTTTTTGAAGTAATTCTATGAAAGTTTTGAAGTATTTTCTAAATTTGGTTTTTTAGTTAATCTTTGTTGCTTAATTAGACTATTTGTATTTAAATTGTTAGAGTAGGAGCGGTCCCCCAACGCGACGTATTTTTTTAGAATTATTAATAGATTCTTAGGTACTTTAACATTAAGTTTCTTTTATTATTTTTTACTTTTTAAATGAAAATTACTTAAGTTCGGGGGTTTTTTAAATTTTTAATTTAATTTTTTATTTCATACTTTTTATATAGGCTAGGTTAAGTTAGACTTTAGTATATTATAATATACTTACTATAATTTAGATTCTTGTTAAGGTATAGATTACATTTAAGGACAAGCTCGATTGCTTTTTTTTACGCATTCTCCCCACTTTCACTCCCCACAACTTTTAAACAGGTCAACCGATTTTCATCAAACATGTATACGAACACTCGCACATAACCTTTAATACAAAAAAAAGCTAAATTGAAATCACTGCATGCGTTCGGGAGTTATGATGCCACAGACAGACAGACAGACAAATTTTAAGCCAATCGGACAAAGTTGATGTTTTTCTCCCCACTTTTACTCCCCACAACTTTTAAACGGCTCAACCGATTTTCATCAAACATGTCTAACAACACTCGCACATAAGTCACCTTTAATACAAAAAAAACTAAATTGAAATCACTGCATGCGTTCGGGAGCTACGATGCCATAGACAGACAGACAAACAAACAGACAGACAGACAGACACGTCAAACTTATAACACCCCTCTTTTTGCGTCGGGGGTTAAAAAAGAAATAAAATTTAATAAAATGAAATAAAATGAAATGATTAAAAAAGAAATATAATGAAATAAACTGAAAGGAACTGAAATGAACTGTAATGAACGGAAATGAACTGAAATGAACTGAAATGAACTGAAATGAACTGAAATGAATTGAAATGAACTGAAATGAACTGAAATGAACGCAATTGAACTGAAATGAACGGAAATGAACTGAAATGAACTAAAATGAACTGAAGTGAACTTTAATGAACTAAAATGAACTGAAATTAAATGAAATAAACGGAAATGATATGAAATAAAATAAAAAATTTAATAAAATTGTAGCACTCTTTTTCCAGGCGATTCTGGAAAGTATTTATGTTGAGAAAAAATTTACTGTTGCTATTGCTAGACAGGCTATTGATTGGAATCCGCAAGGCAGCCTCGGATGAGGCTGTCCGGTGCATACTTGGGAGATGACGCAGAAAAATAGTGACAAGAGTTGGAGCGAAATCAAAAGCTAGTCATTAGATAGAACTGGATTTAAGAATTTTGTTGTAGAAGATGGATTTGATATATGGATATAAACTTTTTTCAATATTTTCCTACAAAACTAAACAATTTGTTCAATGTGTTGTTTATTGTATATAATACTTGTATCAGGAATATGTATAGAGGACCATCTGTTGGTTTGTTTGTTAATTGCATTTTATTCGTAATTTTTCCAATAAAATTGGTTTTGAAACTACTATTTTAACTACCGTCAGAAAGTCATGTATCGAAGAGCAACATATTTAGATGTGCATGGTTTGAATTATAAGTGTTTAAAAAACAAACTAACAGATGGCCTACCCGATATTATAATTTTATTTAAATTGCTGAAAGACTGAGTGATTCAAATATTTAAGGAAAATATTTGTATAAAAAAAAAGGTTTATATTATGATTAAAAAAAAAAAAATGTAATACAAATTTTTTAAAAATCCGTTTTGCAGATTAAGTTAAAAAAAAGTTCAGTCACAATTAATATAAAAATAAATAAAGCCGTAACTAGTAAAAGCTTAAAAATTGACCAAAATATCGTTATTAAACTGCTATTCCTTAGCGTTATTTATTTATTTATTTTTTAAAATTTTTTGTAAGCTTATTAAAAATAACACTCGAGTAAATCTTATAATTTGAGCACAGCCTCTTGCCATAGGGCTACTCCCATTTGGCCACCTTAAAAAGAGTATTTAAAAATCGCACCTACTTAATAGCATCAACTCCATTTTTTTTTTTTGATATTTATATTTTAACTGTCAATATTTGACTATTAATTTTATTTATTTTTTTATGTGCTCCTCAATCCATATTTAGTCAGCTGGTTATTTGATATATTTGCCATAATTAAATTAATTAATTCATTATGCGTGAGCTTTATTAATTTGACTTTGATTTCAATGCACTTCTCTCTTTTGGCCCTCATGGACCAAACTTGGACAGCCACAAAACCAACTATAAACCAAGTATCTATATATAAATGTTGCTCTTGTTTATATTCTGACCATATTTATGATGCGTTTATTTATGCATTTATTCATTAAGTTGTCTCATTTGCCCATTGTATCTGATTGCTCTTTTGGCAATTTAACGACTCATTTTAGAGCATGTCCATTGAGCCACTGAGTCGTCCCATATGGACGAGTTTTCCATTAACAGCCAATTTATATGCATATCTGCAGACGCATCTGCAACATTGAACGTGGCACAGTTGCAAGTATTTTAGATGGGAGTTGTGGCAGGGTTGCCATCGCTCCCACACAAAGTCTGGGTGTTTGTATTCCCATAAAGTTTATCGATATGGACAGCCAGCGTGACAAACAATGTCAACGACTTTCGAAATGGGTTCGTCAAGGGATTGTATGAAAGTGAGTTTTGTATGAGTTTGTGTCTCTGACCTTCGTCTAATAAACGAAATTCAATACTAATTGTAAGTATTATTTTGCCAGTTACAAAAGGTCATTGAAAGTTGCAATCATATTTTGGCTTTGATTGTTAAATTCATATTTTTGTGGCATTTTTCAAGTACTTTTCGTTTTAAACAATTCAATTTGTAAACTCTCTACTTTTTGGATTTAAATATTTATGTAAATATTTTTTGTGGTTTTTCTGTTTTTTTATTGGGTTTTACATTTCCCTTTTTGTTGCTTTAGACGTTGATGGGTTTTTAATTAGTTTTAGTACCACAAAAATACATTAAAAATAAAATGCGTTTTTATTTGCATGTTTTATTTTCTAACGCCCTTAAAAATACAACATTGTTGTTTTTTTTTAGGTTTTTCCTCTCTTTTCAGTTGGCCAAATTCTGAGCCAGTAACATAGATTGATTCGTTTATTCGTTGACTGCTCTTGAACAACAAAATATTTAAATAAAATACATGCTATAAAACTCAACACATTGTTTTATGTTTTTGGCACAAAAAAAGATACATAAATAACATCTGTTTTAGTTTTTATGAACCAACGAGCCATAAATCACGTTTTTTGGTCAGACTCTTTAAACTGGTCCAGGCAACGCCTAAGCAATTTAATAAATGAAGAGCATTTGAAGAATTTGCTAAATTTAGAAGCTTTAAATATTGACATGACATGACCTTTCGATTTGTTCTGCAGATAAGAACAGTAGATGAGATGAATTTATTTGTGGATATAAATGGTATATCATTTTGGTGGGAAGTTTTTTATAGGTTATAGCGTGGGAGAAAAGTTATTTAAAGCCACATCAGCTTAGTTGTGTTTAGTTTTTGTTGTTGGTTCCCACAGGAACGACAAATTACTTTAGAAGATTTGAAATAAAGTTTGTCTGAAAAGTATTTACTCAACAACAATTTTATCTCTGCTTCAACTTTTCTCAGCAATATATTTATTAACTGCATTTTTATGGTATAAATGACCATAACAACATAAGTTCTTTGTCCATTCGTCCTTTTGTTTGAAACTTCGTCTCTCTCTTTCTTTAAGAACTTTTCAATTCCAGAAATCATAAGAGCTAAAGATAACAATTTCTGTCAAAGGATGCGCATTGTCCATATTTTTATCGATTTGTGCTATTTATTTAATTTATCGGCTAGCATCCATACTATAAAGGTCAGCTGGTCAGGATTCTACATTTACCTCACAGACTGCAAAATTGTATCAATTTCGTTTATTTATATTTAGCTGATGACGTATCAAACAAACAAAGAAGTTGTCCTTAATACGCCGTCAATCTTGAAGGTATCAATAAAACATTTAGTCTCGATTTCAAAAAGTGAGTGTAGATTAACCCACTGTTTTGGGTACCACTCCGATTAGTTCAAAATATGGCTTATGGCTATGAAGTACTCTGTAATACATACCATATCGAAATGAAATTTTAGGGTATTCACGCTTGCTGCTTAGTTGAGAAATTGCAAAGTTGCGCAAAAACTCATTACGCCATCGCGTGAGTCCCTTTGGGTTAGTTTATAAGTTTATTTGTTAAGTTTGCTTATTCCTAATTGCTTTCCTAATTTTGTGAATTTTAAATATGCTACCTCTAGTGCTGATGCAGTTCCTAATAAAGTAATACTGACTAACACAAAGGGCCTAGCCTTGGCCTAAGTGAGTTGGGATGTCGGTCCCAACTGCCGCCCTAACCTAACTAATACGGTCTAATTTACTTTATTTACTCTTTAAATAGTGTTTTTCTATTAAACTCGATTCCAGTTTCGCCATTTTAGCTTGTTTATATCTAGATCTCTAAAACTCTTAAATAATTTTAGGATTTCTTAGCCTAGTTGAAATTGGAACCGGAGATGCAGAATCAATAGCTGAGAGTGTGAAACATAAGCTCTCAAGAATGAACTTGAACATTTGCAATATGATCGAAATTTGAACAAAGAGTGCAAAGTTTATGGCAGGATCGAAGAACAGCGATTAAGCGGTACTCAAAAAATGGATATAATTTATCTTTTCATAATAGATCGAACGAGACAAAAAAAAAAGTATAGTACGTTCTTTTTTTAATTTTGAAATTTAAGTTCAAAATATAATTTTTCTTAAAATTATTTTAAAATTTGCGAAAAATTTAATATTAATAGATAAATTTGACAAAAATAAGTTTCAACTATAATCGATGGGTAATTTTATTATCTGCAGTATGGTAAAAAATTATCAAAATCAATTTAATACAACCAAACATATTTGTTTTTAGGTAGACACTTATTTTAATTTCTAAAAATGTTTATTTTTTTAAATATCTCGAAATTTGCTTCTTGAAAAAATTTCGGGACTGCATCTTCGGTCTTAGCATGAAAATATACTACGTAACTGACTAACTGAACTAATTTTTTAAACTCGTGATATTTTAATTTCGTTTCTAATTTCAAAATACTACATAAATACTACATAAATATTTAAAATTAATTTCAATAAATGAAAAATATTTAAGTGGTGAAGACGATTTGGCTAATATTGAAGAAATCATTAGTACCTAAATATAATATAAATATGTAAGTAGTAAATCACCGAAAAATTCTTGTTTTTGGGATCAGTTCAGTTTAGCTTTTTTTGGAAGATTTATTTTGATATTTAGCAAATTTTCATTTTTAATCTAGGTGATTAGCTCTCAATTTTTGGCATTATTGCTATTTCAAATTATGTATAATATTTTTATACCCTGTACCGTATGGTCCAAGGGTATATTAAGTTTGTGCAAGCCGAAAATGTATGTAACATATAGAAGGAGACGTCGGAGACACCCCAAAGTTACCTAATATATGATCAGGGTGAATAGAGAAGTCGATATACCCATGTCCGTCTGTCCGTCTGTCCGTCTGTCCGTCCGTGTGAACGCCTAGATCTCAGAGATGGTAAGAGCTTGAGTTACCAAACTTTCACATTAGATCCCATATTATTCCATAGGAGGCAAGTTTATTTTATTTTTTTGATATCGGGGATAAATTATATAGCTCCCATGGGGGTGTTTGAGACGACCTCGACAAAAAAAAAGCGTTTTAGATGAATAATTTATTTGTTTATGAAGATATCGTAACGAAATTTGGTATTCGAAAGTTTTTTATAGTTTCCCAATCACTGTACCAAATTTGATCGAAATCGGTTGACTATATCATATAGCTCCCATAGGACCGATCGGCCAAAATAACTTTTTTAAAGAAAAATTCGCTATATTTCGTTGTTTAATAAAGATATCGTAACCAGATTTGGCGTTTGGAAATTTTTTAGACCATTTAAGCAATGTGCCAAATTTGAACAAAATCGGTTGACTATATCATATAGCTCCCATAGGTCCGATCTTCCAAAAAATCGATTTTTTAACAAAATTTGCTGTGTTTCGTTTGTTTGTTAAGATATTGGGACCAAATTTGACATTCGTGAGTGTTTTATAGTTCCTAAGCACTGTACCAAATTTAATCCAAATCGTTTGACTAGATCATATAGCTCCCATAGGACCAATCGGTCCAAAAACACGTTTTTATACAAAATTCGATGTGTTTTGTTTGTTTGTAAAGATATTTGAAATAAATTTGGCATTCATATCTGTTTTAAGGTATTTAAGCACTGTGTCAAATTTTATTGAAATCGGCTGACTATATCATATAGCTCCCATAGGAACGATCGGTCAAAAAAAATGTTTGCTTAAAAATTCTTCTGTATTTGGTTTTTTGTGAAGAAATCGGACTTTATTACAAGCTAGTGGTACAGGGTATCCTAAAGTCGTCCGCGCCCGACTTTACGTCCGCCATTTTTTTTATATGTTTTATAGAATAAATAAATACATAAATTTTTATAAGAAACTCACTTTTCTAATTTTTGATTGCCAATACAGCCAGATAAGCTGCAGATCTAAAAAAAAACCCAAAAAGGTGTACTCATCGGAAGGCCAAAAATTGGCCAACATTTAAGGGCATCTTTAGTCGAGATACAAATCATATCAGGTTGAATCAAGCTTTTAAAATTTATCTTTTTTTTTATCCTATTTATTGGATTCACATTAGATTTAATGGTTAGCATAGTTGCCCTCCCAAATTATTTTCTCGTACTTTTTTTTTTGGTTCGAATTGAAAGACTATTAATCGGAGACCCCCCAAAGTTACCTGAAGTATGAACAGGGTGACTACGGAAGTCCATATACCGATGTCAGTCCGACCGTTTCTCTGTCCATTAATATGTACGCGTATATCTCAGAGATGGTAAGAGATTTTTTAGATTAGATCCCTATTATACCATGGAGTCAAGTTAATTTATTTTTTTTAATATCGGGGTTATTATATAGCTCCCTTTGGGGAGTTTTAAGCGACTTTAAAAAAAAACAAAAGTTTTTCATGGATATTTCCTTTGATTATGTAGATACCGTAACCAATTTTAGAGTTCGGAAGTTTTATTTTCCCCAGATCTGTAATAATAATATAATATAATATCCTTTGGCAAAAAAATTTTAACGTACGAAATGTTTTTGTTTTTTTTTAATTCTCTATCAGTATTTTATATAAACCCACGTTTAATAAACGGTAACGTTTTTCTTTGAACCCTCATGCCAAAGCTATTCAAAATTTACATGACACTGACTCCAACAAACAAGCGCCCCTATCAATAATTGTATTTAAAGTTTTGGTTACAAGATTTCCTTCTTTGGAACATTTCCTAGTCGCCTACAGACTTAAAAACTCTTGTAGGACATCTACCTTTAGTTGCATCAAATACTTGTACATGATAGGATTTTCAGTACTTAAATTTCATGCGAATGTGGCATCGAGCATTGGAGCTCCTTAAAGATGTTGGCCAAATCTTCTATTAAATATCCCGTCGTGTCTCGTCTAAAATATCTCCAGCAATAGGCTTGGCTGAAAATTTAAAAATAAGAAATGCATTTTATTTAGCATCAAAAATTTTGAATACCCTAAATATGAGTATTGCATAAAAACTACACTTAGAAGAAACAAATAATTGAAAAATGTACCTAGACTGCATTTTTAAGCTTTGAGCTTACTACAGCCGCATTCAGGATTTTTCGACCCCGACTTTAAGGATTCAGCATATATAATAGTTTGTAGTTGCCAATTTGCGGCGTCCAGATACGATTCAGGGCTTTTTTTCTGTCATCCATAAGTATGAATTATATCAGTATTACCAGCATAGAGTATTTGCATAGGTCAAGACACAAACGAATACCACGATTTCGTGGTATTGAAAACATAATTTACAATTTTTGCTTTTTTTTATTTCCGCAAGTTAGCAATTGATGAATTTTTTGTATATAAAGTGAAAGTATTAGATTTCAAAAAATTTTTTAAAGAATTTTCTTAGTCACTTAACTTTTATTTCCTTTGACTGAATGAATAATATCTCTACTTTTTAAATCACGTATTTATTGTAATTGACCTAATCACGATCTTCTGTTTAATAGCAATCAATTGAATGCTAATTCACCTGCCAACAAATTACCTAGGCAAGTATCTTACAGATTTATTTTAGGACTAATTTATGTATCTTTTACATCAATTAAAATAAATGAAGATTTTGTGTCATCAATTTCCAATTTATTAAGCTGGCAGTTTGGCATTGTTCAACACCCAATTTCAATCAATAAAAGGTGTTTAAGCCAATGCAATGGTAGATAAAGACAGCTTTACCTGGGGATTGAACAATATGTAAATGATATATAGCTATAGGTATAAGTCTGTCAAAGACTTTGTAAAATAATTAAAGGGGCGCATGTAACTTGACAAATGGTCCAAGAGAAATTATGAAATATATGCAAGCATATGTAAGTATATACTTATATATTTACATATGTGTATGTATACCACACGTGCGTGTATATAATTAATGAATTAACACATATATTTAATTACAGAGCGCCAGCTAAAAAAAAAGCGTTGAAAGAGTTTCTTGAACCTCGGGCGCTTTGCTTAATTCCAGTAAAAAACTGTTGGGCTATCAAATGGTAAATGGTCTTTGGTCTCTTGTCAGGTCAGTTGGTTAGTTGAACAGTTTCATTTTCATATGACCAAAAAAAGAAGGTGGCCAACAACAAATACAGTGGCAATCTGTTAATGAAAATGTTCAAAACTGAACTGAGACAATAGCGCAGATAATTGGAGTGGTTGGGGCCAGCAGCATCATCTTGGAGTCATCAGTGGGTCGAACTATCGGTTATATGATTTCACATATGAATTTCCCCGGCCACTTTCATTGGTCGGACCATATATAAAACGTCAAACGCGACATTGTCGAACATCAAACACAGCTTAGCTCTTAGGGTTATCACAACTAACTAACTTACCAAAAAACCTTCCAAAACCCCCAAGCCAGGCAAAATGTACAACTTTGTAAGTTTTTGGCCCTAAACAATATAAAAAGGCTTTAGTGCTAACAATTTGAATCTTTTCTAGCAACTGCTGGTATTTGTTGTAGTGGCCGCTGCTGTAGGCGCCGAGTTATATCCGGATAGTAATGCAAATGGAGCCAATGGTGGCGGCAATGGCTTCAATAGCTTTAGCAATCCCGATGCGCATGCCGAGATACGCAGTCTGACCAACGAGGCCAAAGTTGAGGATGGCAGCTACAATTACCAGTTCGAGACCTCCAATGGCATAGCAGCACAGGAGCAGGGCGTGGGTGGCTATTATGCCTCCGGCTCATCACAGTACTATACACCCGAAGGTCAGCTCATACAGTTGACTTATACGGCCGATGAAAATGGATTTCAGCCGCAGGGTGAGCATTTGCCCACGCCACATCCCATACCCGAGGAAATTTTAAAATCGCTCGAGTGGAATCGTAATCATCCTGAGGAGGAGAATGAAGGCTATGAGCAACAGCAGCATCATCATCATCAGGATCAGCATCAGCAACAGCAACAGCAGCAGCCTCTGCAGCAGCCCAACAAACAGTATCTGGCGCCTGAGGCGTTCCAGGGCTCGGTTGGAGCTGCTGCTGGACCCTATGCCAAGAAAATTTAAATAATTGCAACATGTTGCTGTTGTTGCTACATATTGTTGTTGTTGCTACTTATTGTTGTTGCAATTGTGTTACAATGTGGAAACATGTTTCCATTCCATTCATCTTGCGCTTTATGCTGCAGCTTTATCATTTGCCTTCTTGTCTTCTTTGTACATTTATCGTCATGTTCGCCATATGCTTCGATGCGTGCATATAGATATGCATACATGCGTATGTGTGTAGTACATATATGTATATAAGTATTTATGTACAGTGTCCCAGTGTCTGTCTGCATGCTGTTTGCATAGCCAAAGCAAAAGACAGCAAACAATCAGCAGCAAAAACAACAAGGAAGTACAACAAACGCAACAACAACAACAATCGACTGTAACACCCACACACTCACACACACCAACACATATATACATACATATGTACATAAGCACACTTCACAACACTCCTCCATATACTAGAGATACTCGTAGTACAATGCTGCTGTGTCCTTTGTCGGCTCGCTGACGTTGACATTTATTGCCAGAGATAATAATAATAATAATGTAATAATAAAAAGAAAAAAAAGTACAATTTAATATTGTTGTTTATACTACTATAAATGCCGCTTTTACCCACACTGCATCCAAATTCACATCCACAATAGCTTGCTCCACTGCCCACGGCCATATGGCTGACTGCTCCTACGCCTGCCTGCTCCGCTGCTCCTGCTCCTGGGCCATAAATTTTTGCACAGACTTTAGAGCTGCTCCAATTTCGCATGAGGCTCCAAGTTGCCAACTTACACATATGTACGTGCGTAAATGCTTAAGAGCTTGCATATGTGTGTGTGACTTTTTTTTCGGTAAATTAAATTAAAAACTAATAAATTTTTAATATGTGTTTTGCTTTTGTTTGTCTTGTCTTTTTGTTTGTTTGTTGTTTTTATGTAAATTTAGGGCTTGACAAAAATTATGCTCAAAGCAACTTTTTTTTTTAAAACTTATTGTGCATAAATTTCATTAACTTGCTTCGTTAAAAAATTAGGCATTAATGTTGCAACTTGCAATTTGAAATTTAAACTTTAAACATATTTTAAATATTTTAATTTCAGCGTTTTGAGTATGTTTACTAAAGGGCTAAGTTTGTAATGCGGCTAAAATAATTTTTTATAAAATTTCTTTTTAAGTTACCAAGACACAAAATAGGTCACATATTAATTAGGAAAAACAACTTATATATTTTTTTTTTTTTTTATATTAATCAGATAATGCAGCAGTACATAAAAAAAACAATGAAATATAAGCTTTAAATTCAGTTGCCAAAAAAATGGCATTGGTAATTATTTTTTCAAATTTTGATGATATATTTTTTAATTTTTATTTTTTTTTATTTCATACTCATATATTTTATTGAAATGTAAGGAAAGAAATTTGTATATTATTTTCTTGCGAACTTTGTTTTAGCCTTTTTATTTTCTAAATAATTAAAACAAAAAATAAAAATTTACCATTTCCATAGTATGTTAAGGAATAAGCGTCTAAAGTCATTACATGGGATTAACTTATTTTTCACTAAAGTTTAAATTTATTTTTAGTTTTGAAATAAAATTCAAAAATTATTTAAAAATCAATGATTTATTGATTTAAGCGAATAGATCAAGTTAGATTAGACTTCTAAAATTTGTTATCAAAAAATATTTAATTTTGATTTAGTTTTTAGACTTAAGATCAGATGCAAGTTTCTAAGATTTGTTATCAAAAAATATTTTTATTTATTAAATTTATTTTTGGGATTAACTTATTTTTCACTAAAGTTTAAATTTATTTTTATTTTTAAAATAAAATTAAAAAATTATTTAAAAATCAATGGTTTATTGATTCAAGCGAATAGATCAAGCCTTCTAAAATTTAAATTGAATAAAATTGAAAATTTATTTGAAAAACAAAGATTTTTTGACTTAAGATCAGATTAAAGTTTTCTAAAATTTGTTATCATATTTTTATTTATTAAATTTATTTTTAAGCGTCCGATAACTTTACATGGGTTTAGCCTCAACTAAAATGTAAATTTATATTTAGTTTTTAATTTCAAATCCGAAATTTATTTAAGAAGTCAATAATTTTATGACTTAAGCGAATATAGAAGGTTAAATCCTTTATTTTTATTTAATTAATTTATTTTTTTTATTAGGGGTTACCAAAAAAATTTTATGTAAAATGGGAAAAATTTTAGTTATTTTTGCCCATTAAACAATTTTTAATAAAGTTCTATCTGAATAAAAATTTGGAAGTCAGTTCGAACTAAAGTTTGGTTTTTTAATATAATTGCCAATAATATTGACAGTGGTTTTTTTCAATTTATTTCATTTTATTTATTTTTGTATTTTACATTTTATTTAGTTTTATTTCATTTTTTTTAATATTGTCCAATTGCATTTTATTGAAGTTAATTTTATTAAATTCAATTTTATTTTATTTAATATATTTAATTTAATTTTTTTTATATTTAATTTATTGAATTCAATTTATTTTTTAATTTTTTCAATATATTTTTGTATCTAGAATTTTATTCCCTATTTTTATTTTATTCTATTTTATGAACTCTTATTTAATTGAATTTAGTTTCAGTTCATTTTGTTCAATTTTATTTAACTGTATTGAATTTCAGTTAATCTTAATTCATTTCAGCCCATTTTATTTAATTAAATTTTGATTAATTTTATTTAATTTATTATATTTTATTTTTTTAAATTATATTGAATAAATTTAACTCTTTTTTTTTAATTTCCAATTTTTTTTTTTAATTTTTTCCATATGATTTAATTTTATTTAGTTGTATTTAAAGTTATTTTATTTCAGTTTATTTTATTTACTACATTTTATTTAATTATATTTAGTTTCAGTTAATTTTGATGAATTTTATTTATTTTATTTATGAATTCAGTTAATTTTATTTAATTTCACTCATTTTATTTTATTGTTTTATTGTATGTAATTTATTGAATTGAAGATTTTTTAATTTTTTAATATTTTATTTTTTTATATATTAAATTTTACTCTTTTTGATTTAAATTATTTTTATTTAATTGTATTTAATTCAATTTTATTTTATTCAATTTTATTTATTTTTATTAACTTTTATTTAATTGTATTTGCTTTCAGTTCATTTTGTTCAATTTTATTTATTTTTATTTAAATCTATTTAATTTCTGTAAATTTTATATACTTTCAGTCAAATTTATTCTTTTTAATTTTGTTTAGTTTTAATTAATAAATTAAATTGTATTTTTAAATTATTATGTGATTTTTTAATGTTTCAATATTCATGTTGTTTTGTGTTTTAAATTTTTTCAGTAAGATTAATTTTATTTATTTTTATTTAATTTATGTTAATTTTTTTCAAATTCAATTTCAATATTTTATTTGATTTTATTAATTTGGAGCTAACTTATAATTAAAATTTTATGCTTCGTGCAGTTTTGGGTCTATAGCAACGTTGGCCCTTAGCTCGATTAATTTTATTCACTTTTATTTAATTTTATTTAATTTAACAACTTTAACTTAGCTTAGAGTATTTGCCATCCGCCGTATGTAAATATTTACATTCACAGCAGTACTGGAAATCTCTTCAATTTGTATCGAAACTTTGCTTGTAATCAGTTAATGGCATGGTCAAATGGTTATTCGCATTCATGACTTTTTAATATTGAGTTAACGCTTGGCAAGACTTAGGCGCGTCTCTTAACACCCTTCATTTACATATGTTGGCCATAAAAAGATACTCAAAAGCGCATTGGATTGGCTTTTTCTTTGACATTAGTATATAAATGTTGTGGAGCTTTGCGTGAAGTATGTCAGTCTAGTGTCAACTTATTCCAGCTTCACACACTCCACCAGCTTAAGCTGCTCCAGCGTCGTCATGTACAAACTTGTAAGTAACTAGCCATCTGTTGGATGTTGTTTATGCATTAGTTCAATCTAATTAACTAAGTTGGTTTGGTTTGGTTTGAACACACAGCTGGTCTTTGCCGCCCTCTTGGCCTGCGTCTTGGCCGCACCCACGGATATTACTATTACACATTTTCTGTCCAATGCTGAGCTGGATGGCTCTTATGCCTATGAGGTAGCTCAAGATAATGGCGCCAGCTTCTCCGAGCAGGGCTTGGGCGGCGTGGAGGCGCATGGCTCGTACTCGTATATTTCACCCGAGGGCCTGCCCGTGGCCGTAACTTATGAGGCTGATGCGAATGGTTTCCGTCCACAATCGGATTTACTGCCCACATCACCACCAATTCCAGAGGCCATACTACGATCCCTACGCTATATCGAGGAGCATCCCACAGCCGAGGAGCTGGCGGATCGTCAAGTCAGAGCGCAACAAATTTAGACAGCTATCAAGTATATAACGTTAAGTCTAGACTAAGTTGTTAGTGTATAACAAACATATAACATGTACATAACATACTACATACAAACATCTAGTGAATATATAAATTCCACTGCTAATAGCGACTGTTAATTGAAGTGATTTGCAGTCAAATCCAAGTTTGGCAAAACTTAATTAGTGTGTACTTTATTAGGCAGGATATGCTCCAAGACAATGCTCCTTATATAAAAGCACGCATATATTTAATATGTAGAATGCAAGGCAGCCAAAATATTCATTAACATTTGACACCAAACGAGTCCTAGAACTGCCAGTTATTTTCCCTGCTTTATTTCGGCGTGGAAATTCAACGAGCTCTTGCTGGAAATTCATTAAGACACTTGTACACACACACACACAAAAACTCACACACACTCGTATATTATTCAGCGCCATTGAAGCGTTTGGCAGCGCACGCAAAAACACAACAACACATAAGCACACATACACATACATATATCCTTATGTACCTTATACACATTTCAACACATACATAAACATATAAACAATGAAACAAACCGCTCACAAGGCGCACTCATATCAATTAGGCACACTTAGCAGCGGCTATAAGTTGTATGTAGTTAATTAAAAAGATTAACACGCATAAGAAATTTATGTTTTTATATAACGCACACAAACGTACAAACAATAACATCAATTGTGTTTACTCCAAGGATCGTTTGTGAACTGAAACAAAATGATGGTTTTTCCGCTAACCCAAACCATAAACCCGCAGACCGCTTACCGGAAAATGATTTAATCAAACGAAGCCGCCGCTTTGAGTCCAAACTACTTCAACTTTTTAACCATCAAATGAGTTGAAAATTGTTACAATAAAAAAATATTAATTAAATAAACAAAAGCACTTGAAAGTTGTAAATTTTTAATTGCAAAAAAATGTAAATGGGCGAAAATAAGTGAAACAGGTCACTTTTTTGTTCACCTTTTTGATTTTTATGATTTCTATGTATAGCTGGGTGCGAGGTTTCAGACAAGGCGACCCCTTATCATGCGACCTCTTCAACTTCGTCATGGAGAGCGTTCTGCGGAAGGCCGACGTACATCGCAATGGCACTATTTTCTACAAGAGTGTCCAGCTCCTTGCGTACGCCGACGTCATCGACATCATTGGGCGTACCAAGCGAGATGTCACCGCGGCCTTCAGTGCTATCGAACGGGAGTCTGCGAAAATGGGCGGTAAATGAGGGCAAAACGAAGTATATGCTGTCGACAAGTAGGAACGTGCGGCGGCTTGGGTCCCAGATAACGGCCGACAGCTATACTTTCGATGTTGTCAAGGAATACATCTACCTTGGCACCGCCGTTAGCACCGACAACGATGTCAGCCTAAAGATCAAGCGCAGAATCACTCTTGCCAACAGGTGCTACTTCGGTCTCAATAGGCAATTGAGTAGTAGAGACCTCTCTCGCGCGACAAAACTATCACTCTACAAGGCACACATCCTTACAGTGCTTCTTTACGGCGCGGAAGCCTGGACCGTGCAGCTGCCCTGGGAGTTTTCGAGAGGAAAGTACTGCGCAAGATCTTTGGTCCTATTCGAGAATTGGAAAGACCAAGTGGAAAGGGCCCTGTCTTCGTTCGGTGTGACCAACTGGAGAAGGCGCGCGCAATGCAGAGGCGCCTGGAGAGGTGTTTTAAGGCAGGCCACTTAAGAAGAAGATGTATAGCTGGGTTACGACCCTACAGTTCGGCTCAGGCCTGCATTAGTCATGAAATCATGCCTGAATTTTCAGTACCTGCCATGAAATACGCATTCTTTTGACGCTGAATTTAATACATGCATGTCCTAGGCTTTCAGATCTGAATTTTAGCCGTAACAATCAGTTATGAATTCAATGCTGATTGGCTTTGAAAAGTCATGCTTGAAATCAGGGGAGATTTTTTTTAATCGGACATGAATTCAGGCCTGATGGGTTGTGAAACTCAGGTCTGAAATCAGGGCTGAATCAGGCTAGAAAGGCCTAACTGCAGGGTAGACAATAACCTCGTAAATTTTTTGTACTAATTTATCGTTAGCTCAATTTCGAATTTTTCATTTTGGGGCTTTTTATTGACAAACTATCTCCTAATCGAATAATTTTTTTGACGCAAATTCTTTTTTTTTTTAAAGACAACTTGTTTTTTTAGTTTTTTGATCATTTTTATACCCTGTACCGTATGGTACCAAGGGTATATTAAGTTTGTGCAAGCCGAAAATGTATGTAACACCCCAAAGTTACCTAAAATATGATCAGGGTGAATAGAGAAGTCCATATACCCATGTCCGTCTGTCCGTCTGTCAGTCTGTCCGTCTGTCCGTTTGTCCGTGTGAACGCCTAGATCTTAGAGATGGTAAGAGCTAGAGTTACCAAACTTTCACATTAGATCCCATATTAATCCATAGGAGGCAAGTTTATTTTATTTTTTTGATATCGGGGATAAATTATATAGCTCCCATGGGGGTGTTTGAGACGACCTCGAAAAAAAAAGCGTTTTAGATGAATAATTCGTTTGTTTATGAAGATATCGTAACCAAATTCGAAAGTTTTTTATAGTTCCCAATCACTGTACTAAATTTGATCGAAATCGGTTGACTAGATCATATAGCTCCCATAGGACCAATTGGTCCATAAACACGTTTTTTATACAAAATTCGATGTGTTTCGTTTGTTTGTAAAGATATTTGAAATAAATTTGGCATTCATATCTTTTTTAAGGTATTTAAGCACTGTGTCAAATTTTATTGAAATCGGTTGACTATATCACATAGCTCCCATAGGAACGATCGGTCAAAAAAAAATTTTTGCTTACAAATTCTCCTGTTTTTGGTTTTTTGTGAAGAAATTGGACTTTATTACAAGCTAGTGGTACAGGGTATCCTAAAGTCGTCCGCGACCGACTTTACGTCCGCCATTTTTTTTTTTAAATTTAAAAGCAATTAATTTCTTCCTTTCTAAAAAAAGTTTGAAAGCCATTTTCTGCACGTGTATTCACTGCGGAAACACAGAAGACGAGGTCAATCAGGTAAGATATGGATAGACGGAGTACAGGAGAATCTACGAAGAATTGAGATCTCTAATTAGAAAACAGCGCGAGAGATAAAAAAAAAGTGGAGTGCTGATATAAGGCTGGCCTAGATTCTATACGGACTGTCAACGCTCTGGAACTAAGAACTCCAACACTTAAATGGTGAAAATAAAAATTCCTCGATAATTGGAATAAAATTCGCCAAGCACGCAAAACACTTAGAACCATTACGCCTCTCACAACCAAACAAAAAATGCCATTCAAAACAACAAAAAATCGATAATCGAAAATACGTTGCACGCGAAATTTGAAAAGTCACATTATTTTTTGAACACACCTCGTATAAGCATATCTGCTCGAAATTGCAAGATAATAATTTTCATCATGACCCCGCCTCCAAGTATATCAGATCAAAGGTCGCAAAAATCATTTTTATACCCCCCAAAGTTACCTAAAGTATGATTAGGGTGAGTAGAAAAGTCGATATACCCATGTCCGGCTGTCCGTATGAGTTCCTAGATCTCAGAGATGGTAAGAGCTAGAGTAACCAAACTTTCTCATTAGATTCCTTATTATTCCATATGAGACAAGTTTATTTGAATTGCCTAATATTGGGGGTTAACATAACCCCATAGGGGTGTTTCAGAGGACCTCGAAAAAAAACGAAAGTTTTAGATGGATAATTCGTTTGCTTTGAAGAATATCGTTACCAAATTTGGCCCTCGGGATGTCTTAAATATAGCATCAAATTTTGTTAAAATCGGTTGGATTTATCATATAGCTCCCATATGAAGGAACCAAATTTGACAATCAAATGTCTTTAAGCAATATACCGGTTTTTATTGCAAGCTAGTGGTACAGAGTATCCCATAGTCGTCCGCGCCCGTCTTTAGCATACGTTATCTTTTTATTTCGCAAATAACATTTAATTTATGGTTTAAAATGATGGTGTTAAATAATCATCCGAGTCAAGCAGCGATCAAATCGCCAACCGTGAACTCAGAAACCATCAGACAATGCAAAGAAGATCTCAATGCCCTTGCAAGCAGAATGAACATCGCTCTCGTATGGGTTCCCGGACATAGGAACGTATACGGGAATGAAAAGGCTGGGTAGCTGTCAAATACCCACTCAGAGAGAGAACTTCTTCTGCGAGCTTAGAACAAGGCTGAAACCAGATGGAAAAATATTGGCACTTGCTAGATTCCAAAGGAAATTTGGACGCGATACGACAAGCGTAGAACGGCCGAACTGCTAAGCAAGCCAAGAACAATGATCTTCAGAATAGCATCGACAATAACCTGACATTGGCCGTTAGGAGACGTATAGCGCAACTTTTTTTTTGTAAAATCGGTATACAACAGTACAACCGACCCATTCTTTATGAGATATAGTGTTCGGAATGCAACGCCTAAAGACACCTTTTTATGGAAGTTCCGCACCAATGTGCTTCCCACTTTCCTAACTATATCCCAAGAATGGTTATCTGTTAAAGATTACGCCATCAAATTCCAAATTTTATCTTTCATGGTAATTTTGCGTCGATATCTTTATACGGTTAAGAGATACGGCTAGTCAATGTGGCTTGTCTAAAAGTTAGTTCAGTTATCGATAACTTGATAAATTTCGTAATAAAAATTTACACATTTACTATTCTCTAATAGTAATAAGTAATAATAAATATCTTTTCACATACATAACCATTCATCAAATTCGGCGAGGTCCATCAAAAATGTGATTCGCTTCACTTATTATCGCCGATATATTTTTTAGTTGATGCAAGCTTTAATTAATTTTATAATTAATCCTTTGTACATGTTTTGTTTTATATTTCTGGACATTTTTTCGATTATAATTTTTTACTCTTATTTTCAGCTTCAGTAACGTTGCTAATTATTATAACAATATAAAAACCGCAACAGAACTGTTATTAATACCAGCTTATTTGCTGTTTTTTTTTTTAATAACTTTTATAAAAGTTTTCATTAGCAAAAGTTTAAGCTGGTCTGGCATGTTTAAAAAGTGGTTTAAACTTAAACGATAGAGTTGAAACGTTATTATAATTAAAACACGTGTTTAAATCAATTAAAACTGCTAATGGTAAACGAAACTAATTATATTTAAAAGTGATACAAACTTTAAATCAATTGGGGGTTTTTAAAAAGTTGTGGAAAAAAAAAGGTACGAAGGGAATATTAAGTTTGTGCAAGTCGATAATGTATGTACAATTTTTGTTTTTAAAATATCGCAACCAAATTTATGTGAGTTTAATTAAGGGTAAGTCGGGTCTTTATATGTATCTATGAAAATTTGATCAAAATTGGTTCAGTATTTCATATAGCTACCATACCTTGTAAAATTCTTTGCATCATGATGTATACCAGCTTAGTTCTTAATAAACCATCCACCAAAAAGCTGAGCTAGTATTTTATTACTACTTTAGAAGTTTACATTTTTGTTATGGGTAAAACTGATAATATTCTCAGGCTGCATAAAATATTTAAAAAAATTTTAAAGATTAAAGTTCGTTTAGTTTCTTGAAGAGTTTCTCATTATAATGGACCGGAAGTTCTCTGCTTGGTCTAGGCCTTGAATAAGTGTGAGCTAAATTATATATAAAGAGTCTAGTTCTCTGGTTTCTTTAAAAATGCAATACAGAGAAAATAAAAAGTTATAAAAATCTAATAAATTACTAATCTCAGAAGAGAAGGAGTTTGAAATAGAAGAATTAAGAAGCGTAATTTTAATAGAGTGGTTCTGGAACCCAACTGATACTTCTTAGTGACCTTAAGTTTTAGCAGGGCCATGCTGAATCGCTGCAAGATAAATGACGGACGGAAATAGCAAAAACATTAATTTGATAGTGGATAAGTGGATACATTTTTTAAATAGATCTTAACAAGAAGATTTTTAAATTTATTTGTCGTCTTATTACTAAGTATTTTTGTGGACTTTTCTTTAAAAAAAATATTTGTAAGTGAATAAAGATTAATTTTTTATTTAACGAAAAATATAATTTTGCAGTAAAAAGTTTTTTCTAACAAATATTAATAAAAAATGGGTGGTTCTTACTCAAATCAGCGAAATCCCCTTTCACTTTTTTTTTAAGATAAATTAACGTTTTGTTTTCATTTTCTAGTCTATTTTTTAAAACCATAAGGTGATTTTCTTAACAAAAAACATTTCAAAAAATGGAGGACGTAAAGTCGGGCGCGGACGACTTTAGGATACCCTGTACCACTAGCTTGTAATAAAGTCCGATTTCTTCACAAAAACCAAAAACAGAAGAATTTTTAAGCAAAAATTTTTTTTTTGATGATCGTTCCTATGGGAGCTATATGATATAGTCAACCGATTTCAATAAAATTTGACACAGTATTTAAATACCATTAAAAAAATAAGAATCCTAAATTTATTTCAAATATCTTTACAAACAAACAAAACACATCGAATTTTGTATAAAAACGTTTTTTTGGACCGATTGGTTCTATGGGAGCTATATGATCTAGTCAAACGATTTGGATTAAATTTAGTACAGTGCTTAAGAACTAAAAATACTCACGAATGTCAAATTTTGTCCCAATATCTTAACAAACAAACGAAACACAACAAATTTTGTTAAAAAATCGATTTTTTGGAAGATCGGACCTATGGGAGCTATATGATATAGTCAACCGATTTCGATCAAATTTGGTACATTGATTGGGATAAAAACTTTCGAAAACCAAATTTGGTTACGATATCTTCATAAACAAACGAATTATTCATCTAAAACGCTTTTTTTTGTCGAGGTCGTCTCAAACACCCCCATGGGAGCTATATAATTTATCCCCGATATAAATAAATAAAATAAACTTGGCTCCTATGGAATAATATGGGATCTAATGTGAAAGTATTGTAACTCTAGCTCTTACCATCTCTGAGATCTAGGCGTTCACACGGACGGACGGACAGACGGACAGACGGACATGGGTATATCGACTTCTCTATTCACCCTGATCATATTTTAGGTAACTTTGGGATGTCTCCGACGTCTCCTTCTATATGTTACATACATTTTCGGCTTGCACAAACCTAATATACCCTTGGTACCATACGGTACAGGGTATAAAAAGCTGAGCTACAATAACCGCCAAAGTAATGTAACTCCAAAATTTAATGACTAGTTTTAATCCTATTCGCAAAAAATCATATTTTTTGCAACCCTTGTTAAATGCTATTTAGATACCTTTTTTTTTAATTTTCAAAATTTCAAAATGGCGTACCTTGGCCCGAAAAGCTAAAAAATCATTGATTACTGTCAAATTCTTCCTTATTTAAAAAAAATTAGATTATGGAAAATTGCAAATGACAAATCTTTGTCCGAAAAGCTAAAAAATTATTGATTATTAAAAAAGAAAAAAAATGTGTAACTACTTTTTTTATTTCACATATTAAAATAAAAAATTTGCTATCAAAAATTTCAAAATGGCGAACATTTCTCCGAAATGCAAAAAACCCATATTTAAAAACAAATTGGATTTTCGAAAAAAAAAAAAAACAGCAATTACGAACAACTTTCTTTAATTTGTAAGAACCTTACCTTATTTCATATCATTCTTATTTTATAGTCACTCGATTTACTTAATCTAAATTTCCCTAATTTTAGTTTAAACTAAAAACTTACATCACCACTAAAACTAAAACCGTCGACGCATTGCTTTAAACCAACTTTTAATGAATGCAATTATACAATTAAATCATTAACCTGGAAATAATTTGTTATCCATCTATTTGGACGAAATTTGAAATTTAATTTGTTGGCGCCCCTAATCTGCATAGTCAGCCAGTGAGCCAGCATTTGTGTGCGAATCTGCTGCTAACAGCAGGCGCCACTTAACAAACTATATCCGTATACCCCCCCGCCCCCCGCTTGAATAAAACAATTTTAGCATAAATTGTTGCCACAGTTTTAAGCGTTTTGGTCTGTGGTGCGGCCACAGTTATAGCCACGTTCACAGTTTCAACCGCTACAGGTAACCCAACTGCCGTTTCGTTTGCGCCCCGCTGCTGCTGCTGCTTTGGTATTTTTCCGGTCCCGGAGACGGAGTCGAACCCGTACCCGGCGTGGGCCTGAGCGTAGGCGTTGACATCGAGCTGGGTGCTGACAATCTCTCTCTTGTTGTCGTTGACAAAACAAAGCTTTGCTGTGTAATCAAAAACTTGTATTTAACATTTTGTTTAAAATCTAATTATGAATGCGCTGTGCAAATGTGGCTCCATTATGCAAAGGATTCCTCTCAATACGGTAGGTAGCTTTGAATATTTGTTGAGTATTTTTCTGGCACGTTCTGAAAATTGAAACAAAAAAATACAAGTATTTTTGGAGTTATTCTAAACGTAGAATCTAGGTCAAGTACACATGTAAGCTTAGACGGAGGCATTATATACCCAAATTATATTTTTTATTGTCTAGAAACATTTACACCATCGGAACTAAATTAACTTGAAATGGAACGTAAAATAAAACCACAAACTTTGTTATAGTAATTTTATTTTTTCATTTCCCACAATTTAACCAAATTTAGAACACGTAAGCTGACACTATTATATGCCTAGGGTAGCTAGTCCATTTGCCAACACAATCATACACACATCAAAATAACTTATACATATATATAGTATATAGTATATGTACACATATATCCCTTTTGTTAGCATTCAAATGTAAATAGTACTGTAAAGCTGCAAGTTGTTGGGAGCAACCTTTTCCACTAGATTTGTGTAAGGATAGCAGAGTATGTTAGTTTTGTGGCAACGTTTGGCGCGTTTCCTGTTAAGTTTATAAAGTCGTTGTTTTTGAGAGGATACTGATAAACAATTTTTTTCCCCTTTACGCACCGTAACAAATTTCGTCGATTTTCCCAACATATTGTCAATTAAAAAATAGAACAGAAATATTCTCAAAAAATGGCGGACGTAAAGTCGGGCGCGGACGACTTTAGGATACCCTGTACCACTAGCTTGTAATAAAGTCTGATTTCTTTACAAAAAACCAAAAACAGAAGAATTTTTAAGCAAAAATTTTTTTTTTGATCGATCGATCCTATGGGAGCTATATGATATAGTCAACCGATTTCAATAAAATTTGACACAGTGCTTAAATACCTTAAAAAAGATATGAATGCCAAATTTATTTCAAATATCTTTACAAACAAACAAAACACATCGAATTTTGTATAAAAAACGTGTTTTTGGACCGATTGGTCCTATGGGAGCTATATGATGTGCTTAGGAACTATAAAATACTCACGAATGTCAAATTTGGTCCCACTATCTTAACAAACAAACGAAACACAACAAATTTTGTTAAAAAATCGATTTTTTGGAAGATCGGACCTATGGGAGCTATATGATATTGTCAACCGATTTGGTTCAAATTTGGCACATTGCTTAAGTGGTCTAAAAATTTCCAAACGCCAAATCAAAACTCTTACAATCTCTCTTATCAGTTCGATTATTGAAAAATGTTCCAAGTCGCATAACATTTTTTTTTATATTCTTTTAAAAAATGTTTTCTTTGGAATATTTCAAGAACATAATGGGACGTGCTCCGGAAGCTTTATATATTGATATATATATTTTAATGTATTTTTCAAAACTTTTACAATAGAAACAATTTTTTTTAATAATTCTTTTTTTTGCTCCAAGTCTGTTCAATTTTTGAAAAATATCCCAATTACCATAATATTTTCTTTTTAATGTCATATCTTTAAAAAAATTATTTAATTTCTTTGGAATATCTTAAGAAAACGGACGTGCTCCGAAAAACGAAAAAAAAACTAACAATTTTATTCGGATTCGTTTTTGCGTGCTCCCAAATCCGAAATTCATGCTGTCTTAATTTTATTTTACTCATACTAGTTTCCTTGCACACGTTTAGGACCTTTACACCTGTAGAGGGAAATTATCCACGATTGTCCTATTCTGATTACAAGGGAAATTTTGTTATGCATGACATGAGTTATTTAAGCAAGACATGAACATTTCTTTAGGCGACACATTTTTTAGGCCTTTTTTGGGTTGACTCAGAAAAAAATATATATATTTATTAAACTTGAAATTGGCATAAATAAAATATCAAAGCATATTTAAAAAATTGTTTAGTGTAAGTTACGTACACTTTAAAAATTATATTTTCAATTTCATATAAACATTTTTTAAGAAAGACACGGAACATTTGAAAATTCGTTTTTGTTTTGAAGGCTATTTTTACAATATCTATTTAATTTTAATTTAGCATAATTATAATCTAAGTATATGAAATAATATTTTAAAAATTATTTCAGTTTAAAAATGGAAAAATGAAATGATTCTACTTGCTAAAGAACATTCGGTTTCAAACCGCATAAAAAATTCGTTTTGTTGAAATTTGTACGGTTTCAAAATAAATCCAAATAAAATGATTAGTCTAACTATGTAATGACTTTTAATTAGCGAAAACTCAATTATTAATTGCGAAATAATTTTTCGCTCGATCTGTTTATTGTGTAAAAACTTTCCCAAAATGATATGAATTTTCCGGTCGGTTGGAGCCTATAGTGTAAACAATGGTGTTACTTTGACAAATTAGTATCGGAACTGGTCGTAAGTCTGATTATATATAATTTTTTTTTTCGTAATAGGGTCCCACTTTCATGTAATTCTAACTGATATGATCTTTTGGGTTTGCAAGGGTATGAAAACTTTGACATACAAAGTTTGAGGTTTCTGCCTTTTTTTGTGTTTGCTTTAATGTGTTTTGTGTTTGACCCAAACCCCATATGTACATATTTAAATAGCTGAAAAAAAATGACTTTGTTTGCAGCTTGGGACACGGTCACGTAGCCTGCAAATATGCGAGCAAATGCTCGAATGTGACATGGCCAACATAGCTGGCATGTTCTGAATGGCTGACCAACTTTAAGTGGCCAGAAACAGCAGGGGCAACAACAAAAACAACAACAACGTGCAACAACTACATAACTCCAAAACGCACATTTCAATTAAGCTGAAAGTATAATGGTAAAAAAATTATGCCACAAAAAACCAAAAAAAAAAGGCAGCTAAAAATACCCCAAAAAAAAAAAACTACTACGCTTTGTAATGGTTTGTGTAATTTACAGACTTGGCATTCGTAATGAAATTTCTTGAAATATAGTTTTGGGATTTGGCTAAAGAACTCGTTTGTATTTTCTAGCTTTCAGTTTAGATTGGGTGTGCAATTTTTACTGGCACGTCCGTAGAATGCAGCAAGAGCATTAATTATAATGGCGCTCTACGACTTTTGGCCATTTGAGAGTGGGAAAATAATTTCAAGTAATGAATGCCCGAAAAAAATGAAAAAAGAGAGAAGGTACGGAAACAACATGAAGAGCTATTGAGAAAAAATAAACTATGCGCTATATAGAGAGTAGAGTACTAACATTCGTACAAAGTAGTAAAAGGCAGACAAACGAAACCAATTTATTTCGAAGTAAAAATCAATAGAAAAGAAATGGCGACGGATGGCCAACTAACACTCGCCCTCAAGTGGGGCGACAAAAATTTTTATATATTGTATATGTATGTGTGTGTTGGTGAGAGGCGTGTCCAAGTGTGTGAGTGCGCGCGTATGAGTGTGTGTGTGTTTGTGTGTGTGTGTGTGTGTCTAGGACTATGCCCATCAACATGTGCGCGTTCTCTTAAAGATAGCAAGCCAAAACGTGTTGGCGTTTTCATTTCGTTTCGTTTCGTTTGTTTGTTGTCCTTCTGTCTGTCTGTCCTTCCGTTCAGATGACCAAAAGGTTCGCCGCGCCGGTCAGACAGACAGACATTCAACGAAATGCTTTTTCGTTAACAACTGTAGATGACAAACACACACACACACACAGTGACAAAAAGAGAGTGTGGGCGATCACCCACACAGCTATACAACAAGTTAATGGTAAAATATGCATTTGACATGCTATGAAGTACAATAACAATAAGCGAGCTAAACATTCTCTCATTCTATTTGGCTTCTCTCCTGCGGAGAGGCCATAAATTAGTGTGCCATTTGTTTTAAATTTTCATTCGTTTTATGACGCACAAATTGCATTTGGCTTCAAGTTTATGGTTTTTGTTTATATTGAATACAGATACACTGAGCGAAAAATATGAAGCAATTAAAGCGCTGACGCAGGATGGAAAACTCAAAAATTGGTTAACTGCACATACATGTAGTTCCGTAGCAATTGGGAATAGGCTTGTGCGGTTGGAGGCCTGGGGTGACTGGGCGTAATTGTCTCACCCCTGGGGGAATCACAGGTATACTAAATAGTCCTAAATGGTGAGGCTCGCATAATTTACATTAGAAATTTGATAGATCATGTTCATTAATGTGGGTTAATTTGTAGGGAGCCACAAAAGTCGATTCGCGGCGCCGCCTAAAATTATTCTATAGCCAATTTTAAGCAACTTTGCCAAAGAAACCATAGGTTTATTTTAAATTTCGAACTATCAGATTTTTAGAAATAAATTTTTTTCTCCCATAAGCACAAATTGTAGCAGTTTAATTCAACATTCGGATTTTTAAACCAAATCTTATCATATTTTTCAATGCATATTGAGGTTTCTGGTGTGAAATGGAATGATGTTTGTTTTTACTTATCAATACAGTCAGACGGCATTTCATGCATATACTCAAAAGGGTCATAACTGGTGATGAATCATGGGTATATGGTTATGATATCGAAACCAAAGCCCAATCGTCCCAATGGAAGCGGCCAAAAGAGCCAAGACCGAAAAAAAAATTGCCGAGCACGCAAAACACCTTTAACCTTTACGCCCCTCACAACCAAACTAAAAATGCCATTCACTTGAAATTTGGTACAGATGTTCGGGAAGAGTGTATCAACACAACAAAGCAAAAAAAAATCGATAATCGAAAATACGTTGCCCGCGAAGTTTGAAAAGTCGCCTTCTTTTTTGAACACACCTCGTATTGTAATTATTTCTCGACTTTTTTCAAGACATCTGGAAATAATTGAAACCGCCTTCAATGCTATAAGTCTATTACAGAATGATAATTAAGGTAGCCATCCTTGTGAAGTTGTACTTTATCTTATGGAATTTCGGACTTAGAAGTTTCATTCTTCTCTATTAACGATGAATTTTAATTAAAGACAACTCCATGTGCTGTTTGGGGATACCTTAGTTGGCAGTCTTGGATTGTATTATCTTACTTTCAGAATTTTTTTTAAGGATATGCTTAGCATACACAGTAAAGCACTCCTAACACTGACTCAAATTTGTAATCTTTGCTTAAATCCTTTCAGGATTTTTACCATATCCCCCCTAATGTTCATATATCATTCTAAGAAATAAACTAGTTTTTTACTTAGAAAATTCGTCATACGTTTACTTCCACTGCTCATTCTCTTACTTTCTCTGTCAAATTTTAAACCATCGGTGATAAGGACACAATAATTTATAAAAGATGGCGTACGCTAAAGTCAGGCGGGGACAACTTTGGGATACCCTGTACTATCACATTGCAAAAATGTAATTATTTCTAAAATTTGGTTACAATATTTTCATAAACAAGCGAAAAACTGACAAATTATGCACCAAAATAGTTTTTTTGACCGATCCGTCCTAGAGTAACTGTCAACCGATTTCGATCAAAGGTAAAATACTGAAAAAACTCAGAAATATGTAGTTTCGAATAAAAAATTTGGTTAAGATACCTTCATAAACAAACGAACTATATAATTTAATTCCGATATCGAAAAAATTAAATAAACTTGTCTCTCCTGACATAATAATGCATCTAGTCTGAAAATTTGGTTGCTCTACAATTTCTGGGATCTAGGCGTTCATACAGACAGACATGGGATTATCGTCTTCACCATGTTTTTAGCATTATCATTTCGCTCTTAATTATTCACAATAGCCATTTCTAGAATGGAATTTTTAAGCAATACCTTGAATGATTTATATTTATTTTTAGATTTGTCCAACCATCTCGTTTTAAGTTCCTCATGTCCCAACAATTGCTTTTTGACGTGTTTATTGCCCGGATTTTTGGTTCGAATTTTGCCATCTTCAGCTGTTAGCCATAGCAACATTGCCTCATCATGGAGACTGTCTCAAAGTCTATTAATGTTTTGCTTTATTTCTCGCTGTGTATGAGTTATTCTTTACTGCTTTGCAATATTTTTTTTGTACTGCTCTGTTTTTCAACAATATATTTTTTTTAATAAAACTGCTTCTCTGTTAAATTTTCACATTTTCTTTGAACAATTTAACCCACTGTTAAAATGTTATAAAAGAAACTTTATTTTTTCTTTTGTAAAACATTTTTTTTTTTAGTTTCTGTGATTCCTCCATTTTTTCAATTAAAGAACATAATTAACATTTTTTCGCCCTAGGGAATTTTTTATAGCAAAGGACCTATGCGAGTTTCACTTTGTGAAGAAGATTTTTTTAGCTATGCAGAAAAATGTGAAAAAGAATTTTGTTTGCAACATACAGAAAAAATCTTTATACTGGAGTTCGTTATAGTAAAGTTCCACAGCATTTGCAGGAAGTGTATTATTTTTCGAGTTAATAAGCAAAATGTCTGCAGTTAACACATAACTGCCTCTATCTTATGAATAATTTCTACAAGATCTAAAAATGTGTGGGTCAGCCATATCCGCTCAATTTGGTTGGTAACAGCTCCAGTCATCTCAGAAAATTGTATTCTCCAATCGCTCCTTGATTTTATCAACGAATTCTGGCGTTCCTAAATCAGCGCTTGAAATTCGATGTTTTCTATTTCTGTCAATATTCGCGAGGTTCTCTGCTTTCCATGGCCATCAATCCCTCTATATGTGGTAAAGACTTATCAAACTGCCCTCGTTCTGTGTAATCTCCAGTGTCTGCGATTTTAGCTTTGTGTAGCCAGATTTAATATATTTCAAAATTGTAAAACAAATTTTTTTGAATATAAATTTATAAGTGTATGTGTCACTTGAAAATAATTTCCTTACAATTTCGATTCTTGGTGCCACAGATATGATTTGTAACAATTCTTAAATCTTTGACAACATTTTTTGAGATTTGATTAAATTCACCAATAAAACCGATTTTATTCAAAGCATCTTTTACATCAATTTCGGAAAGGTTACTCAATTTCTGATCTTTATGTCTGTATCTTTATGTTTTGATAAATCCTAATGTTTTAATTCATGGTTTTCATTTTTTAATCTTTATTAAAATCTTTTGTAAATATGTCATTGAAGCTATGGAGTTGCCACCTAGTTGCTGTACTGAATAATAACAATTCGAGTACTTACTTTGGCAAAACATTCTGAAAATTTTCGCAATATAATAAAGAATTAAGTTTCTAAGATCACTGTTAAGAAATATTTATTTAAATAGGTGTCTAAATATTCTTAAATAATTGTGGAAAGTGGCAACCCTTTGCTGCGAATCTAGCAAAAGGCGTAAACTTTCGGAATTATTTGTCCGAAAATTCAAATCTTTAAGATTTCTGTGGCGCCTACGCATTTTTTTTAAAGATTTTTTTCAAGTCGCTGCCAAAATCGTTAAAGACTTCCACAATAATATAATTTTACCTGAATGGACTATTTTGTCAGTCGCCTCTAGGTGGAGAATAGGAATCTCAATCGCAATTCGAAGAGAAAAGAGACCTACATATTATAGCCGAATTCAAACGGCGGTATCTCGAATTAATACAGATTTTCTTGGGTAAATAAATAGCTTAATTATTAGAAGTCAATAAAATCCCTTAAATTCTTCCAAGAAACATACATTTTTGAGCTCTCATTCGTAATATTTAGTAAACAAATTTATAACTTGTTTGCAGATAAAGCTTTAAAAATTTAATAAAATTTTTGTTTAAGCTATAACAATTAGATTTATTATAAATATTTTTTTATTGGCAATCAAACGATAAGTATATTAGGTTATAATCCAATATTGACAGAGGATATAAATCGCTTCACACAAAGCTTAACAATCAGGAAAACATTTTTTTTGAAAACAACCTTTTTTTTGGATGGGGCTTATATTCAGTTCAGTCTTATATCCATCCTATAGTTAAGCATTTTTATAATATTTTTATTTTGATTTTTAGCTTATTGTACCCATTATTTTCTAAATCTAGCTTATTTTGTCTGCCAATTTTTGGTATGACTCGTTATGTTTGGTAGCTCTCAAGGACGAACAGCCTGTTGTTGTCTTTCTTCGCCACAAGAGACAAATAGAAATTCGTTAAGCAATATATCTAAAGTTACAAAAATGACTGCCAATTTGTATGAAGTTCCTACAAATCTGTTTTCTTCATCCTTTTTACCACGTTTTAACTTAAATATTACTTATTTATTCATTCACTACTTCGTGAATATAATTCACGCTTCAAGTGGATTTACAAGTTTCGTGGATTTCTTAAGAAACTTACACAGAAATATCTCAATTCCAAAGAAATAAATTCGCAGAAAAGCAAGCCCTTTAGCAACCAAAATCGCAAAATTCCAAAGCATAAGTTTACAAGCTCTCAGATAAATAGCAAATATTTCGCTGAAAATGAAACAAAAAATAAAAGGAAATTTTTCATTAAGCGCAAAGAAAAAACTCTTTCAAAAATGCTGTAAAAAAAGACCAAAGAAAATGAAAATAATCTTAGAAATTACTTTTTGTAGATTTGTGCTCATTTGTACAGATTATTGTTATTCAGCTGCTTGATTAGGAAGCCATTTGAGCCAAGAATGGCAGCATTTATCTTATTCTGCTGTCAGTTTGTTGAATAGAAAGGTTATTGTTGTTTTTGTTGGAATAGTAAATGTTTTCTTTATTGGAAATAGTAACTAAGAAGCAGCCATATAAGAAATATTTGTTGTTTTTGGATGCTTTTCGATTTGGTATTTATTAACCTTTTTTTCACTTGCATAACTTAGTATACATGAAACTAAAAATAATAACGAATAAATAAATATTTTTGTTTTATTTTAAATGAAAAATTTTTATTATATTTATAATAATGCTTCATTAGCTCTGTTAAAAAAAATGTGCTTTTTAATGATTATTATTTTTAAAAAGGCCAAAGCAAATGTTATTGCAATTCGTTGCTGTTAATGAACAGCGCAAAAAATTTTGCAATTTTATTTCATGGCAGACAGAAAAAATGGCGATACTTGAAAAAATGAAATTAAATTAAAAGGAACTGCAAATTGAAGTTCCATAAAAGTCACTGAATTTTCAATTTATCGAGAATCGCAAAAAAAAAGGTTAAATAATGTGCCAAAAAGCGCATTCTGTTAATGCTAGTTTATAGATCGTCGATTTTCTCTGGGTGTATGCACAAGATAGTAGATGATGCTCTGCTCACATATGCGTGTATTTGTGTGTGTGAGTCTATTAGCAACGAAAAGTCAGTCAAGTGCGCATTTGATAAAGCCGAGCCGACAACGCTTGGCTGCACACACACAAAACACACACTTTGGGACACATAAAATTCAATAAGTTGACAAAATGCCGGCACAACAATTTTCTCTTTAATTGGTCACAGCACTTCAATCGAGCATGACCATGCCCATGTGCCAGAGGGCTTCAACACACACACACACACACAATTGTACATTTATTCATGCAAATGTAGGGACAACTGTGTATAGTTGTATGTGTGTTTCGTTCATTTTCATATTTTTGTATTTTGTGTGATTTTTTGGCCCCGGCTGCCAATCAATGTGTCAAATTAATATGCAAACGCCCGCCTAAAAGTATGCTAAGCATTTTTTTCCTTTTTCTTTTTGTTGTATTTTGTAGTTATCAACAGACATTTGCACATTTTATGCATAAAATAATACAAACAATACGCAAAATACAATAAAGCTGTTAAGCCATTAACATGGCAGCAGGGCCTCAACAGTGCGCTGTTAATGCGCTAACAGTCAAAGAGCGTGAGCGTAACAGTGACTGTTAAGACGCGCCATTTAAGCGTTAAACATGGCGCGCTGTTCTTCAGTTGTACTTACAATGGCGGCTCAACTTCCGTGTTGATTACAGTGCTGTCGCATAATATTATCATACGCTGTGTGTTTTGTACGTAAATTTTGCTGTTAATAAAAAAAGTTATAAGAAAAAACACGCGCACTAACGACCGCAGGGCAACGGCCAGAGCCAAGCTGCCCTGACTGCGTGCATATGTTTAACAAAGTGTGTCATTGTGTGAGTGTGTGTATCAAAGTATATAAAAAAGTTGAAAAAAGTTTACACATACAAACGCAGCATATTTATGCATATACGTAAATTGCATTATATACGTGCAGCAAAAAAATATATTGGCGCGATTTTCTTTGGCAAGCGCGCCAAAATATGCGCGTACGTGTGTGTGTGTGTAAGGCAAAATGTAAAAAAAAGTTAAACTCAATTTTTTGTGATTGTTGTTGTAGTTGGAATTTTAGCATAAGGACATACTGAATGCTTGAAGTAAAGCGCCCCGGAGACGCATACGTTGAGCATACGCGCTTGCTTATTTAAAAATTTCCATTAAAAATCAACAGCTTCATTGTGTGTGCGCGTGTGTGCGTGCGGGTGTGCGTGTGTGTGCGGTTATGCATGAAGTAACTTCCGATTTTTAAGGCCGCTTTAAGTAGATTGCTTCGGATTCTTTGCGTCTTTGCACCTGACAGCCTCGAGTTAAAAAAAAAAGTAAGGCCAGGCAAGCAATCTACTCTCTGCTGGCAAATTAGTTAAAAGCTCGGCGATTTACAGCAAACTTAAGTGCATTAAGGTATCAGGATTGTGTGCATGTGTTATAATGTAATTTTCAACGCTTCTTTTTTTTTGTTGCTCTGCTCAAGTTTGCCAAGTTTGTCTTTTTTTTTTCCTCTTACACGCTTGACGACACATGTTGTGGTTCACACACATACACTGGGCGTATACTTAATGCTCACTTGCTGCCAAACAAGTTGCTGCCGAAGTAAGTTAGTTTCCAAAAATACAATTTGCATATATACTTACTTACCACTCTGAGCCATATTTAAGCTGCAACTAAGTGTTAATAATGCGGCACTTGGCTTCTGTTATTAGCTTAGCTCTCTGCACTTTAATCGATATTAATTGTGGGTCAACTATATTTCATGCTTCTCTGCGCCGCCATTTATAGCAAGTTGGTGTTTTTGGGGTTTCGCTACGTCCGCCATTAACTGTCAATCATTTTACGCTTGATTTCAGTTTCCCACGTAGGCTGTAGGTCCCACCACGTAAGCGCCATTTGGCAGCTATTAACATGATGGTGGCACTTGGCCACATTGCCTCTTATAGCCAAGTGCCATCAAATCTTTGCACTTACAATTTATCTAACTCAGTGTAGCTTGTGCAAAATGCTTGTGGGTTTTGATGATGCGCATTTCTAGCCATTTTGGTTTCAATTAATTAAAACAAATTGAGTTTAACCTTAAGCTAGCAGCTGTCTTATACTCTCTGTGGGCCGGCCGGCTGGCCGTGGAGCAGCTCCAGCTTGGCTCATGATTTTTTTTCCTGCTTTCTTTTCAATTAATTATTATTTCATTAGCTTTGCTTACGTGCCCAGGCAGTGCGCATCCTGCGCTATTAATGAAGTGAAGTGCTTCCCCCTTTTTATTTACCTGAAACTGGGCGCGCGCTCAGCCTTTTATGCTCTCTCATAATATTCATTATCATTTTCATTTTCATTTTTATTGGCTTTTAATGAAAGTGAAATTGTTTGGGCTTATTAATAGTTGCCATTTTCTTCTTGTGCGTCGGCCTTTATTTAATTAGGCCATACCTACACTACGCATTATCAGTTCTCGGAAGCGTTAAGTGTTTGGCTAAGTTTAAGCGCTGATTGACTGACTTTAAGCACTGACAGCGTCTGAGTGCTCCTCGGATCGGCTATTATTGTGAGCCTCATGTGTGTGGATATGTGTGTGTTTGGCCTTCGTTCCATTAAACAAATGTCACGTCACTCAGTTGGCCAGTCATACAAGCCATTCATCACAGTGGTCAACATGACCAATTTGGCGCAAAAAAAACTACTACTGTCAAACTATGTCAAAAATTTTACCTTTTCTTTTATTACTACACAGATAATAAGAAAACTTTTTTTTTTAAATTTTCATAGGAATAAAGCGCCAAGTTTTACTGGGACAAAAATCAAAAACTAAAAAGATGTATTAAATTTTATCCATCTGTTGTTTTACATAACGCCAGAAGTTAGAATTTTTTCTTAGAATGAGGCATTTCCAAACCTTAATGGAGTATAATATCTTTGGTTGTGGATATGCTAGAATTTTTATATTTAATCTGTTGACTTGTGTGAATCTAAATTCCCAAAAATCATTTGCTTTTAAATT
>JBAMAX010001360.1:0-15819 GCA_037043745.1 Chymomyza amoena
GCCAGGTCGCTTTCCATTTGGCCGCTGAGTTGCTTAGGTGTTTGGTCCTCATTCTCAGTGTTTCCACGGCGGTTCTTGCGACGGGGCTTCAGAGGTATTGGCATCTCAGTTACACTATCACGACGACGTCTCGCTTGAGGTTCAGTAGCCGGGTCGCTTTCCATTTGGCCGCTGAGTTGCTTGGGTGTTTGGTCCTCATTCTCAGTGTTTCCACGGCGGTTCTTGCGACGGGGCTTCAGAGGTATTGGCATCTCTGTTACACTATCACGACGACGTCTCGCTTGAGGTTCAGTTGCCAAGCTAAGGGAGTAGTCGTTAAACCGAAATGCGTTGATATTTCGCATAATTTCTGTTGGTGGTCCTGTGCGGTTAAGTGTCAAATGTGGCAATTCGTCACCCTTTTGTGGGAGCGGACGGCTTAGCTGCAGACATTTTGGTTGGCACGGACGTCCGCTAATAGTGCTGGGCGAATATTTACGAAAAGCTGGCAACGATATTCCTGTTCCACGGCGTACTGTCAGACATACGCAACGAGTAGACAAATTGGGCAAAAATCGTGGTGCCATATTTACTATTTTTTTTTTTAATACTTTTAACCAAAATTGTATTTTCACTTAAAATTTATTTTTTTAAATTATTATTTACAGAAATTTAGATGTTAACGCAACTGAACCAAAAGCTCGACTAATAAAATTTTTACTTTCGTTAGCACGTGTAAACTTTATGTCATACTTTTTAAGCTAAATCCATGGGCCTACTTAAACAAAAAAATTTGATTTTAAACTTATAACCAAAAATTTTTTTTTTTTAGCCCAATGAATTTTTTTTGAAATTATTATGTACGGAAATTTAGATGTTAACGCAACTGAACCCAAAGCTCGACTAATAAAATGTTTACTTTCGTCAGCACGTCAACTTTATGTCATAGTTTTTAAGCTAAATCCATGGCCTACATAAACAAAAAAATTTGATTTTAAATTTATATTCACACAAAATGGCGCGTATGATACATTTTGATAGATAGAAAAACAAAACCTTTTCTAATTACACATATTCTCGAAAATTCTATGAAGCTCTCAGACTTAACTAGCATCTTTCTTATGAATAAAATAATAAACATACCAACAAAGCAATCAAAATATAGTTAAAAATCGTAATCCATAGCAGCTGAACAAACTTAACATATACAATAAGTATACGCCATGTCTTCAGTTGACAAGCATTTAAAGTTATAGCTTTTCCAACTCTGCAACTTTATGTGCAACATCAAAAGCATTTGCTCAATTGCATGCACACTGTCTATATCTTACCTACCTTATAGCGCCCTTTATTATAAACGTCCCATACTCACCCATAATTTCGTATGCATTGTACTCCCTTTTCAATGTGGCGCTCCCCTTTTGTATTGCGTGTGAATTCACGCGGCTGTCATCGTCACCTTCCAGTTGAATATGTTGTACCATTTGCTTCAGGCAATTCTTTGAAATTTTTAAAAACGGTTTGGAACTTGGGATACTCTTAAGTGTGCTAAGAGAAGTTTTATTTCTGAAAGTTTATAGATTGCATGTTTTTAAAAACTTCAAGGATACCAAGATCTAACCAAGTAATCAGCTTGGTATCTTTCTCAAAATAGGTGCTACACCGTCTCGATTGTGGTAGAACAAATTGAAACAATCTTAATAACTCTTAGTTCCTTTTTTGCTCCATGCTAAGTTCAACCTTCTTCTTCTTCTTATGTCCTGTTGCTCCTAGTGGAGCATAAGGTTATTTCTGCAAGATGGGGCTTGCACCTCCAACTCCTCCGCAGGGACACGGGTACCACTTGGAGAATGAAGTTCAACCATCTTCTTATTCTTTTGTCCTGTTACTCCTATCGGAGCATAGGTTTAATTCTGCCACATGGGGTTTGCACCTCCAAATCCGTCGTGCATGCTGCCGAAGCAGGTGGATTAGCTGCAGGCACACGGGTACCACTTGGTGAATGAAGTTCAACCTTCTTTTTATGTCCTGTTACTTCTAGTTGAGCATAGGGTTATTTCTGCAACATGGGGTTTGCACCTCCAAATCCGTCGTGCATGCTGCCGAAGAAGATGGATTTAGCCGCAGGGACATGGGTACCACTTGGAGAATGAATATTCCTCGGGTTTACTCTCATGTTTATAAGTTATAAGATGAAAGTCAGTCATGACAACTCTGCTCGCATTGACATGTCACTTTTAAAAAGGTCGCCCCTAACCTGAAGAACAGATCCCTTTTGCAGCCGCTCATTCTGAGTACAGACGCTTAGTTGTGGATCGCTCTTCGCTCCTCGAAGACCCTACCGGCAAGGGTGGCCCAACCAGTGGCTATACTTCCGCCGGCGTTGTTCTTAAAGTCATTGCAGCTACCAAGCCCCCTCACCACGTCAAGGTGACGATTCCCGAGATGGTTCAACCTACCAACAGGTTCCAAAAAGAGTATCTAAACTTCTGTTGTTTTCTCGAATGCATTTCTTTCGTTGGCTCAGAGTTTTTTCTGCGGCTGCTCTTGGCACATGCATAATGTAATGCAAATAATGCACTTCATTTCACTTTGCTGCACATGTTTTGTGGCACAGAAAAACAGCAAAAAAAACAACAAAAAAAAAAGAAAATGGAAAATGCGCAACTTCCACTTTAATTTGCATTAATCTCTCGCGGAGACTTAAACCTTTAAAGAATATGTAGAAAAGCGTATCATGTAATTATATTCATTTTGACGCCTACATTTTGCTTTCATTCTTTTTTCGCATTTTCTTTTTTTTTTTTGTGAAATTTATTTAGCATATTTCTCGTTTACATTGCATTTCCGCACGAAGCCGTGTGAGCAAAGCAATGCCATAAACTTAATTTCCGTTTGTCGACATTTTCCTTCTGCTCTGCGCCTTAGCATTGTTGTTTTTCATTTTTAATTCTTTGTTTGTCGGACTTGGTTATTGTTGTTGTTGTTGTTGCTGTACTTCTTCTTGTTGCTGTATTTGTTTTTGCTTGTTGCAAGTTTGGTTGCTACAACTTGTAGCTGTTGTAGCTTGGCTGCTCCTCCTCGTCTGCTTCTGCTTCTTCTTCTTTGTCTTCTTGTACTTTGCACTTACAAGCCAACACGCTGCGAGGCGACTCATTTCAATTTAATTTCCATCTTCTACGCTACACCCCCGAAAACCTCCAAAATGTGGCATCTCACGTAGTTGGTGGCGTCTTGTGGCATTTGCCATTTGTGGTAACACTCGACGCGAGCAGCGCAATTTTCATCATCATCAGCAGCGGCGGCAACTTGTTGTTGTCGTTGTTGTTATTTTTGTTATTGTTTGTTGAATGTTGCTGTTTTCCTCTTTGGCGCTTGCAGCTTTTTTATTGTGTATTTTTTTTTTCTCTCTTCTTTTTTTAACTACGAGTATCTCTTTTTTAAATGAGCGAAATTACTTTTACAAGCTCGAGTTTTGGCTGAGTTTTTCCCAGACTACGAAAAAAAAGCAACAACAACACCATTCACCCTCCGCCACTTTCTTTAGTTACGTTGACAACGTCCTTGTTGTTGTTGTTTGCGCCATGGAAATTAGGTTGTAAATTTCTTAAGTGGCATCATTCAGTGGTACTCACTTTTCTGTAGCCTGTGCTTGCTCGCTCGTCTTTTATTTTGCGCTTCGAAGCTAGTGGATCTTTTTCTTACAAGTGTTTTGTTGTTGTTTATTGCATTCATCATGAATGAGCTTGTCAAGTATTTTGTTGTACAATAAATCAAAAAGAAATAAGAAGTAAGGAAAAAACACAGTACGCAGTCTACGTTGCGTATGCGCAATACTTTAATATGTAGTTAATCATATTGCAAATTGCTTTATAAAGAGTTGATGGCACACGCGACGTATACTTAATTTTATACGCATTAATGCTGTAACATTATCAGCACCATCATCATCAGTCTTTTATTTTGCTGTGCAGGAAGAGATTTCAGTTTTTGTTGTGGTGAGCTGGTTTTAAAGACTTTGGAGTAATATTTTTTTCTGTGACATCTTATAAATCAGGGAAGTACTGGAAGCATTTATAAACCAAAAACTATTCTAGATGATTGCAAAACATATCAAGAAGTGCAGATTGCAAAGATTGCGATAGACGAGTTAATTAAGGTTCTTTGAAATTTGGCCGAAAAGAAGGCGAACTTTGGGAATTATTTGTGGCTTGATAAAAAGACATACAAATAATAATAATTGGACATTTTTATTTCGGCGAAATTCAAAAAGGCCGGCTCTTGTCTGCCTCTGCACGCAGAACATGGTCCACGAATTTCAGTTTTCCAGCCTCTTGTAGTGCATTCTTTAATTCTAGAATTTTTACAACGATAAATGATTTATCTAATCGCAAACTCAATTCTTTTCTTTCAGTTCATGTAAAGTGAGTGCTACCGCCCAAACTTTGGAATTGTCTTGTGGTTCCTGTAATCCAAAAAAAGTGAGTGAAAATATTTTTAAATTGATTAAAGCTACGCTTAATTTATGATATAATTTTTAATTCTTTCAAGAGGTTTATTCTACTATGTTCAGATACAAAATTTGTTTCCCTTTGTTATCTCTCTTGGGAACTCCTCTACAAGAGCCCTCTTTCATTTTTGTCAGTTTCAGTTATCGATTTTTTTTTTTTTTTTGATCGGGTGATTCGACTTTTCCCAGTGGTGGAGCTGCCATCGTACGTCAAGTAGGCGTGGAGTCCTTTGGTGATGGTGAAGAAGGTCATCTTCTTAAAACTAAGATGATTGCGGTTAATGTCTTCGCTAATCGTAGCAAGATTTCTGAAGAAGGAACAATTGGTTTTAGGGGGTTTGGTCGCTGGACATTTGGTGGGTTCGTACCCAAGGGACTTCTGGGATGGGAGTACAGCACGCCAACCACTACACCACGGATGCTTTATATAATGACTTGTAGGTTAGGTTAGGTTGGGGCGGTTGCTGGCTTGAAAAGCCCACTTAGGTCTAAACCAGCCCGTTGTGATACCGCAGATCTCTCTATAGTCCTTCTCCTGAGATAGTCCCCTTAGAAGGATTCCCATCCCGTTGCCACGTTGCAGCTATCAATCCTCCTGGGACATATACTAGCTAGCTCAAGTAATTTCCCAGATACTTATTTCTACGCCTACTAAGAGCCTCACAGGAGCAGAAAAAGTGTTCTACCGATTCAACCTCTTCTTCGTCTTTGCAGCTTCTGCAAAAGTCATGGCTCGGAACTCTCATTCAGGTCGCATGTGTTACGACAAGCCAGGGTCCAGTGATCGTTTTGACAACTGCCTAACACTTCGACCGTTTTAGTCCGCAAAGCCTTATGGATCTTTTTGGGTAAATTTTAGGCCATATCTGGTGGACTGATTGTACAATGAAAAATGGTATACCACAGCCTTTGTGCGTGAGAGCTAAATTTCTCCCTCGTATGTAGCTAGAAAGTGGAAATAGGCATATCAATATCCTCCGTATCCTTTTTCGTTGCATGATTTGCGTCAGTTGTTGGCTGTCATCGAGTTGGATAATAGTGCTCGAAGTGATTTTATGGCTATCCAAAAATATGTTTACCGCACCGGTTGCCAAGCCGATGTTGCGCAAGCAGAACAAGGCCTCATTAAAGGCAAGGATCTCTGCTTGAAAAGCCCTGCTTTGCTCCGGAAGTTGGAAAGACTGCCGAATATGTACTTCCTCAGAGTAGACTCGTCCCAAAATAGTGGTTGAGCTTGGAGGTCATCAAATCTATTGCTTCCTTTAACTGGATTCTTTAAATGTTTGTGCAATTTGGCTCATGCTATTATGTGCAGACAAGAGCATCCATTCGGATCCTTTACAGCTTCCAACTAAAACCTCAAATCGAAGATATCATAAAAACAGTTTCCAAAAACCCAACTAACAGCTTTCATATGCTTTGTTAATCCACGAAACCCTGCGCAACCTTATTGTAATTACAGCCTTGCGGCAGTTTGGTGCACATTGGCTCATTACTCATACGCCAGGTGAGCCAAAGACAAGCAGGCAACGAAGCAATTAAAAGTCTGATACAAAGCACAAACAAAAATGCAAACGTCGAAAACTTTCCAGCCCAAGTTAATTAAACCGCAATATTTGCATATTGCTTTCTATTCAATGGTCTATCCAACTGGTTGGCAGCACTCAAAATGCCTAAATCCATTTACCACATAGTACTACCAACATTTGTTTTAAGCGCGTAACAAGATTGGGTCTACCTATCGTGCCTAGCTAGCTACCTGGCGTACATATGTACCCATGTCTATATATGGGTAAATGTATTGCAAAGTTTATTGCTCAATTTCCGTGAAAACTTTGCCATGCAAGTTTTAGCTACTGTTTGGGATACAACTTGATTTGGCCCTAAGAGCAAGAAGAAGAACAACGCGTATTGCCGCAGATGTGGAAAGCTCCTGTCTGGGTTTTTGTTACAGCTCGATAGCGCCCACGGCTCTGTAAATGTAGATAAGCCGCGCCACGTTCCATGTCGGTGCGACGTGGGGGTTCCTCCGCTAAGTTCTCAGTTGGAAATGACTTTTACGTGTCTTTTACTGATTTTTATTAATGCATGTCGAAAAGAAAACTTGGCCTAATAATAAACTTATTTAAACGGCAAAGTCTTGCTGTCAGCGGCAAATAATTTATAAAATTTAACCTTGGCCAAATTGCAGCACCTTGGTCACACTGACAGGGCAGGGCCTAGAGTGGCCCGCCCAACATTGCTGGCCAAGTTTACACGGCATTGGTTTATTGGTTGTTGTGTTTTTTGTTGTTTGTTGCCCTTTTTTGTTGCTGCAGCGCTGCTGTCCACTGTGATTTACAGCAATTGCAGCAGGTTCTGCCGCCTTGTGCCTGCATTGGGGCAGCTTATGTGCACCGCTTGCTCTTGCTCCTGCCCTGCACACCTCACACTCTCTATCTATCTTTGGCAAAAAGCCGGCCACAAATGTGCGCAAAAAGTTGCCCGCCTTGCCGACCATAGACCACAACAAGGACATTTATGTTTTTTGCTGCAGGCACCAGGCTATGCTACTATTACACTGAGCGAAAAAAGGGTCAAGTATGCAGGGTGCGAATTAATTAAAATCAATTACTTAGCACTGCGTAAATTAAACGCATTTTAATGAGGCTGGAGTAAGGTGCAGCTGCTATGGATTAACTAAAATAAATGGTCAATTTGTTATACGAGCCAACTTCTAGCCTCTTTAATTTTAAAGTCAAAACGCAGCCTTTCAAAAAGTAGTGAACGAAAAACTGCTACCTATTCTGCGCGTAGAGTTTATGACCAAAAAAAAGGTTGTAGGTAAACTTACTTTAAAATAGCTACAATATCTAGGTAAGGTTAGATAAGGGCGGCACACTTAGGCCTATACCGACCCGTTGAGATACCGCAGATCTCTCTTTCGCCCTTCTCCTGAGACAATCACGCTAGAAGGATTTGCATCCCGTTGCCACGATGTGGCTAGCAATCCTTCTGGGACATATAGATGTCAGCTCAGCTAGGAAGGAAGTAATTTTCCAGGTGCTTATTCCTACGTCTACTTAGAGCCTCATAGGAACAGAAGGAGTACTCTACTGATTAAACTTCTTCTTTGTCTTTGCGGCTTCTGCAAAAGTCAAGGCTCGGAATATTTATTCTGGTCCCATGTGTTCCGACAAGATAGAGTCCAGTGGTCGCTCTGACGACTGCCAAACACTGCGACCGTTTGAGTCCTCAGAGCCTTATGGATCATTTTAGATTGGGTTTAGTCCATATTTGCAATGGGGTGTGATATACCACAGCCTTTGAGCGTGGGAGCTAAATTTCTTCCTTGCTTGTAGCTTGAGTGAGGCTATAGGCATACCAATATCCGGTAGGAGGGTAGGAGTCATGCCAGGTCTGGCCAATTCATCTGCTATTTCGTCATTTGGTGTCCTGGCATCCAAATGAGGCTAAAACAAACTGCTGTGCATTGAATAGATTTGCGGCAGCTGTTGACTGTCATCGAGTTGGAGGATAGTGCTCGAAGTGACTTTTTGGATTCCTGGCTATACGAATATATGTTAATCGCACCGGTGTCCAGGCTGATGTTGATCAATCAGAGCAAAGCCTCGTTAATAGCAAGGATCTCTGCTTGAAAAACACTGCACTTTGTAAAGACTGAAAGTCACATTGACTTGGCGAGTTTCCAACCATGATTCCCTAGAAGATATATCGATGGTGAATAATGTAGGTGTTGGTTTAATGCTCTAAGGGAGTGCAGTAATCTTTCATTAACACAATTGTGTCCATACTACAATGTCTAAATTTATATAAAATTTGTTTGCCATCTCTGTTACATGATTTATGCTGGCGCCATCTACATGTCAATTGCTCAAAATAAATGGGCAGCACTGCAGCTGCATACCAAAGCGTTAAATTCTTTACGCTAAAACTTTTGATAGTTTTTATTTTAATATTATTTGAAGTTTTCTTTTCTTTCAGGCAATTTTTTATATGGCTGTCTACTGGCCACTAAACTAAAGGCTTAAACCTTCTTCAGTGATGGTCAGAATTTAATCAAATTATTTTATTTTTTTGAATAATTTTTCAAATTGACATAAAACAAACTAAACATTTGATCGATTTGTTTGCACCAAATTTATAACTTATTGCCTTTAAGACGTATGCATAATTTTTTTCAGTGTATCTAAGTTATTGTTATTGTTTTTGTTGCTGTTGCTGGTGTAGTTTGCACTTTGCAGCCCACAATTACAAACTAGGCGCATAATGCGCACTTTGCAATGTTTTAAGAATTTTGCTAGCAACAACTTGCTGCAAGCTGTTGTTCTTGTTGCAACATGTTGTTGTTGTTAATACCCTAAGGTAAAAGAGCATAAAAGTTTTATGCAAAGTATGTAACAGGCACAGGAAGAAAGAAGACAATAAGCTGCTTAGCAGCAAAAGGAGTATCCATGCCCAGGTTCTTCTCGATATTTTTCCGTGAATAGTAAAGCTACCTATGGGTAGGTTAGGTTATACCAGTTTACCCCTGGGGGAGAGTCACACATAGACTGCATAGTCCTTAGTGGAATCGAAAGCTACCTTAATAATCGATAGAAAACTTTATAAGTTACATTATTAATCAAGTTAGAGCCACACGTGGTTTAAAGACTTATGTGAGCCTATTAAAAAGCACCCTATACGCTTTGAACAACTTGGCGCAAACAATTCTAGCTTTTTTTTTTTGCTTTTGATAAAAGTCAATGCAGTGTATTCCACTATCGGTTACCATCCCAAATTTTTCTACTCATACTATATGCTGCCCTGCCCAGCTGGATCTTCCTCGCACAGCTTGCCTGAACTGTTAACAAATATTTCTTTATTTATTTTATTTTTGTTTTGCTTGTCAGTTTTGCGTGCTATGTGTGTAAGCCTGTTGTGGTTTACTCTCTCTCTCTCTCTCTCTCTCTCTTCCGTTCTCTCTTGTGCTCTCTGGCTTTGCCATATTTATTTATTGCCATCTTATTTATGAGTCTGAGGTCATTTGCTTTGACCTCGCCATCTTTGTTGTACTTTACGGCTGCCTGCTGACAAGCTAAAGCTGTAGTAATTCAGACTCTACTTTTGGGCTGCCTTCTGTGGGCCATTTCCCTAATGATCTAATTGAAAATGTCACGCCTTGTTTGGGGTAGCCTCACGTAGCCTTAATCCCAATCAGCAAGTGCTGGACACTTGAAATCCAATCGTTGCAAGCTGCCAATCATTCGAGAAATGAACTTCCATACGTATAGTCGACTTGCCGCTCTTAATGGTCTGAACAGTGGTGAACACTGCAAACATCCTAAACCGATTTGCAGTTTGGTCGACGTATTTGTATATGTATGTGTGTGTGTTTGTGGAGATGGCCACCAAGCTGACCATAAAAGTGTTTTCCTAGTTGTTCATTTAATGCTGATGCACTTACGGCTTTTGGCTTCAACTCTAACTACGAGAACCATTACAAGCACATTATTTATTTTCTATAGTATTCTCTCACAAAAGATTATATATGGAGGTTTGTACGTGCAACTAGAGAGTATTTATCATGTTGCTCGAATTTTCCAGCAAATTTGTCTAGGAGCTATAAAGCTAATGACATATTTGCCATGCGGACACTCTTTAAAACGTCGGTTAGAATTGATTTCCGGATGGAATTAGTACTAATTTGCGAAATATGTAAATGTTTATTTATTACCATTCACCAATTTATTGCTATGAATAACTTTTTTTTATCTAGGTATTATTTTTTATATTAAACTAGCCGGCCTCCGCTGCGCTCATTACACAAGCTTCATGAAAAAAATAAAGTAACTTAAAAAAAACTTAAAGCTATCTATTCATCCTCAGCGATAAGGAAAATAATAAAACTACGCGGCTAAGGGCCTTAAATTTATTTTCTCACATAAAAAAACTCATTAAAAGCATACGATTTTTTTAGTATACAAACAATAAATAAAATATATATACAATTTTGAGAAAAAGATTTGACCAGTCAAAAATATGAGGGCCAAAATAGCAACAACAGTCTACTTTTATATAATAATAATAAAACGACTAAAAAGCACCAAAGCTTGTGTAAAAATTTAATTCCTAAAAGTGCTAAAAAAAAAATTGTTTATTATGGCGTTTTTTAGTATATTCATTTTGCCCGCTTACGCAGCCCGTTGCTCATAGTGTAAAATTAATGGATTAAAAAAAAAATTGTAAATAAAAAACTAAATTTTGTGGCACAGCTTAACAAAACTGAACAAAAAATATGGTATTTATGGTAAAAAGCTCAAGCTATAAGCTGGCAAAAATTAAATGGTTTTTTTAAATTATTTATATTTTTAAATTTTAAGCAGAATCAACTAAATTAGTCTTAAAAATCACAAAAATGTAAATCAGTTTCATACATAATGGCTATGTAAAGGTTGGCATTTAAAAAATAATATGGACTTTTTTAATGGAAATTCCGTATTTAAAAAAATTTAATTTTTGTGTTTAGCTAAAAAAAACAACTAAGTAATCGAATCCAAAAAATTGTTAATCTTGGGCCACTTTGTCATATTTAATATCGAAAATAGATCATGATCGTTATTTTATTATCTTAAGAAACTCTTTTTTTTTTTTTTTTTTTGTTTGTTTTGAATATTTACTATTTGCTAAGTTTTTTTTTTGAGTATTTATTTTTATGTTGAGTATTTATCTTTTTTGTTGAGTATTTATTTTTTTGTTGATTATTTATTTTTTTCTGGACTATTTATATTTTTTGTTAAATATTTATTTTATTCTTTATTATATAGTTTTCATATATAGAGGTTTTTGAATAAAAATTATAAAGATTTTGTAATTAAATGCGTCAAAACGAATAAGATTTAACCTAAAACATTTGCATATGATAGTGACAAGGGGATTCATATATTTAAAAGGACACTCAGGGCTATTTATTTTTATTCCTTTTACTCCTTAGTGAAGCGTAGGGCTAAAACAAAATTCTTAAATCTACTTCTGTCCGATGACATCCTTTTAATTTTATTCCAATTCTTCTCACTCGCTTCAACTTCTTTCTCTAACTGCCTTCTTTATGTGCGCGCTGGACGCATCCTTGACGGTTCCATTCGATGGACTGCCTTGTGATGTCTTGCGGGTCTTTTCGTAGCGTGTGAACTATCCAGTTCAAATTTCTCTTCGTTGTATTTGTCTTCATGGGACTTTGTTTTGATTGTGCCTATAATCTCTCATTTGATATGGTTTCCGGCCATCATCTAATGCATCTATTGACAAAAGCTTGAATTCGCTGCAGGGACCTCGAAGCTGCATTCCAGGCTTCGCACCCGTGTAATAGGACAGATACTACATTAAATTTAAAGATTCCCAGCTTGGTGCCGCGTAATAAAGATGAGGAGTTCCAGATACTCAGGGTTACTGACCTTAAAACTAAAATTTTAACAATTTATATAAGTAATGTCTCATTTTTTTTTAATTAAATTTTATTTATATATCCGCGGTTTTGAGCTTAGAAAGTACATTTAAACGTAAATCTTCGCGAAACCATTCACAAAACCAATTAAACTAAATACATAATTAGCGTTAACCTGACAATGTACGCAATGACAATCCTAAATTAAAAAAAGATTGATTATGAAAATCAAATTGTCTTGCGTAAATTGGTCGCAATTTGATAATTTTCTAACCTTAGACTTTTACTAGACTTCACGAAATTATCAATATCACAAAATTAGCCAAATCGGAAGAGTTTGTGAGTCTATAGCTGGATTTTTCAATTTTCCTAATTGTTCCTGGAAATTATTCCATGATATTCACTGGCTTGCAGTCCAAAGCTTCGAACATTCTTAAACAAAGTCCATAAAATCTGGACGAATGGTTTAGCTCAACAATCTTATACAAACGATCCAAACACTTCGTTTATATATGAGATATTTTGATCATTTTTTAGGTAAACTGTATTGCATCTAGAATTTTAGACCGAGGTTTTGACTTTAGAACAGTACTTTGTAACTAAAACTACAGCATTACGAAAATCCATATAATCTAGTTCTATTCTACGTTTCAGAAAAATCCGAGTAAAAAAGACATGAATTTAATCATTAAGCTGTTATGAAAATCGATTGATACGTGAATTCTCTAGCTTGATTTGATTGATTAGATTATTAAAAATATTTTTCTTTTACATTTTAATGAAATACATACATATTTTTTTTATGTAATAAATTTTTTTGTCTGGGACTTCAGGTCAAACGTAAAAAACGTGAAAAAAATAAAATAAAGTTGTGTGTATTTACTTAATAAAAGTTTAATCAGAATAAGACAATTTTTTAAAAATTGTTTTCCCCTTATGGATCCGTCTTCTTGCATTTAAAAAATCACACAGACAGAATTGTGTTCGATGAGCTCCATAATAAAGATTCTAGTGCGGTAATTGAGATTTTCTCATGCTCTTGCTTAATATGTCGTTGTAAATAGTACATTAAATCGATTTAAATAAAAATCGATTTAAATTACATAAAAAAAAACCCCTATGCGTTGCATTCTTGGCACATGAGCTCTCATATTTTTATATAATTATTATAATTCATGAAAAAATATTAACAAGAAATTTTTCTTCCAAAATTACGGTTCTTATATTGCTCATTGATTGAAACAAAAATATATATTTTTAATTTTAAATACTTAATTTAATTTCCAAAAAGAATGGACCACACACTTGAACAGTTCAATTAGTTTGACCTGCTTCAAAGAGTATTCGAACTTTGTTGCATCAAAGCGTTTTATTCATTTGATTCTTTCTTTTCTCCTATTTGGTACAACAGCAGGGAATAAATTTATAGCGGAAAATTAAATACCACACGATCTGCTTTGCACACTCTCACTTGGTTTGGCTCATTGCGTCCCACACTTACACCCCTTAATAGTTACTACTCTACTCTTTTATTTTACTTTATTTGCACGCTCTTCCTCTTCCTGCACTCGCTCAATCTCTTTCTCTTTGCTTTGTTGTTGCTTTTGTTGTAGTTCGTACAGTTGCAGTTTAATTTGTACATCGATATATTTTCTTAGTTGTCAGAGAGTTGCAGCAGAGTTCGTTCCATTTGCAGACTCCCCCACACACACACTCACACACAAATGCAGTGCAATGTAATTGTCTGTGCGCTTGTAAGTGTGCGTTTATGGCTGCATGTGCATGTGTATGTGTAACTGGTGTATGTATGAGTTTCTGGCAAATAACAATAAATTCTTTGCTTGCGTTCTGCGATTGTCGCTTTGAAATATCGTTAAAGTTAAACCCTAGCTCGGTTTATAGTCCACTTTAGCTTGGCTATTCCGGCGTGTACGTATACGTAATATTTTTGTACAAAACGACGCCAAATGCTGGTTGGGTTTGTCGCTGGTCTGGACTGCTAAATGAACAGACATTTTGCTAATTAGCTGGCTATTTAAAAGTATAACAAAGGGAACTAGCAAATTTTTGCCTCGTCGTCGTCGACGTCATGGTTCGGTTGGGGTCACTTTGGGTTGCTTTGGTTTTCCTGTTTTTACTTTACGACTATGCCTTGCTCACTTGCCCCATTCATATTTCGTTTAGTGCCCGCGCATTAATCAAGTGACATAAAAGAAAAACGATAAACTAGTGCAAAAACTCTGTCAATAGCAGTCTACCCTCTCCTCCACCCGCAGCACTTGTCATCTTCAAAAAGAAACTTTTGAATCAATTCAAGTTGTTCAAAGTTAAATCCGCGTTGCTGCAGCAGCTTTGCACTCAATTAAGTGAGTTGCTATGGTCGGGGTTGTTTTTTTGGAGTAGTTTTTCCAGCAGCTCTGCTCCCGCAGCTTGGATCTGGCTACATAATGTGCGTGAAGAAAAACAATTTTGTTGCAGCTAAGGAAAATCCACTTGAATGGCAACATAGCAATAAGAAAAGTAGAAAAGGCCAGCCTGCAACAACAACAATAACTCTGGCAAGTTTAGTGCCAACAATTGCAGCAGCTGCCATGTCAAAAGTTGCCAGTTTCTTGGCCCACTCACACGGACGGCACACTGCCAGCCAGGCCAATACCAATACCAACACGTGAGCTGGCAAAGTTTCAACTAACTCGTCTGTCGAAGTGTTGTCGCTCCCCTACCGCTTTCCCTACTACGCCTCTCTCTCTCTTGGACTTCCGCTTGATTGACTTGCATTGAGTTGACTTGGCACAGCTTGCTCTCCTCTCCCCTTCTCTCCGGCTGGATTTGGGCTGGCTTCTTCTTCGAAGCACTTGGCATTGGCTGCGTAAACTAATTTTCCATGTCGTCACTCAATTGTTTTAAAAGCCAACTTGCTATATTGTTGATGTTGACAGTAACACAAAAACAGCAACATGGATACTAACACACACACATAGACATAGACTAAGACACGCACACAAAGACACTCATAAAATATTTAGAGTTTACAATTGACTTTGACATGCATTTAGTGGTCTACCACCGCCCACTTGGCTTAACTTTAATGCAGTTTTTGTGTTGGCCAATTTTGTCCGGAACCCCCTTAAGGCCATAGCCATTAAAACCAGGGCTGTAACCCCTTTTTTTAGAACTAGAACTTAATTTTATTACAGGAGCTTTAAGTGTAAACTAAGTTTAGTAATTTAATTGAAATTTTTGATGAAGCGAAGATGTTGTCCATGTCAGGGTTTGTTTTTGAATTTAGGTTTTATGAGCAGTTAGAGGGAACTTTTGATCGACTATCGGGGTCTAGAGCTGGTTTGTTTCAAAATCTTCTAAGAGCTAAAAATCAAAATGAATACTTCCAAAGTTAATATATTTTCAAAACCATGGTAACTGCAGGATAATCCCGTAACTTGTTTAAAAATATATTATTCCGTCATGCATAAAAAAATCTTTTGGATGATGAGATCAGGACCATGTTTTTCTTAATGTATGTGAAGTTGCTAAATCCGAATTGGAGTCAAAGAAACTACTGATCGTCAAGTTTCTGAGTATGTAATTTCCCATGAAATGGAATATTTTGAGGTTATCTGCGAAACCGGACGTGCTAGGATTTTCTGAATCTCAAATTCGGACTTAGCAATCTCAAAAACATATAAAACCATTGTTTGGATCTCAGCACTCAAGAAAGATTATTTATGACGCATTGGAGGTTATGTTATATCCTAGCTACAAATAACAATTGATTTTTAGGTTTGACGTCTAGACCATGACTTTTATGTGCTTCAAATCTCCTAGCTCGTCTTGGTTGTGACTTAAACGTAAAATTCCCGAAACATGGTATTTCAGAGTTTATCTTGGAAACCTTTCGTTAGAATTC